>JAWWEW010000166.1:29292524-29413588 GCA_035583185.1 Anabacerthia variegaticeps | reverse complement strand
CTAATCCCAAGTCTTATCCTGGTCTTATTTTTCTGTGAAAATAAAGGCTGCAATTATCTCAGAAGATGGTATGAAAATGAGAATATATCCTAGATACCTCTCCTTCAGCCTCTCTTTAAGTCAGATTGAAAATTTTCCACAAACATTAAGAAAGAGGGAGGAACACAGGGTGTAGAAGATTCAAATATTTTGATCAGGTCATCACATTTGTTAGAGTTTTGACTTCTTTTTTATTTTATTTTATTTTTATTTTTATTTCAATGCATAAGACACAGTGGTTGAATAAAATGTGTTTAGGAAATCAAAATCTTCTGAGCCCAAAAGATTTTCTAGGAATGCTCTGATCTGGTACTTCACGGTGGCTGGGTAAATAACCTGTGAAGCTTTTACATTTGAAGGAAACAGCCTACTGTGACAGAAAAATATTATCTCAGACCCTATCCACCTGTATAGTGCTCTAAGAGAAGGGTGCTTCTGCAAAGGGTTTCCTTTCCCCTGGGTGCTGGTAGGGATGATCCTGGAGAGACCCTGATCACTCCCTGCACCTCCCTGTATCAAGGATGCACAAATCTTTGGTTCCCTCTCAAATTGTACTGGGGACCATGTCAAATTTCCCTGGTGAAGTAAAAAACAAGGACATGGAAAAATCACTTCCCCACAGTCCATATGCATTGCCCATCCACTGGGCATCATCAGCTAGCTGAAAAATCCACATCTTCCCACAATTTACCCTATAGCTCAGACCTTCAGACTAAAGGTTGTAGGGAGAGTCATCAGCAGGACTAAGATCAGGAAGTGCAAAAGCAGGACCAAGCTCAGCTGCCTCCACTGGGAATTGGGAACACACAGACCAGATCCATTTAGTCGATGGACCCACCAGTAATATCCCCCTATCCTGTCACAGGCAGCTTGCCCCTCTGTTAGCAGGCAGCAGTGGTGTGAGTTCCAGTTTCATAGGTGCTTTTACCACTGATAGCAGCCTTGGTAGTGAATTTCCAGTCAACTAGAGCCCATCTGATACACTAACCTTTATAGCTGTTGATGGGGTCAACTGGGAGCATTTCTGAGTGTCTGTCCCTCCCTGTGAACTGATGAGATGTGGGGGGTTTATTCTCAGGGAAAACTAAACACTGTTGGATGAGTGAAAGAAAAGGTGATTAAGTGTGGCGAGACATCCTTCTACAGACAGGCAGATCACCAGGGGAAACTTGGTGACCTCAGAGGCCATGAGAATATATCAGAAGTGTCTCCACTTGCGTAGGAGAAGACAGGGACCTGGGCCGACCTTCAGCTGATGCAGAAGGAGCCCTGGCAGTTTGTGTTGGCTGAGGAACACTCCTCTTGTCTCCCTCGTGTAGCAGCAGTGCTGCTCCCTACGTGGAGCTGAATAATCTTTCTCACAGCAACTCTCCTCTCTGCCAGTATCGAAGCCTGCCCTGACCCCAGGATCGTTCCTGTGCCAGCAGAGTAACCTCCCTCCTCTCAGCCAAGGAACGTGCACATGAGCCTTACATAAAAGAAGCATTTCCCCCAGACAATATTTCTTCCTTAAAGTAGCTGCTCTCCCCACAGCATTGCCACTTACCCAGGATGGGAATGCTTTTCATTAAACGCCAGTAACATATTTTCTATCGGCTCGAGCCTACGCTCTTTGTGCCATTCATCATTATGCATACCTAATATATTTTGCAAACCCCCAGTCCTCCTGCTTTCTGCCTTCTGAGGCGTTTCTGAAATCAAATAAAAATATTACACCCCTGTTTACTTTTAAACATGTATTTTTTTCAAAGCAAATGCATTCTGTGTTTTAAGTAAGATACCACCATGTATTTATGGGAGTTTAATAAGTTCTTCCATTAATAACATAGACAAACTAATTTACCAGAACGTGTCTGTTTTAAACTTTGGGAACAAAGAGTGGGAGTATGAAAATCAATCTTTCCTTTGTACTTGAGCCACTGACCCATTAAAGCTTTGAAGATCATTTCTTTAAGAAATTGTGAGGAGTTATTTAACTACAAACAGCAGCTACCTTCCCATTCCAGCTGCGTAATCAACCGTAATAAATTAGAGGAGAAAAAATAAAGGTTCACTCCATTTTATTTTTTTATAACTAAAAATTCTTAATAGTAGTTTGACAAATTGGCCCAGAGCAGAAAGAAACCAGCATTCTTCCTGAGACTGCTGTTTAGCAAAAGTTAAAACGTTGCTTAAAAGGTTTTTTTTTTTTTTGTCTTTAATTATGGTTCAAAAATGTTCTTATTGCCCAGGCTTAATTATTTAACTCAAATTAATTTTAAAAGTTACCTATCACTAGAAAAAGTTAGCAAACCTGTGAACTACAACATTGTTAGTGGCTGCAGGTATTGAATTTTGCAGCAATTCCTTTTCTGCTTGAAAAATGAACTCCTGATGGTATTACTTATTGTTGGTTATCATTAATGACTATTTCACAGTTTAATGCTGATAATATGCTCAGTTATGTAAGAGTGGAAATTTAAAATAATCTTCATCTTAAACTGCTTAAGCAATCTGCATGCTAAACAATTATAATGATATTCGAGTTATCAGAAACTCAAATGGAAAAAATCTGTATGGAACATCACTAAAACCTGTTTGTAAAAGGCAGAAAAATGCCAGCCTTTTAAAAAAAAATCTATCATATGGATAATAAGAAGATGATTTTTAAAAATAGCTCTGTTGATTCAATGTTGATGGGCTTTACTTATGATAAATATGCAACTGTTTTCAAAGGCTTCAGATAACCTGAAACAGCATTATCATCTTGCTGGAAGAGTATGGGGCTCAGCAACAGAGTATAGGAGGGTAACCCTACAGCATTTCCCAATTCCAAGGTTGGAAAGGGGTAAAACTCAAATTAATTTTTTTCCTCTGCTTTTTAAAGTGTTTTTGCCAAATCTACCTGGGTTTTTACCCTTTCCAAACATAGACATCAGAAGTTCCTTCCCCTGCCCACACAAGATGTGCAGGAAAAGGTTATAAGAGAAAGAGAGGTAAACAAATACTTTGCTATTTTATACTATAGAATATGCTGCAATTCACATTTCCAGAGAGGTTTTAGCATAAAATGTAATGCAGTTTATACCAGGGAGTTCAGCCACTGTGCCAGACACAGAAACTGCCCACACAGTATGTGGATTGCTAACTCACTGCTTATTCATCTGCCGAAGATTAGGGGCAGTTCTAGGCAAACTTGAAGTCATTTGGTGCTTTTTTCTGGCCCTCAAAGTGCCCAGACATTGAGATTCAGTTACCATATTGAGTAATATTTTAGACTTATATACTTCAGTCAATTTTATTTCAAATAGAATTACCGCTTGATTTCTGTTTTTATATATACATAGATGTATTTCAGAATATTTGTATTTGCTCATCAAACAGATCTGTTTATTAGTCTGAGAGATACTCAGTCCAGCTACATCCATTTGCAAGCCTTTAGAAGGTTATTCTTTGTAGAAGTACCCAAAAAGGCATATCCTGAGTAGGTGTTAACACTTCATGTGGATCAAGGACCAAGTTCCAAGGTCCAGTTCCTCTGGGATATTTAGAGAAGTATATTTTATTGATTGAAGGATTAAGTTGCTTTGAGGATCTGATCTGAAATCCTCGGCTTCTCAGACTTCAGAGAAACGATGCCATTTATTACTGCTGTGGGTCAAGTTCTTGCCTCCAGGGCCAGCTTTGACCAGCTCAGTGTTCCCTGTCTAGGTTGCTCTAAAACTGACCCAGTTTTGCAAACCTTTTCATTAAGGCCAACCACACCTGGAATTCTCACGAGAACAGCTTTTCCCAAAGCATTTCACTGATTTATCTTGTTGGAGCTGGTTGAACATATCTGCTTGAATCTTACTAATAATTAATTCTTTACTGCTTTTGGCTAAATGAGCTTCTTGAACTTGGTTAAAAGAGTCTGGGCAGCTACTATTCAGGCAACAGGTTGGCTGTGAACTCTTCGCTTTCTGGTGTTTGCTAATCATTATTCTTGATATATATATTAGTCACAGTGGAGCATGTGTCCGTCCTACCAGTAGTAAGCACTATCTTCAGCAGGATTTCAGTGGAATTTGATGGAATTTCACTTGGAAGTAAGGAAATCTCCTGCAGACCCAATAACCCCACAGGGTGTCCACTGTGAAAAAGGTACACGAGACCTGAGCACCGAAGGTCTGTTGGCAACCAGTGTGTGCACTGAAGGTACTACCAGGAGCCAGGAGGAAGATCCTACACGAGGGGCAATGTCTGGCCAGTGTGCCACACCTTCTGCTTCTCTACCAAACCCCCAGGTGGCCATTCAATAACATATTTAAGCATATGCTGGAGTCCTTCTCACAGCAAAGAGCGTACCTGTGGGCTGATAGCCTTTAAAAAGGTAACAGCAGACAAAGACAAACCCACTTTCAATTTTCCAACAAGATAATAATTCCTTAGAGTTAATGAAAATTGGGGATTCCCAGTGTTGCCGAAAACAAGTGTCCTGATTACTCAGCCCTTAGACACAGCTTATTTTAGTTCATTTTACCTCTAAAATGTGCACAAATCTCTATTTTTATTATCTATTGTGTTCTGGTTTCTCAAAAACAGTAAAGGTGACAGGGCAATCCCCAGTGGAAAAATTTTAGTACAGTCAGGTGCTGAAAATGGGAAAAGCCTAAGTGAATTTCAGAACTTCAGAATTACACCTAGAATAAGTTCTTCCCTCCATTAATATCAGAGTTGAGAAGTGCCAGGAAAAACATAAAATATGAGGGATAGGAGTTTCAAGAGCACCTATGTCACTGAAGAGTTCATGACCCCTGGACATACAAACCTGAACCCCTAAAATGTTTGGGAGTAAAAGGCTGTGGTAAAAATATCTTTGTTCTCCTTGTTTCCATTACTGATAAATTAATCACATGCTAAAAAAAAAAAAAATCACCTTTAGAGTTCCCTTCTTTTCCAATCAGTGTCATTTCTCTTAAAGTGCCCTTCTGACTTAGCTGGAATACAGTTCATAACATCATTAGAACAACACCTTTTTGTGTCAATTCATAATGCACTACGAGGTCTGCCCTAGTAACTATGTCAACATTTTCTTCACCAATGGAGATCATGAAATACAGACGGCAATACTGTTAAAAAACGAGCTTTTAGATCCGTTTTACTTTGTTGCAACACTGCTTTGCAGATACTGAATTAGAGCCCATTTAAACCATTCAAGCATATAATCAAATTTCAGTAATGAGTTATTAATTAAGCAGGGGCATCCAATTCTGTGCTAACTGCCTCATAAACAATCGACAGGAGATTTGTGAATTTTGACTTCCTGACACTATTAAACAAATCAATATTAGGTTTCAGACACAGCAATTCAGACAGTTTTCCCTGTTATTTGGCAATCGTCTGCCTGGAATACTAATGAAAGAATTAAGAGCTGTAGATTTTGCATGTGTTCCATCAAAAAGATCCTTATCTGTGGGGAATTGGGGCCTGATTTGCATGGCAGAAGACTTTGCTTTTGTAGGTACAATTTTTCTCAATATGTCACTCATTAGTATTTATAAACTACAGAGCAGTGAAGCCTTCAGCCCCTATTCATAATGAACAGTCATATCCCTGCTGGAGATACAACTGAACAAAGCTGCTTATTTATTTACTTAGTGGTCCTTTTCCTTTTGTACCTAACCTAACCTGCAGAAAACTTACATCTAAGGAGATCTCTGAGAAACTTACATGTCGTTTATTTTTCTGAAAGGGATTATATATATATATATGTGTGTGTGCATGTTTATATCTATATACATATATATATATGCATGTATATCCATAATTACTTGAGTAGCAATTAGCTGTGTAAGCAATGCATTTGTTTACATGCAGCAATTCAGCACCTAAGAATCACTTTCCCATATCTTCTGTAGATTTCATTTTTTTCTTTCACTCTCTCTCCTCTCCAAATGAATTCAGGCCCCAGTTCAGCCAAGGTTTGGAGCTAAGCAGGGGCTTCGGTGTTTTGCTGAATTAGGGATTAGTGCTGTGAAAAGTGCTGGGTTAACAGTACTGCGGGATGAAGTCCGGAGAGCGAGTACAATGGTGATGCCTCCTCCTCCAGCCGCCCTTTGCTGTTGTAACCCAGTTGAACTTCACCTAGGGATAAGTGACTGTTTAGTTTTCATAATCACATGGTCTTTGGCCCCTTAATGAAGAAGACAGCAGGGGCTACCAGCACCTGTTGAGGTAATGGCTTTTGTAAGGAGGATTATCTGGCTGCTGAGAACTGGGCTGAGACGGCACGTGTCCGGTTCTCGGGGTGCTCAAGATATGCTTATCCCAAGGGTTTGGATGGTTTTATTGGAAATTTCTGGTTGTTCTCTCCGGAAGCAGTGGAAGCAAAAGTCTGGTCAAACCCTTGACCTAAAATTTCTCCTCCACTTGTATTGATTGAATATTCTGCAAAAATTGCCTCTTAGAGGCTCTACAGGAGGCTGTTTTCTCACATCAGCTTGCTGTTCTCCAGGCTGTAAATGCATTTTTGCTTAGTTTCGGTAGCTCCATCTCAGTCCCAGATGCAAGAAAAATGCAGAAAAGCGTATTAGACTTAAAATGAAGTTAATATTTCTGTTACATATACCTCAGTTTCTAACACAAAAATAGTCCCTTGCCAGCAGAAACACTGAATCTTGTTGGGTCAGCAAAATTTGTGCTGTATGTACATAAACAAGTATTCAACAATTTAAAGGATAAAAGCCTCACTAGCACAGAAATCAGTGTGAAAATAGGTCAGAGACCAAGTCTTAGGAAAACAACACTGGCTGGTAATGATAAAAGTACTGTAGAGTGATCAGTTCCAAAGTGGGTCAGGATTCTGTCGACAGCAACAAGACTCCAGCATTATTTCTCCTGTAGAGTGCTAATGTGCAAGCTCTACCACAGGACCCTCTTCTTCTGCAGGCAGAGGACAAAAGGCTGTCTATGCTCCAAGTAGCTCCCCATCAAATACACAAATAAATTGTAATGGATGCATACAGTCAGAAAACGTTGTCAGAGGACAACACAAGGAAAGTAATCTGCGTACTAAATGGCAAGGGGAATGTGGGACTGAATGCATCTTAGGTCTGAGTTTTGTTTTATTTAGCTTTTCTACCAGTCTCTCTCTCCCATTATTTCCTTCTCTCTAGGATCTTAAGACATCTAACTCATTAAAAATCTTCTTTTTAATTATCTGCCAGGAAAAAAAATTAGCATAATTAAGGACATTGAAATTTAGATTAACAACCAACCTAATACATGGCACTGCTTCCAAAATGAGAACATTTATTTTAAGTCATCATAGACTACCCAAAGATTTCATTTTGGTTGCTCTCTAGATTTCTGTTCAATATAACACTGAGAACATATTTCAATGTATTGAACATATCACTTGATTTGTTCAGCAGAGTGCTCTTGGCGTTCATTTCATAGAATCAGAGAATTATAGAATCGTTTGTTTTGGAAAGGACCTTAAAGATCACCTAGTGCCAACTCCCTGACATGGGCAGGGACACCTTCCGCTTGACCAGGTTGCTCAGAGCACCATCCAACCTGACCTTGAACGCTTACAGGGTTGAGGCATCCCCAGCTTCCCAGGGCAACCTCTGCTGGTGGGGTTTTTTTGTGTTCAGCCCCTTTTTAAAACACTTCCCTAAACACTGTTCCATGTCCTGGGATCCATTTTTAAAATGACAACAATATGAAATGTAAGTAGGTCTGAACTTTTTGGAACTGGTGGATGTATTGTTCCCTTAAAGATTAACCTTCAAATCTATAAAATCAAATCAGTTTCCAAAATCGCTTTAAAAGTAGGTGCAGGCATGTCAGTTTGCCTTTCTTGGTGTTTACACTTTGGGGGACAGCAGGTTTATTCGGTTTTGGTTCTTAATTCCACTCATCTGGGCATGAGAAAGAACACAAGCAGGTGGAGCTGCAGAGTTCACCTGTTATGTGGTCAGAGACCTCTGCCTGCTCAGACCCTCACCCTGAACACAGCACTGCAGTTTGTGACGACTCCCCAAAAACTTCAAAAAGAGTAGCATCCTGCCTAATGCCTGCAAGAATAGGATCTCACTCACCTGATGTAAAGCAAGGGGTTCACCCCCTTGGCAAAGGATGCTGAATCCCAGTGCTGCTGACAGGACACTGAATTTCAAAGGCTCCCTGTATCATGGTGCTGGAATGACTGAGTTTTGGGTGATATCAGGTGGTTTCAGGCAGTCTGAGTACCCCAAAATGTTGTCAAATGCATAAATAATTCTGGCATAAATAAGATAGAAAAGCATGTTTTCTTATCTCACTTAGAAAAGCAAAGAGGTATGTTCTTCCTTTGGCTAAGACACAAAAGAAGTGATTTTCTTCCTGAGCTCTGTGTGTTCCCTTCTTGCCTCTTTTTCAGTGATCCCTTGGAAATGTTGAAGTCACTAGTCAGCTTAAGCTCACCTGCCAGCAGAGTAGACATGGAAAGTATGTTCTGCTCCTGAGGGATCCAGAGGATGCAGGGGGGGATGGTGACCAGTCTGAACCCCAGGGTTGTGCTCGGTGGAGGGATGTGCTGGTGGAGCTCCACACTTGTAGGAAATGCCAGAAAAAAATTATGCAGGAACCAGCCAGGGGTTCTTGTGGTGCAACTGAGTCCAGTGAAATACATGTGTTTGTTCTGTTATGACGTGCTTCTGACAGTGGCAGTGTGAAAAATGCCCTGAAAATCCAGTGAAAATCTGATCCAGAGCTCCTCAGACCTTCTGTGTGTATTGATCTGCACCCATTCAACAAGGTCTGGCATTTCTAGGTATCCAGAAACCCTCAATGAATATAATTCCCTAGGCAGCAGATCCAAAATACCCTTAGCATTGTCTTAATAAATCCCCACTCTGCTGTCAGAGCCCCATGCCAGGGAAGGCTACAGCAGGTGAATGTTCCCCATGAATGCTCCATGATCCACAGGGCTGAGCTCAATCCACAGTCACAAATCTTAGAGGAAAGCAGGTTTCATCAGCTCTGACTCTCACAGAGCTGCTTTGCTTTTAAGGTGAGAATATCCCTTCAGTGTGGAAATAATATGAAGCCTGAATAAATTAAAAACAGGAGCTATGCTACACGTTACTGTCATTTAATTAACATCTCATAATGTGTTGCTTAAGGAATCAAGGCTCTATCAGGATAAAGCCTATAAGCATTTTCCCTGTTTAATCAAAAATGTAGATCACATAACATTTTATTTCTTAAAAACATTGCACACTTATTGGAAAAGCTATGATTAAATTTTATATTAAGAGCCATTTCTCTGAATTAATTCTCCTCCTAAAAATTCAGTGTCAAAGAGGGACATGAAAATTAGTATAACATTTGGAAATCTGCAAGGATAGATGGATGGGTTCCTTTGACTTTATTAAATTTCATTCATTGTACACTGATAATGACTTAGTGTTTATCCCTGTAACACTCTATATGAGTATATTCTGACATTGCACTTCGGGCTAGCCACCTCTGCTTAGACAACCTACTGTAAGAAACTCTTTGTAGGTTTGCTATGTTTTTTTTTTTTTAGCCTGTTGGATTTGAATTATTTGGACTGAAATTGTGTGTGCTCTGTGCTTGCTTTTAGTTGACAACCTATTTATTTCAGTCATTACTATTCAGATTAGAGGGAGGGCAAGGATGCTCTCATATGTTTTGGAGCATAGCATGAAATTTAGAAAAAGGGAGGGGAAGGAAGCACAACATCTTTTACTGTCCTTCAGAAGAGACCAGACCACAGAGCTCTCCTGTATGATTCACTATGAAATGTTTGGCCCAGGCACACTGAAATTCAAGATATAACATTCCAAGCTTCATGGAAAAGGAGAAAGAAATGTAAGGTGCAGACTCAGGGGCAGAGATTTTGGAAAAGCTGTTGAGGATGAAAGCACAGTCATTAAAACAAAAATGACTGAGGAAGAAACATGAATTTGACACTTTCTGAACTTTAGTTGTCCAGGTTGGTCCCTGTGTATTTCTGGGTGTCCAACATGGGATCAAGCCCAATCTTCACAACTGCAGAGCACACTTAACTTGGAGCTGGGATAAAGAGAAGCTTGGTTTGGGGCACCAAACACATCACATAATTCTGGTGCCTTCTGAAAAATCAGACTTTTTGGACTGGTATCCCGAATTAGTGGACTTCAGCAATTCAGTTCATATTTCCTCTCACCGTTTCACTCTGCAAATAATTTCATTGAAGTTTGTGAAGCAATTACTAACCTGAGCAAACATAAAAGCTGCAGATTCACCTCCAAGGACACTCACCAGTCACTGCTCAGAGAGTACTTGGAATGGGTACAGTAAATTAGGCATGGAACCCCTAATCAATAAACAAAATACAGTGTTTAATATTGTGCCCTGAATAAGGCAGGAGGCTTATAAAAAATAATACCATGCAACTATGTAATTACGGGCTGTAGCACCATGGGGATGCACAAGGGGCTGACTACACTTCTGAGCACTTGATAACAACCCTACTATCACTCTTTTACATGTACAAAGACTTGGTGGGCAATCTCATAAGAGGTGGGTAATGCCCCTCCTGCTTGAAGGAGCTTTCAGGTTTGAGCCAATGCAGTGGTGATGCTGCAAGTTTCTGTTTTCTGATGTTGCCTTTTCCCTGTATGGCATCAGTGGCAAAATTTTGTGCCATGCAACTTCACCTGGGTAAGTAATGTGAACAGCTTTTATTACCCTCTTCACTGAAAGGAAGACAGCTTGGCCTGCAATACATATTTGAAGGCTAGGGTGATCATTTTCTAAGGGCTTAATTAGGTTATATTAATCTCAGTGTGTACGAAGTTGTGAATGACCTTATTAAATCATAAAGTGTGATGAATCTGCATTAAACTCTTGCCCTCTACCTGGCCAGACAGTACAAAGCAACATGGATTATCTCACAATAGCTCTCTATATATGTGATTGTTTACAGATGTCTAATATATAATAGTGGTAAAAATTAAAATGAAGAAGAGGCATCTAGTCTAAAAAAACTATCCTTGATCTAGTTTTGTTGTTGTTGTTGTTGTGTAATAAAATAAATTTACCAGCTAGACAGGACTTGCATTTAAGTATCATGTAAGCTTTCCTTGAAACCCATTCTAGGCAGAAAAGAGGTTTTAAACTTAAATTATAGGAAAACAGCAGTTCTTATATGGGTAGAAAATAATCAGTCTTCTCAGGGTTAACACCTCCTTTCAAGGCTCATTCCCTCTGAACTGTGTGGTGCATCTGTTTGCATGAGGGATGGCTGTAGGTAGGTATTGTGTTGGAGATAAAGAAATGGGCATCTCGTTTGTGAGCTCCCTCAGAAACAGACTGTGAGGGGCCTGGTGGCTCCATTGCTCCTTGCTTGGACTCTGGTGGTGGAGATCCTCTTCCAAAAAGCTGCCTGAGACTTCTGCTTGTAGCTCTTGGCAGGTCCCTCAAGTCTATCTGTGCCTTTGGCCACTGCCTGGGATGTAGGAATATTGATGTTTGCCCGTCTGGGGCTAATCTTGTACAGATGAGTTCATGCACGTCTGAAAAGAATTCAGCCATTCTGACTTTGAAAAAAGATATCCAACAGGCATTTCCTTGGCAGGTGTTCTTGTCTTAACTGATGCATTGATATGATTGTCAGTTTGTGGATACAATGAAGAAAACCCACCTTTCCATATTTCAGCACAGTTGTTTTACTCCAGAGGGAGCTCTTCAGTTGCTGCCACCTCAGTGTCTTTGGTAGGTCACCTCGGAGTGCATCAGATGATTCCTGCCAACACCTGCCCGTGGAGCTCACTGAGCAGTCCTGGGAACATCCTGCTGAGCAGGACTAGTGGGTCTCTCTGCAGGTTCAACAGAGCTCTAGATATTCAGCAGAATTACTGTTGGTCTGAGCCTAAACACAAAAAATTCTCAGCTTGAAAGTCACAGGGAAGAGAAAATTAAATAAAGTATGCTTACAATATAACTTACTGCAGAGGTACCAAAGTTTATTATGGATAAACAGAAGATTGAATAAATTCAGTCAAACGAGGCAAAAGTATGGATAATGTTCCATGAATTGCCTTAGCCTGCACAATGTCTATACTGTTACGTGTTTCATATTTGATTTTAGGAGCCCATGAACTGAGTTCTAGGAAGAAAAGAGAGAAAGAGAATCCTGTCGTTTGTGTCACTAAGGGAAAAAAGTTTATAAACAGTGGTAATGGTTATGTGCAGTGCATGCAAGCTTGGAAACCATGCAAAGGTCTCATTTCATAATCGCTGATCACATAACAGAGCACAATGGTCCAGTAACTATAGCTTTGGTTTAGAAGTTACTGCCTATATCAGGTGAAGGAAATTAATTTGGTGATCACATCTGACAGAGGGATAAAAGTCACTTAATACCTTTTCAGCTTTTTATCCTTTCAATATCATATCTCATTTTCACCATGAATGGAAAACTCCATTGATTTACAGAAAACTGTGCTCTAATTTACAGCAGATGAAGCTCAGATCATCAGATACTCACATTTTCAGCAGTCATTAATTCGTATTGTTGGTGGCTGCCTTTCTAGACATTGGCAGACAGCATGTAAACACATGGAGAGTGCAGATTTTGCGTGCTTGGCCATTACTTTTGTTCTAAATCTTGTGCTTGGCTGCCTGCACAGAAAGGGACAGTGTTCGGGTGGAGTGGAACATAAACTTCCTATTTATTCTTCCATCTGCATGTGTCCACTCACATACATGTCAGGAGAAATAATATGGAGCCAAACCCTATGGATTGAGAGAATCCATACTGGACTTACAGAATGACCCTTAAAAGCATCTTTTCATTGTTCCAACAGTGACAAACCTTCTCCTGGGCAAATCAGAGTTCTGTTTGTCCAAGGCCAGGTTGGATTGGGCTTTGAGCAACCTATCTAGTGGCAGGTATGCCTGCTCATAAAATTGCTTTGAAAACCAACTGAGACTCTAGAAACAGTCAGGTATCTCAAGAGGATAGTCTTAAAATGCAAGCTGTTCTATATCTCCCAATAACTGATTCTTTAATGTAAGCCTCCAACTTCACTTAGAGAGTTATGCTTCTTATAACATTATTTACATAGCAGTACGAATGTGAGCAAGGTTTTGCAGATGACTAAATTCCTTAGAGAGGAGGTGGTTTAAGTCTAAGCAACAATCAATATAAATTCAATCTTTCTATAGCTAATGACAGTTTTTAAGTGAATACCTCACTTGAAAAAAGGATGATGTTAAACCACTCCAGCTATTGAATTTTGTTGATAGCATTTTCCTTGGCTGATAAGCATACGTCTCACACTGGAGGAGTGTGCACATCCATTAAAATGTTTGGAATATTCTGGCTTACCCAGCTCTGACACAGCATTCGACTCGCTAGGAATGTTATGCTTTGCATGAGAAAGGCGCATCTTTTGTGGAGCTTCAGATATTGCCTTGTTTTAACAACATTTGCAGAAACAAATCATGATAACGATCACGCCTTATTGTGCATGAATAACTGCACTTTTCACGCTTTCATGGGAGTCTAGGAAAGGAAGAGGATGATCATAGCTGAGCGAGAGAGGCATCCACCCATACGTTCTGCAGGAATTACGGGCATCAGCCACATGGCTTATGTGCTCTCAGCAGGACCCAGGCGCAACAGAGGCAACAAAGTCCAAAACTGTGATTAGAGAGAAGAATTTTCCAGTGCCTGCCTAATCCTGGAAGTGCCTGAACTACTGAGATGTTTTGGATTGTAGCTCTGTGCACCCCCACAATGGTCCCACAGTCCCTATGGCCCTTGATGAACTCAGATGTGACTTCCAAAAAGGTTTGTGGTCCCTGATATTTGCTGTGTCTGAGTCTGCTGCTTCCTCACACCAGATTTTTGTACTGATGGTTAAGGAGGGCAGGTTACGTCCTGCTCCCAGGATTTTGTACAGGTCATATCCAGTAAGGCCTTGCTATAAACCACAGGCTGAAGGCAGTACCAAAATATCAGTCCCACCTAAGAAATGTGTTCTTAGCACTAGTCCAGCCAATCATGCTTTCTGTGCAAAGAGATGTGCAAAAATCACTTTTGCACACCTTCATGCACATTTATGCCCTGGCAGCTTCATCTCAGCCTAAAGCTGGACAGGAAAAGCACTTTTGGGACTGGATGGGTGTCAATTCCCCCACCTAAGGAGACCATAGAGAACTGCACTTATCTGTGCAGCCATCACACAACGTCTGGTTACACTGCTCTGACAAAAATAAAGGTCCTTTCACTTCTAGTAAAGTGTACTTGAGAATTGAGACCTATTAGGCTGTGGCAATATAGCTGATGTTATGCCTCAAGGTATGAACGTAGGAGGAGATTTTCAAGGGCAGAGGGGAGTTAGCCTCCCAGTAGCATTTAACTTTTCATAGGATATGAGGGCTAGCTTCCAACATGCCTTGGAATAGCATCCTCTTTGGTATTGTTTGTTTGACCCATGCCCCTTTCAGGAAAAAGGAAAACAATTCTGATCATTTAGAAAAACATAATTCTAAATGGATTCTGAAGTTTTGCTAAGCATCAAACCTTAATAGAAAAATCATATTACTTTACAGTATTTCTTGAGACTGTATCAACTCCAGACTCCTTGCTATTGTACCATAGCTCTGGAAAACCATTCACAAATGTTAAAATAATCTGCCAGAAATAAGTAAAGTAAGGATGAAAAAGAGCAGTGTTGGGCTGGGGGGTGTCTGCCACAGCTCCCATCTCCCTCTTGCTGTCACATGTGGCTCATGATTAGCATTTGGCTCTGCATTTTGTTAGTTTTTTTAGCACAGTAGTAGAGTGAACATTAATTGGGCTAATTATTGTGAGCTATAATTTAACTCAGTAATCAAACCCATAAACCAAGCATTATCAAATTTATAAACTCAGCCTGCCCAAGCGCACTTAGCGATAATGAACTTGCTGAGTCAGATTATTGCCTTCCCATTGTTTGTAATGTCAGAAACAGATTTGGACTGTCTTACATTTGGTATTTTCCACTGCTGGATTATATGGAGAAGAAAAATTGGCAATACCTGAGAACAGAATCCTCAATGTGCTTATTTTTTTAACATAAAGCAGAAATTTCATTTTTCCTTGAACGTTTTAACTCTGCGAGATGGGGTTGTTTTAATTTTTACTCCAATGGCAATGAAAACCTTTCATTGCTTTGTGTACCGCAGTCCCTTCCTCATAATCATCTTTGGGTAAGACAAACAAGAATCTGGTATCTACAAAACTTCATTTCTACAGATCCAGAACATTTTGGCCTCTTTTGCATAGGTCAAATGTTGTGCCAACAGAAGCAGGGCTGACTTCCTAACATTGTTGTATTAACATACCTCAATTTTAGCCTGGGGGAGAGGGAAATGATGTTGTTTGGAATGAGATGGTAATTTACTTTCCATGCTTTCTCAGTCCTAAGGCATCTTTTCAGGATGAGACAGCCAGCTGTGTAAATTGAAATTGGTGAACAATTGTCCACTGGAGGCTCTAACATCTGAAAAGCAGAGTTATACGCTCTTCTCTGTCCATGTAGAATATGGTGTTTTCATTTTACAGGGATAAGGGATTTACTGTTAAATTAATGGACATTTCAAACTGCAGTGGCAACACATGTTGCCGCCTGCATTACTGGGAAATAAGTTGCATCTGTTCAAGTTATCACTTGGAAAGAAAAGCTTCTGGTTTCTGTGTGATGGCACAAGAAAATAACACTTTCTGCCTGTGTGCCGGGGGAAATGAGGTCACGGGCTCTCACCACACGCCTTGCAAGTGGATGTCTCATGTACAAGTTCGGACAGGCATTAAATTGGTTATGCTTCAACTTCTGATTTTTGTTTTCATTAACATCTGCACTCTTGCGTGGCCCAAAGCGTTTTGTCCTTTTTATAGCCTTCTTTGGTAAAGCTGTGGAAAGCTGATCTCAAATTCACATTAATGGCCGTGGATTTTCAGGTCATTCCTTACAGCAAAGACTCCATTCTGCTGCTTTCCTCATGGTGTGACACCTATACCCCAATGGATATCCTCGCCTTCACAGTCTATCTTCACATCAGTGTTTTTAATTCTACTTGGCTAAGTCATGACATCAGTCTCCAGAGTAACGTAGACCTAAGTGCTTCTTGACCGAAAGGATCACAAAGCTACCAAGCTGCAAGCCACGCAGCTCTAAGGATTAATGGGAATTTGCTCTACACACCACAAAAAGCTGCAGTCTGCCTACGCTCCTCGATGTGTAAGTGTGATGGTACACTCTGAATCCTGAGTTTATTTGCTGTCCTCCTAAGCTGAGAATAGGATAAGTAGCATGTCTTGTTCTTTTGCAGCAAAATGGTGTATTCTGCAGAGAGTAATTACAGTGGTTGTATATATACACAGCTCAGGCAAAGTTTTTAAAAAAACAAAGAAACTCTGATACTTGGTATAAGGACAGAAGTCTATTAGATGGAGGGGAAAAATAAGGGAAAACACGTGTGAGGCCAAAGAACTCACATTTTTCAATCATTATTAGAAGTAGCACAGGTGTGATAGCGAGTCAGCTCCTCTTTCCCTTCACAGAAGTAGAATCACAGAACCATAAAATCATTTAGGTTGGAGGAGCCCTCTGAGATCATTGACTCCAAGCCTTAAACCAGCATTGCCAAGCCCTTCACTACACCATGTCCCCAAGGGCCACATCCACACATCCCTCCAGTGATGGTGACTCCAGCTGGTACAACTTGAGGTCATTTCCTCCTATCTTGTCACTTGCTACCTAGAAGATCTTGAGCCCCACCTGGTTCCAGTCTCCTGTCAGGGAGTTGTAGAGAGTGATAAGGCTCCCCTGAGCCTGCTTTTCTCCAGCCTGAGCTCCTCCAGCTCCCTCAGATGCTCCCTGTGCTCCACACCGTTCACCAACTTTCTCTAGTAGTGGTGTCTTCTCTTCTTCATGTCTACATGTAGCAAAGCTGAAAGGTGTACACTTTTGCAGGACAACCTAGAAGGAACTTGCCCTGAGAAAAGTTAAATTTTGCCATGAATCGAACTTTCCTATAAAAGTATTTCTCTTAAACTGTAGCACTGAACAATTCAGAACTTCGTCTCCAACTCAGGATAAGCAAGCACAGCTCTAGAAGCATGGTCACAACTCCTTCTAATCTGATCATAAATGTTTATTTTCCCCTTCTCTTCCTTTTTTTTACCTTTTTGGGTTTAAGAAAAGACCATGTGGTAACGCAGTTACCTTGTCAATCAGATAACAGGCCGTCTTTTTCTATTTAGACATGGTAGGAGGTCATTCTGAGGAGTAAAAGATAGGTTATGTCCCTGAAACCTGGCAAAACATTGAAAAATAACACCCATACATTAGAAAATTCTTCTAAGTATCACTAAAATGATAAATCTTAATTTTCTCAGGCCTAATCCTGCGATATATTTTGTACACATAACCTCCAAGGTCAAAGGAAGATAAAAGACCTGGAAAAATACGCTAAGTCCGTCACATACCTCATTGTTTATTCCTTCTTCGATAAAGGAGTTTCAAGAAGCAAAAACATATAATTAAGTCTTAACTGATGCTCTTATAATAACTGCTTTTGATTTAGGAGATAAAATTAAATTAGCAGATAAGCTCTTTTATTTCTGCTCAGCCACTAGCGTATTCAAATAGGGTGTAACTCGTCCCTTTAAAAGGCACAGTAACAAAAACAAAGTGGAAGGCAGTCACTTATTAATCTATGTTTTTGTATAGTTATCTAGAAACTCTGCTTTGCTGTCATTACTTAAAACTCACAAACAAGACACACTGTCAGTGATTCTTGAGACTGGAATTCATGGGAATTGTCTAAACAAAACATATTCACTCCTCTTATGTGTAACCAAATGCATAAATGTTGTTGTCTTTTTATTCTTTACAGATGGTTTGTATCTCCAGAGATTTATAGAAGAATTCATAAATTGGCATCACTGGTATGTCAGAAATGTGAAGCAGCCTCTGCTCCCATTGTTCCCTGACTGTGAACCTGCCGCTGGCTGAAAGACTTTGCTTAAAATATCAAACTCGCAGCACAGCTCCAGTGTGATCATGAAGCTGACCCTCCCCTCTTCAAGGGCTCCTCAGGACTAAATATACAGCTTGATAATTAAGAATTGTCATCTCTTTTGGTCATCTATTTCTACATCGTTTCAGCCTCCTGGCCTGGCACCACAGCCTGACAGGAGATACTGATTAAGGAACTCAGAGGGAATGATTGTAACCAAATGCTCTGATGAGTGAACCCTCCAAGAGCTCCAAAATCATAAGTGAGCTGGTGCACTTGTCATCAGGAGCTGCCTATTCATCCAACAATGACCTGTCAAATTGACTTGTTAGCGTGGCTGATAGTGCTCCTGCCTTTTCCCTGCTTAGAGAAGAGCAGGGAACATCCCAGATGCTTTTAAATATCTCACAAAGAGCATCACTGAAAAAAAAACTCATTCTACTTTCGCTGAAGATTTGTGGAAAGGTTGGGAATTGAATCCAGATTGCCTGATTGCTTATGTGGGGCTTTATGCACAAGACCAGCCTCTCTTTTGAAGCTTAATGTTCTGGTCTTTCTCTGTTTGACAGTCCTTTCCCTTGTTCCCATTTGTCTTTTGGATGCGCCGAGTGGCTTATGTGAAGATTGCTAAAATCACAGTGCACAGGATTTTATCAGATATGATTTTTTTAAAACCTGTGTTTCATATATGTCATAACACACAGGTACAATATAAATGCATACTCTACTTTAGGACCAGATTAATATGAGACTTCCTATAGGAAACTCACCTGTGAAAGAGCAGTTCACTCAGAATTTATCCAAGGAAAACCAAAAGAAAGTTCTGAGAAATTCCCAAGACACATGTTATACACCACTGTGGTGTCATAGAGCTTTCCCTGCAGAATTAATGATTATATCTTTCATACACTTCCTCCTCCTTGAACAAATGCAGCAGCAAAGTGGAGAAAGGGATGTAAACTCAGAGATTATTTTTAAGAATTAGAGAGACATTCAATACTGTGCTGAGCATTTACAAGAAAAATACCTTCTGAAAGAAGTCTTGAAATATTTTTAAAAAATGTTTAAAATTTTGATTGACCTGATTTTCTTAATTAATTTCTCCCAGAAATCTAAACTCTTAAAAAGCACTGTCCCCAGATCTGATATTCTTTGTGATTTGTTTTGTCTCCAAAGGGATGCATTTGTCAAAATGGTTCCTAGATATGTATTGACCCTACGCTTTGTGTGATTGGGGGATGATTTGTGAGACCTTAAGAGATTAAGACCACAACCTTAAACTGGAATGGACTGGGCAGTGACCTCATGCATGTAAAGGGGCATAAGGATCATAGCATGGAGCAGGAAAAATACAAATTTCATGCACGGCCAAAGACCATAATCCAGCCTGGATGCAAAACATACCTGGATTTCTGTGGCCAAGTGGGTGGGATGTCATTTTCTCATTCTCTCATGGTGAAACAGCACTTGTCTTGGCAAGTGAAAGCAGCAGGCCATCCAAACTGAAAGAGAAGTCAAGGCAGATCCAAAGACTTCGTTCTACTTGAACCTTACACATGTCCAAGATGAGGCAGAAACGGCCTTTCATGTGTTTCACTTTGTTTGGTACTACTGGAGCTTAAAGATTTATTTTTTTCCTGAATTCACTGATTCTTCATAAGCACTCTGATATTTTAGTTATGACAACACTTGCAATAGTCAAGAATTCACTTTAATTGAGACATTCCAAGAATTAAGAGGTGCATGAGCAGCTGTGAGGGACTCCATGGGACCAAAAAGGATCCAAAACCCAATTTCATCTATGAGATTGAAGGGAGCAGGAGGCGCAAACTCTACACAGGAGAATGCAGAGAGAAGAGCCTCAGGGGTATCTTTGATGAGAGAAAACAATCTAGACATAAATAAAGACTTCAATGGATTTGTCCCTTCATTATTTTGGAGCCTGATCCAAAGCCCCATTAAGTCAATAGGAGAACTCCAGCTGGAGTTTGGGTGAAGAACAGAGGGTGCAATTTTACACACAATTCGTGTCACTTGGGAATATTTCTGTATTGTAGGGAAATACGCCTGTTAAAGCACTGAGATGATACTGAGAAGCATTCAGCTATTATAGGATATGCTTTCATTGAATTACTTGTTGCTGTCCAATAAAGTAAAATATAGGAAACCCTTTAGTGTTTCATCAAATTCTTGCTCATTTCAAAGAGGACCAATATTTCTGTGTCTGGCTCACATATTAAAAACTTTCCCTGCATATTAAGTTTCATTTTTTTGGTCATAGGCTTAGCTTCAGATCTTTCTATGACTTTTACTAGGGGCTATTTTTGAAGGATTCAAGTCTGTTTTGCCAGTATAACCTTCAATTTCTAATGAGTGTTATTTCAAAAGAGACTTTTCCACTGGTAGGTAACAGAAAATAAAGTTACCTTGAAATTTAATAAGCATTATTTACTCTGTATCTACTAATAAATCCCATCATACATCCTGGTTTCTAAAATGCTGGAGGTTATGATCTCTTCCTATTTGGCATTCAGAAGTTAAAGAAACATTTAATTATTTCACTTGGGGAAATCAGACTTTTTTTTACCTTTTGATTTTTTTGATATTTTTTTTCGTATGGCCACAGTTTCATTTGTGACTGTAATATTGTTACTATCACCAATTTTAAGTAAGATTTTATAAAAATACTGTATTTATTCTTTCTTTTCAGTCAAACATTCCTTTCCAGTATTATGGTGATATAATCACATTTTCATCATAACATACAGATGTTTTATTCACTCTTCACTTCCCATTTCTTCAAGGCCCAGTACAAACCTAATTACAATTTTTGCAAAGGCTTTCCTTGAACATTAGTAGATTTCAGATAAGGAATAAAGCATGCCATAAATTCACATACATATGCATTGTGTCTGTATGCATGTCTATATAAATCACTTGCAAGCTATGTTAGATTTCTTGGTAAATGTACACTGCTAGAATTATATATTCCTTATAACAATATAAGTATATATGCTGCAATAGCCCATTCACACCAACAAGCTTTTTTAAATCAATAGCAGATATAAATCTGTATCTCTAGTTCCAGTGACCCGAATACATTGCTCTCATCCATAGCAGGGGGGGTTGTTATAACAGACCTTCTGGTTGTATTTTTAACATTCAAATATGTTATAATAATTGCCCTGCAATACCTGGGAGACAATTGAAATGGAATGAGCAGATGGAGTTCTGTGGGATGAAATATTTGTCCCCTTGAACTACAGGGATCCTTTTAGTGCCGTTTTACTGTTAAAAAAATGCATAAGCAGCTCCATCAGTTTAAGGATTTTTTAATTTTTTTTAATTCTTAAATCATGCAAGTCAGGTATCTTTGGAGAGGTCCTGAGAATATGTATGAAGAACTAATTGAAAAGCTGTTACAAACAATAATAACCAGTATCTGCCAAATTATTTTCTGTTCACTGGTGCAACTTGAACAATTTTTATTTTCTTAAAAATAGAAAAAATGTGTTTCAGCCCAAAGTTTATTCTTTCCCCTTACATCACTAGTTAGCTATTAAATATATTACTCACATTAAAATGTAAACATCAACACACTGGACCTTTCTCTTTTGATCATTTTAAATTTCACTATTAATACTTTAATTTTCCTTACTCTGTGTGTGTGAGAGAGCATATGAGTGCATGCATGTGCCTCTGATCTGGCTTATACACTGTACTAAATTGTTCAGTAAATACTCTGCAGCAGGATAAGGTCTAACTGGAAGAAAATTGTTGTGAGTTACAGGAAATTAAAAAATTCCTGCAATACCAACCCACTACTCAAAGTCAATCTGTGGTATCCCACAATCCACTTGGCTCTGAAGTCAAGCCAGAATGATTTTTGAAGAGTAATTTCAAGCCTTATAAAGGGTCACATCATGTATTAAAGCCATATTTGCTTCTGTGTTTTGTAAATTTTGAACTCATTACTAAACCTTTGTCTCTTATGCTGTACGTCTGGCTCTGAACTCTCCTTCATCAATCTGATCCTTAAAACTCCAACAAAAACATGCAACACATTCTGCATGTGAAAAAGTGGTAAAACATAAATAGTTACAATCTCAAGGTGCTGGAATTTAAGGAAGGCTCTAATAAGCTTATCTTTTTTTTTTTTTCTTTTTTTTTTTTTTTTGATACTTTAGATAGGAGAAGCTCAAGTAAGAGGTTGCCCAAAACTGCTATTTTCTGACCACCTTTTGGAAGTGCTGAGTGCCCTCAGCTCCTGTTGGCTTCACTAGAGATTAAGAGAGCTCAGCACCTTCCAGTATCAGTCCCACAGATATATATCTATATCTGTACACATACATACATATATATATATATATATAATGAACTGCTAACAAATCAGATCATCTGCTCTTTCCCTTGCCCAAATTCTTTGTGAAAGGATCGGACCCAAGGCTAGAGGTAAAACCATATGCAATTTACAATAAGCAAAACGTGTCTATAAACAAAATACAATTGGAAATCTGGGAATCATTTATACAGGGAGTGCTGGCAAAGTGCAGGCATATGTGTACAAAACAGTGCAGCACCTCTACAGATTTCAACAGTTCCATTTCTGAAGTTGCTACACTAAGCCTGTGTCATAACCTGGGGCTGAGAAACAACACACTGTTAAAGATGAGGGGTTTACCCCCACAACACTTTCAGAACTGGGGTGGACTGCACGTCTTAAAACCCAACAAAGATGTGTGCACAACTTGGGCTTTGATTCTTCTAAGCTCTCTTCTCCTGAAGGAAATGGTCATTGATCTGCTCTCACTCAAGGCTACCCACAGTATTTCATTATGTGCCTACATCACATATTTACACTGACTGCTCCAAATTCCTCCTGTTTTCCCTGAATACTTTCTTTTTTCATGATAATAGTCCTGGAGTGAATCAGCTACAAGAATTTGGAACAATCTAAACAGGGAGTCAAGGAAAATATGCAGTAAAGTGTTTGCAAAGTTAGAATGAGATTCAGCTTGGTCAGAGCAGCACACATGATGAACCACATGGGAAAACACCCCATCATGTGGCTTTCACTGTCTCTATCACATGGATGGCCCAGCCAGGTCTGACGTGAGTGGGAAACAAGAAGGATGTGTTTTGGCCCTGCTTGCTGCCTCATGGAGCACATTGTTAAGGTCAGAGCTGGCCAGGTAATCAGCAGAAGAATACCCATTCCTGGTCTGGAAGGCTTTTTTGACCTGTCAGGATGTGCTAGGAGAGCTGCACAGGCACCAGTTGGGTCTGGATGGAGCTCTGAGCTCTACTGATGCTCCAACATGTCTGCGTGCACTCGGCCAGGAGAGAAATACATGTATTCCCCACGCCTGTGCTGCCCTTTCTCTAGTGCATCAAGCTCCAAGAAATCATGGAGACTTGCTCCAGTGAAAACACACAAGCAAGGGCAAGAAGATAAAGACAAACAGGCCAGAAGAGCAAGAGGAGAAGACTGTTTAAATGTCCAGCAGGTCACTGAGATGGAGACAAGAAGCATCAATCCCTGTATTTCAGCATTAGAAAGTGATTTCACTGTCATTAAAGAATTGGTGAAAGGGCTTTGATACATCCCTGAGACTTGTGGGTCCTTGAATCAGTTCCTTTTCCTGTAATGGATGCCCTGGACAGCTCATTTTAGCTACATCTTCACTAAAGAGATGAATCTGCTTGTGGGAGAATGGTTTGGCTGCTCAGCGGCCCTCGAGCTGCCCTGTGTGATAGGAGCAAGGATTGAGCAAACCCATCTCAAAACTTCTGGCACAATGAAGAGCTGAAGTTAGAAGTCCCACTGTACTTAAGTGGTTTGGGTTTCAATATTCAGTATGAAGACAGACATTTCATCTCTACAACCACCACACAGCCTGCAGCAGTCTTAGACATCCACTTTGTTTCAAGAGTTATTTAGGCTACACAGTCTCCAAAACTGCCAGATTCTGGTTCTCTCTACAGTCAATGGAACGTAGCCTTGATGTTTATTTTAGAAACATGAGTAGGAAGCTTAAATACAACCCTGGTTTCCACCTGTAAAACTGTGACAACAGTACTCATTAGAGCAAATATTATTCTATAGATGTGAGGGAAGAAACATTTAGAGAAAAATTATGGGGATTATCCCCTGCTATAATGATGAGGCAAATTTTCATGACAGAACCCAAGAGAACTGAGACTAAACATGAACTGGACAAAATTAGAGAATTATGGAGGCTGCAGAGAAATTCTGCTGTAACTATTGAGATGAAAACTTTGCTCTGAGGCAAATGAGACACAAATACTTGTGTCTGATATTCCAAGACAGGTGAGTGATGTCTGTGATCTCAATGAATCACTGGCCATCTGAAGTAGGAGACAGTGCAATATTAACTGAAGAAAGAAACAAATACAACACATCAGAAGTCAAAGAATACCTAACAAAAAAAAAATATAGATGAAATACATTTCAAAGAACTTTGGGATCATGATATAACATTTAGTCAAATATGCAGGGAAAAAATCCATAGAAAAAGATCAGAAAAGCAAAAGCTTATTTTATTTTTATTGCAAGGAAATTGTATCATGTAGAAAATAGCATGTTGATGATATAGTACATAAAGGATTTAAACATATCAATTGCTAATCTACATTTCTCAATATAGACATAGGCTCAAAGGGTATTATATACTGTCTGTCTCTACCTGTACTTATCAGAACAATCCTTCTTTTAGTGGAACACAGAATCCTCTAAGTCCCAGTAAGATGTAGGTTGAATGACATAAACCAGCTAATGCAGCTCCACCTCTGCCCTGATTATACATGTGGTTGTTATAAAATGATGTTGATAAATTTCTTCAGAACTGTACAATTCGCATTTGGGGGTTTGGTTTGAGGTACCGTGCATCAGAACCACAAAATGAAGGAGGAGGCATGCCTGGAAGTTCTGTGTGTCTAATTTAGAAATTTAGCCAGCCGAAAGACCTCTCCTTGGAGGCTGATTGAGAGAGGTTCTGCAGATTTCCTCTGCAGGAGCACATACACATGTCAGAACAGGCATCGCTCCAGTATCACCACTACAACCCCTTGAGCACTTCACCTTAATTTGGTGGCAGACAAGGTGATTCCCACATACAGGAATCAGGCCCTTTAGAGTGACTTTGAAATCTCAGTTTTAACAAATGCAGCATCCCAATGAAGTTGGTATTTTCAGAAATGAAATGGCTGGAAAGATTACAAAGATGTCTTGAAGAAGCAAATATACAGTCAGTTTGGATTAAAATTCAGACCTTCACCCTGCTCTACACGGGAAAATAAGGGTCTTCAGTCTTCCACTATTTGCACATTTATTTCTGTACACATCCTCTTCTCCCTCACCTTTCCTGAAAAAACAGGGAAACCAAATGTGATAGAATATAATTATAATCTCTTTGTTCATTGAACATCTGTTCAGGAGGCAGTAATAGCTAACTTACAGGAGCATTTTTAAGATATTTTGTAGTGACTCTCAATAATTACATATTGTGGAGATGGGTACTGCTGGAAATCCAAGTTAAATTCATAGAAAGAAACTTGGCTTATTTAAGTAATTGCACAATGGATTCAGATGTGATTTCCTCCAGAGAGTATAGGGTGTAAAAAGAAAAGCAAAAATTAAAATGGAAAATAATGGCAGTTTGCATAACCATAACTGTGGTTAGGATTGTTTCCATTATAAACCCAGGTTTCCACTCCCACTGCTACAAATTACAATGAAATATTTTCACCTTCAGATATGGCATATATGGCCCCCGGCCAGGAAATTGTTTGGGCAAATTTTAGGTCATATGCCATTCACCAAATATTTTTTTTTTATAGTGTCACAGTTTGTCTAGTTCTATTCTCACTATTTAGTCACACCATAAATAGCTCCTGTACCATGAGGCTGATCCAGAAAACATAAAAATATATTCCTGCACCTACAATCAAGCTTGAGATATGAAAAGCTTCTCATCATATTTTCAAATCGCTCTTATGACAAACTCAGAAATGCAAGGTTGGTTAAAGTATAAATCTTTGAGATTTACAACCAATGGGAAATTTGCCGTGGTGATGAGGTATGTGAAAATCAATTTCATCAGGAATGTCAGTCTGCAGGTCAATGGTACCACTACAACACGTGTTTGTCTCAGGGCTGAATGAGTGGGGACTGTCTTGGGACAACTGTTTGAAAGAGCATGAGAAAATGACAGTCACACCTTGAAAACCACAGTTCATGTATGTAAACTTATGCATGTATTATTATTGGCAAAAAAAAGTGGTTTGGTTCTCTTCTGGAACATGTATACAGAAACATTGGTCCTTCTCAGTCAGATATCTAGTGGCAGCATAATGAATTATATTAATCAACAGCCTTAAGCCAAACGATTGAACAGCCTTGAAGGCTGGGTGTGTTGTGGTAGCTTTAAAAGAAGAATGCCTAGTTCAGGAACAGTGATTTTTGGACAAAATACTGGCCTCCATTGATATTAATGAGACATGGTTGTGTCCACACTCTGCAGCCTGGACCCACTGCTCTGCACTGTGTCCATCTGCTCAATGTGTGGCAAAGAAATCCTGAGTCGTACCATTTCTTTTGGAGAAATTCATGAATAGGGACAGAAAACTTCAGCAAATTCCAGTGGAGGTTCTGGGTCAGGACAACTGGGAGCCCAGCACTGGATGTAGCTTCAGAAAGTGTGTCCAGGACTGATAGTCCTGGAGGACATTTAAGGTTCCCAGGTTTTCATTGTACATCCAATGTGTTTCCTCTTTCTTATGAAACTAAACTCTTTAAAAGAATTCCTCTTTTTAATAGGCCTGTGGGTCAACGTGTAATTCAGTGAACTTTAAGCATGACCATGGAGAGATCCAGGACCAAAGTTAAATTTTCCTTTGCAGTGGAACATATGCATATCATCATGTGGAATTTGGGCATTGCTGTAGTGACTAACATATTTGTGGTGCTGCTTCTCCAGGAATTTGATTCCTAGCAATATAAGATCAGGTTCATTTGATGTTTATATTGAATCTTGCCATTGGTTTTGCCATCACTGGGTTGCTTTTGATAATCCATTAAACATTTTCTGGAAAGCATTCAATGTTAAAATATCTTTTTATTAAGCTAATGAAAACCCCTAGCCTGATATAAAGAGACACAATTATGAAATCCACCTTGGAATAGCTTAACATCTTTCATTTCATCCTGGTAATATCACAGTGCGGCCATAATTTAAATAGGAGCCATCCTTTTAAAGGGTTGTGACTGAATGTTTTAGGTTAGCTGTAAGTTTTGGTAATACCTTAAGGAAGTCCAAATGCAAGCTGATACTTAACACAAAAGTACTAAGCTTTCAAAGAATCATTAGAAGTTCCTGCAAAAAAAAAAAAAAAAAGAGCAAGCAAATTAATATATAAAAAATTATGACATTTCTACATGAAATGTGAAGACACATAACTGGTCAATCTTATTTTCAAAAGCCATTGGACAAATTCTCTGCTTTTATCGTGCTGGAGATAATACATTTGTAATCTAGCCTGGAAGTCGGTACTATGAGGCAAGTTTGACAACCCATGGAGATGTGGAGATGTGTTCTTTTTCATTTGTTTTGTTGTTTGTTTTTTTTTTTTTGAAGTAGCCATTTGTAGTAACTTAATACCCAGCCTCACTGAAATAATGGGCTACAGGTTTTGATGACAAACCCTGCAAATTAGTTCGGCTGAAGATGAGTTTGATCAAAATTCCCATTGGACTTCAGAAAGACAGGAATTTAGTCCCAAGTTAAAGCACCACTGGAATGAAAGTTCCTAGGAACATACACCAAGATCCAAATTCCAAAAGCAGTTCATACTCCCCTTTTAATGATGCAGAATTTACACTGTCGAGCCATCATTTGGAGCATAACCTAAACTCCTGTAACCTGCTTCCTTCATTTTTTCACATTTTGAGTGCATGGGGCTGACATAATCCAAGATTTGAAGTCAGATAGACTTACATACTCAAGCAACACATCACACAAGCCCCTGTATTAATTAAATGAAGTCACCATCTCCTGTTTTCTGATGGCTTTTCATGGTTCTTTCATCAACCCTGCCACATCAACCATTATACCAAGCACTTGCATGGAGCACAAGGGGTCTGCCTGTCCTTTGCACACCAAAAAAGACAGAATAACCAGGTTTTTTGAAGCTTTGCTTTATTGTTCAAGGTAAGGAGTCAGGGATAGAGACAACTAAAAGATTTTTTTTTCCTCCATTAACATCTTCTCATGAAAAAAATGTCTTTGAAAAAACCAAACTTATTGAAATATCTTCCAAAATGACAGTTGGGCTGTTGTGCTTGAAACCACTTTTAATTACACAATTTCCTTTACTTTTATTGAAAAATAAGTGTTGAAATACAGTATGAAAAACCTCATGTGCATGCAGAATAATTGTGTCCCATCTGGCCAAGAGAAATACTTTTATTAATGAAGAGTTTGTTTTTTCAATTTCTCCGAATTTCAGGAAAAAAATACTCAGAATACCCTTTTATTTACACAGTTTTTAAACAATGATTTTGGCTTGTTTGTTTTGGCGTTGCCATCATGCCAAGAAATTAGTCTTGTTCTCGGTGATCTGCTCACTGTGAGATGGCAGCGTGAAAGGGAAACTGCTGTTGTGCAATGTGAGCGATGAGAAATCAGGGAGCAAGACTCAGAAATAAAAGGCAAGGAGTCAGAAGCCAGGGAGGAGAAGGAGTGGAGGTACAGGCAAGGAACAGGGAGCAAGACATTATTTCCTCCGGGCTTCTGCCTGTTGCTGACTGGGTCGGTGAATCCAAGGAATCCCCCACTGTGGAGGATAATGAAACTAACTAGAAGCCCAGAGCCAGAGAGTAAACAGTAGTACAAAGCCCCCAGCCACAATTATAAGTGACAGGACATCATTTTTAAACAGGTTTTGGATCCGGAGAACAGAGAGATGTTCAATTTTTCAACCAGGCAAAATTCCATGGAAAGCAGATACTGCTGGGGGCAGAGTGAGTAGAGACATTAAAGGGACATCATTCAACTGGATCCAGCTTTCTGTCAAAAAAACCCCTTGCTGGAAAATCTTCTGTCAGTCTTGTTTGGGGCATATTCTTAAACTTGAGACCATGCACATATGTTAAATCATTGCATTCCCTTCTCCCTGTTTAAGGTGAAGCTCAATTAAACTTGTATTCCTCTAAACTATATGTGTGCTCTGAGAGTAAGTAGGAAGGGGTGGCTTTAACCTTAAGTTAGAGCTGGGGTTTAATATGAAAGGAGATAGTCTGAGAATGGGTTATGACAGTTATAATGGGCAACAAGTGTGTTGACAGATTATATTCATGTCTATATTGGGATAAGATCACTGAATAAAATTATCATTGAATAAATCATAAATAAACACATAAATACTACTTTCCTCCTTACATAGTTTTTCAACCTGTAAGCAACGCTTTTATTTGCACAGAAATATCTCCCACCTGTACATTTAAAGAGATTTAAGCAGCTAGACAATGCCTCTTCTGTCTCTGAATTGTAGATGTAGGTCAACAGTGCAATAAGTTAGCACAGGCTAACTTGGTGTAAGGAGAAATCTCTACTTCAGATCTGGTGTGTTCACCTTGAAATTGGCACTTAATGCTTCATCTCCTGACAGAACCAAGTGGTCTCCTTATGTGTGCTTTCTCCAGGACCTTACCAGCTGGATCTCTACCACTTCTGAAAACTGAGCAGCAGACAGGATCATGACATATTTTTATTGCAGCCTCTAGAGGAAAGTCTGCTTGTCCAGCAGGTTTACAACCCTAAAACTAAGCATTCTTCTATCTCTGCACTGAAATTGGACCTCCTTGCTGTCTAAGTGCTGGTAGAGGACCCCAGATGTGCTGTTGGCCATCAAGAGCTGTTGGCCATAGCCAACAGTGATAACCAAGCCACTCTGCAAAGCCATGTCCTTCCATACTGTGAGAATTAGGACTGGTCTTTGACTTCTATCACCAGGGTTTTTTTGAGGAGGGTACGGAGGGCATTAAATATGTTGCTAATCTCCATATCAATGACTTTGAGGGGCAGGAGATATCCCTTGAAAGCCAAGATCTCTTCTCAGCACAAACAAGAGAGGCAAGCTACAGAAATATCAGTATGGATTTATAGCCTCGCAGCTGTGGGGATCTGAGCTGCTATTTGTGTCTGTATTGCAAGTGGGGTAAACTACTACAAGACATGGGAAGGTTTTTATTTGGAACTGACTGATTCAGCCATCTCAGGTAGAAGAAAATTGGTAGTTGTTCTGAGCTGCCCACAGTCCACCTCTTCATATTCATAATATAGCACAGAAATGCCAAAATTTAAATTCTGTGCTTGCTTTTTCTTCCCCTGATATATCCAGGCCAACTGCTCCATATGAGAATCTCCTTTCAGTGGTGTAGATTCAAATGTTAAAATCTTATGTGGAATCCAGGCATCACCCAAATGCATTTCCCTTGCAGTGTGAGCAGAGCCCTCTTTCAGCACGTAGGTTGTGAGACAGGTAGTGAAAACCTGGTGTCTCTGCTCTGTACCTGGTGTATCGCTTCACAGAGTTTTATCACAACGTTACAACAGGTGCATTTCACAACTTTCTGTCAAGGAATTTCGTCTAGTACAAAGCATAACATCTTGGCAGTAGGCAGAGGTCTTTATGGGGAAAATTTTATAGCATGCACAAGGAAAGGCATCAAGAGAGTAAACACCAATTAGGGAAAAGGCTAAGAACACTGTTAACCCCTAAGGTTCCAAGTAATCATCACCAAAGACTGTTTATTCAACCGTGGAATTTGTGTACAACCACAGGGGATATAAAATGGAATTGAAATCTGAGAAAGGGCTTGACTATGACTCCAACATAACAAAGCAGAGCTACTTGGTTCATTCCTGCAAAGGTATTGGTGCCCTGTGATTCACACACTGTAGCAGCATTTCTATGCATGACACTACTGAATGTCTTTCTAGGTTTCTCTTTGCCTTTTTAAATTAACTCACACAACTCTGTGTGCTAAACCAGGTCACAGAACAATGTCATGCCTTCAGAAATAAGGGCTGTCTGAAGAGGAGAAATGTGGAGTTTGTAACCTGCCCCTGCAAAGGTGGGCAAGTGAGAAACCACAGCAAATCCTCTTACCTTTCACCAGCAGTAAAAATGCCCTCAGAGAGTGCTCAGAGAGAGACATTGAACAGGGAGGGCAAAATGAGAAAGTGTACAGTCTCCATTCTCTGTGGTGGTAGCAGCTATGGGGAGGGCAGCTCACACTCGAGGAGAGAAAACAACTTTTAAGCAAAGAGAAGTGAGCAAAGACCATCGGTGTCTTGCTAGTGACCTCTTAGAGCCTCTGTACCTCAACTGATAAGACTTCATACCTGTGATCTACACCAGTCTCCCTCTGCCTGATAAATGGGAGAAGGAACAGTGGGTGCTGTGCAGGAGAGTGGACACAATACTCGCCCTCCAGGTCCTCACCTTGGAGACAGACACGCAGAGCCCAGTAGAAACCTACAGACAGCTACAATGAACATAGCAGGGAAGGAAAATAAGGAACACAGCGAGCTTCTAACATCCGTCTTACTACAGCACCAAGACTTTCTTGCTCTACCTCCATGGAAAGCATAGACACCAGGAGCATGACTCCCATCACAGCAGACTGCAGCTCCTTCCCCATATGACAGCCCCAGAGCTGCCAAAAGGCAGGTTCTGTGGGAACCATTTTATCCTTTACTCAGCCAGTCCCTGCGGCACGGCCAGGCCATGGGAAGAGGTGAGTCCTGCCCAGAGCTACAGTCCAGCAGCCGCACAGTGGGTTGGCTACTTGTTGTTTCTCATCTCACTCGTTGGGGGTGATAGGAAAGGGCAGGCACTATTAGTTTGGAGACAGTGTCATGCAAGCATCCCTGCACAGCTCTCAGATCAGGTATCTGCCAGCCCCGAGTGCTGGCAGAGGACACGGACGGTCTGTAAACAACCCAGAGCTGTAAACAAGAGAGAGAGTTTGTGTAGCATCAAAATATGGACACTCTTGACTCTTGTTGATTTTGGGTTTGTTGATTTTGTTTTTACACCATTGCGCTACTCATTTTAAGCTTCTGAATTTTTTAATGCTGCTGTTGATTTGAAAGTTTGCTCAACTTCTCTATCGATTAAAGTTTTGATGTCTGCACTTTTCCAGTGTCTATTTTTTTCTATTATATTCTATTAGAATAATGTTTGTAATGAAAAGCTGGAAACAAAAACTCCATGAAAGCACAATTTCTAACCATGGAAACATTTCTCAACTCTGAAGATGCGTATAATGTATGGAAGCTTTAGAGTAAGACTTTTTGGGAAATCTTGGTGTTTGGACTTACTTATACAATGTTATAAAATGTTAAGTATCACAAGTCCAATCCGAATACAATTTTTATCCAAAATCAATAACTTTTATTTCTGTCCATACAGTGTTTCCTTACGCAATGTTTTATGACAAGTTCCTTGAAAATGCTTTGGGATACCAAGATGTGTTCCATTAATTATTTATTCATTCTTCCATTTTCAAGAAAAATTCTTATTTCTAGTTTACTTCTCTTTGCTGAATCCGTAACATGAATGCAAGTTTACTTCAATGTTATTGAAAACAATACATTTCTCATATATATATGCTGAAACAAAAACACATCTGTGAGTTCACTGACTTCCATAGAGAGCTTTCATTTGATCCAGAGACAGAGGCAAGACCAATAATTCCAGCAGCCTGTGGGCTGTGAAGTGTTAACCAGTGACATCACTGCCAACAGCTGAGGACTGCTTGTATGGAATCAGCTGCTTTGAAATTGGTGTGCTTAAAAGCCAGTTTACAGGCTGACCTGTAGCTTTTGGGGAAGGTGAAGGGGGGAAGAAATAAGAGGTTTTATAGTGCTTCAGTTTGCCTTTGATCCCGTGGTTTAGGGTGTGTTTGCTAAAGAAATCAATTTCTTTTGATTTAAAACGAAAAGTAGGGTTAAACTCATGCCTGATGTAACTCTTATGGAGTTACACCAGTGATTAATATTTTAGGGCAGGGGCACAAGCTATTTTAAGTGCTGTGCTTTCTTTCAAGCACCTCTGACTGTATATATGAAATTCTAGAGTAGCATAAACTAAACAATATAAGGAGTTGTAAATACAGTCTGTGAAAACAGCATAAGAATCCAGTAACACAAAAATGGGTCCTCTAGTCAGGGATGGATCTCGTAGACTTCAGGATAGAAAGATGTCACCATCACCGAGAAGGATTTTTCATAAGGATAACAGGAAAAAATTAGAAAAAGCGCAGTAAAGACACAGATGATGGGATGCCGTTTTTACAGCTCTGGAAATCATCCAGACCTTAAGTTGAGGAATATATTGAGCTTTCTCTTCTGCGTCGATGGATCCCTGTGAAGTGTAACCTATACCCCTGCTGCTTTGTGCGCAATGGATTTCCAGGGGAGCTCTGGAAAGAGCACGAGATCATTTTCTGGACTCAAAGCAGATTTCCAGTTTGAGAGGTCTCTAAATGAAACATGGGAGGAGAACTCCTATACTGGATGCTCTCCTGATATTAAGGGAATACCTTTTACACAGCTCACCTTTCTTCCAGTACTAATCTTTTACTCCTCCAATACTAATCTTTTACTGGGAGAATCATGCCTTAGAGACTATTGCTGTTTTTACAAAGCAATTTATTGTATTTCCTTGAGATTTAATAGGTTGTGTGATGCAGTGCACCTGAAGGATAAAACCAAACCACATAGTTTCTTATCTCCTTACTGTATCAAATTAGACAACTGAAAATACTCCTCTTTCCAAGAGTATTAAAGATGGGATGTTTGGTGTTCTGATGGTATAAGTTTTTCGAAATGCAATTTCGTAAAATACATATAATTAGAACCAGCAGTATTCTTTTGGAAGAGAAATACGTCTGGGTAGAGTTCTTTAGAAAAATCAATCTGCATTCACCAGCAATTCCAAAGATTTTTTTAATTCTATCAACTTTTTCAAGCAATAAATTATCGTTACTTTATATTACTTTACATAGAGATAACTTAAACTCTGGCTGATCGACAACTTTCTTATTCAGCCTTTGACATCAATTATCTATTATCTATTCTTCTGTCAATATCTGCTGTCTAAATCTCATGCAAAAGAATTACACCTTTAGAAAGGAAAAAGTGCCTTTACTAACTATCCAACATTTGAATGACTACATTTATTCAGTGTTCAATAGGACTGGGCAAATAATTTAATCAGCACAAAGCCACCCCAAATTTGTTTGAGTTAATGAGTTTTTTCAAGTCAAAACTTGAATATCTTTACTATTCCCTTGGGAAGCAGGGTTCCTGGGCAGGAAGGCCTCTGACATGAGTCTCCCCACCTCTCCCGAGGCTGCTTTTCAGGGGAGAGGAAATCTCTGGGATACGATCCTGTGCCTCGCAAATGCCCAGCTGCTGTTACAGCCCCTTGGAAACACAGCCAGCTGAATAAGCAGGTTTGAGGCTACTGCAGTTTAGGCCGATAGTTTACATGGCATAATGTTTGCAAAGGATCACATCCTTTGGCACAGAATCTTTTCAGAAAAGCAAAGCACCAAAATGTTCAAGCCCCTGTGGACACTTGATGGGTTGGGCAAAGGGGAAGGTGAGCATGAACAGCCCTCCCCATGCACTCCCTGGGAACCTGGAGCCTGAGGAACAGCCAGGGACATTCAGGGAGACCTCCGAGCCTCACCAGGCTTAGGGCAACTCTCTGCAGTGCTCTCCTTGTTCTGGTTACCTGGACAGGACCAGAGGTTTGTCTGATCTTTGCTCTGGGCTTGCACAGACCACTGAAAATGGCACTAGGACAGCCCAAGCTGAATTACTACACAGTGGGACACAGTTCAACAAAATAATTAAGGAAAGCAACTTCTCCAACGTACTAATGGCAATGTATTAATTCACTAAAGTACTAAGGCGGCAATTACGGGATGGGCTGAAGTGACATGAGGGGAGCAGTTCAGGTCTACTGAGCGTATAATATGCATTTAAGAGGACCAAATAATTGCATATCTTCCTAATCTTCCAAAGAGCTTTTCAGCCTTTGGAACATTAATAATGCTGCACAGTGAAAGAGGACACACATTTAAGGTGGAGCTGAGGCTCATACTCAAATTTTCTAACCTTTTTCCTTTTTTTTTGAAAAACTTTATAAAATTAAATGGGTTTGTTTTGTGGGGTTTTGGGTTTTTTTTGTTTGTTTGTTTGGGGGGGTTGTTTGTTTGTTTGGGTTTTTTTGGTTGAAAAAATGTGGTATCAATGTCTCTATTCCATATTTCTTAAACATCCAAAGACCTGACTGAACTGTTTCAGGTGCTCAGCAGCAGGTTTACTTTTGCCAGGGAAAAAAAAGAACTACCAGCAAATTCTCAGTTAAAACAGCAATCACTACTCATGGCTTTCTTTTTAGGATGACATTAGGTCAGGTCAGAGTGCCCCAGCTTTGTCATTGTGTGTTTTAAAGCATGCTCCAATCATAATTGTCTCTAATGTTGTTGTTTCCACTTTCTTTTCCAGCACTGTTATTTGAACACAGTGACGTGCTTCCATAAGTCTGGAAGGACAGACATTGGCAACTTGGATTTTGCACGAATGTCTTATAAGATAACAAAGCAAAAGGTGAAAATTATCAAAAGCCCAGGCACACACCAATACAAATGCTGAAGTAGGATACATTAGGATCTTTGGGCCATCATTTAAAGAAGGGACATTGTGATATGTAGCAAGACAAGTCCATCTTTTAAAGTTATTTTGGTCCCCACCAGGAAAATCCAAATGACTGTGCTGCAGATTAGGAGCTCCATTCTGCTCTCTGGTGACATTGTCCTTCAAGTAGAGGGGGAAGTTGCCACTGAGCTACTTTTCCACTGCATCCTGCTGTGATCACCAAGTCCAATTAGAATGCTGCCAGGGTGGAAAAGTGGCAGGAACAAATTCTCCTGGACGCTGCTCTATACCCCATCTGCAGAGACTGGGGGCACCAAGCACTGTGCTGTGCATCCTCCTGCCCTGCCTCCTGCCACATCAGGCAATTTCTCATCTCTGCCTGATTTTGGATCTTTCCAAGGCAGTCCTCGCCAGAAAGGTATGGTTTTCCCTGGTTTATGCATGAAGCTGATGTAATCCCTACATTTCTCAAGGTGCTAGTGAAGACAGCATTAATGCTAATAAAGGACCATTGGGAATTCATTCCCCATGGCATGGATACAAGTTTACTGTCAACTCTCATTTCTCAAGGGCCACAGTAAGGTTTCACTACCTCACATTCAGACCAAAGTCTTAAATTCGTCTGTTCTCTGTGTATTATACATATTTCTATGAAGAGAAAGTAAAAAGTTTTCTGGGAAGGAACTCTTTCTTCTTTTGCAGGATTTATGAGCTGGTGCCCTGGTCTTCACAGAGTCCTTCAGGTGCTAATGAATAAAAATATTAAGAGATAATAGCTAATATTATCAGAACTCTGGAAAGAAACTCCCTTCACAGTACTGGCCAGAAATTTGGAATTCATTCCTCTCCAGCCTTTACAGTGTCATGACCTTGAGACAGGAAACCCCATTAATTGCTGTGCAAATATCCAAGTTCATGTTCTGGCTCCTGTATCTCTCATGGCAGGTCAGACCTAAGTTTTATGTTGCTGCCAAACATTCCACAGTTTTCTGGAGAAACTTGTTCCACTACTTTGAAGAATTTTTAATATAGATTTTTACTAAATTCAATACAGAATATTCACTAAGATGACAGTATCATAATCTCTGTACCATTTTGTTTGCTGTTATATTTGGTTTTGTATGCACAAATTGGGCATTTTTAAGTCACAGTATGTTAGTTTGCTGTCTTTAGTCATCACAGCTCAAAGCAGTCAAAAGATCCAATGCTGGACTGGTTTCTACTCCTTTTCATGACTCAGTCCAAAGCTGAGACCTTGAGTGAAAATGAGCAGGAGGGTGATTTTATTGCAAATGCTGCAAGCACAAAGCACAGACACAAATCTAAGCACCTTTCTATTGTACCTTAGTGGTTTGCTCCTTAAAAACTGGTAACCATGGACAGAGGAGCCCATCCTCGAAATTCAACTCTGTCCTGTTTTCACAAAAGCAGTCAGATTCTGAAATTAATAGTCGGGACTTAAAAGTTCTTTCAGAAAATTAGCAGCCCCATGAAGTCTCATATTTGTTACCAGCGCAGAAAGAGCACTCCAATATTTTTTCAGAACTTTTAGCTTCCATTTATTCAAGGAAGGTTTGTGTTTCCCAAAGACAGAGACACTCTAAAAGGGAAAGAGTTCCCCACAAACAAGCTGGTTTGTGGTTTGATGGATGATGGCTTTGTTTCTTTCACATTTTTTCTTCTAAATCCTCACCTGATCTTAATATCCAAGTCAAGAGAAAGGCAAAAATAATCTCAATAAGATTAGTGGTTGTTTACCTGCGAGTTTTCTTCTAATGGATGACAGGAATGAAAAGCCTCATTGTTCAAAGGCAGATAAATAAAACCCCATCTGCTGTAGACATTGAGAGAGTGTATGTATCTATATGCTGTACAGAACTCTGCCATTAGCTAATAATAGCATTAACAGTTCAGAAGTAAAAAAAAAAAAGAGTCTCTAATACTTAGTCTTAGCAGCTGATAATGTAAAATAGGGTGGCATTTGGAAGCATAGGATGATGCCAGTCCCTGGGGAGAGAAAGGTGTTAACTTCTAATAGCTTTTTCAGTAATAGCCAAGCATCTGCAGTCCACCATAAAAAAGGGTTTTTAAAAATTAATAGAGCTGAATGTGCTTCACACTGAGGAGAATGCCAGATTAATAAGCGCATTAAGGACCGCTTTGGATTGGAAATAATTATGGAAGATGACAAGGAGCAGAGGTGGCATTGGTGGTGCTTTCAGGAATGCATTTTAAAAAGCAGTTTAAAGAGCCTTCAGATGTTGGTATTATCCTGCGTGACCAAATTAAGAGCAAATGAGAAAAGTTTATCTGGCATTTTGGAGTATTGAAAGGGCTTAGTGTTATAAATTATACAGTATGAGGATAGGCAGTGGTGAGTAAATTCATGTTAAACATTATTGGCAGTTTAAATAGCAACTGCTTTATAAAGCACTAAATATTTTAATTTGGAAGTAAAAGTGTATTCACTCCCTTTCCAAAAAAGCATGTTTGACTTATTTATTTGCCAGCACAATCATTAGACAGTTTGTCACTGATGAAATGGTGAATATTGTTCCCAATTGGCTGTTGTCAATGTAGAATAACAGAGATAGGTTATAGGTTTAGAACTGATTTAGAGCTCTGCTGATGAAAAAGTTGAAAGCCACAATGACATCTTAATCTTCAGCTGCAGGCCAGGCTGTATTCATTCAAGGTTATTTCCAAATGGGCCTTGTGTTTATCAATATTTAATCGTCTTGTTTCAGCTCCTTTTTTACCACTTGCTCTTTCAGCCCTTACAGGACAGATATCTTCATACCATCATCCTTGCTGTTATTGATACAAACCCAATCAGAGCCAGTTTCTTGATGGTTGATAATACAAACCTTCCAAGTTTTAATGATTCTCTGGCACAGCAAGGCCTTTCTGAATACTTTAGAGCAGTTGCAATCCTATCTGATGGGGGTTAGGACAAGGATAGTCATCCCCAAACTATACAAGACAGGCCACGGTGCTCCCAAAGCAATTATAACAACCATGTGCTATTTCATGTCTGTGCGATGATCAGTTTCCCTAAATACAAATATAATAATGATAAATAAATTTAAAAAATCTTTCACGTGAAGACAAAAGAAGTCTGTGCAAACTTCCAAATTGGTTCTAAGACTTTTTCCTCTCAGTCCAACTGTGCATTGCTTTTTTCTTTTACCTGATTAAGTATTTGCAAGAAGTTACAAAAAAAGAACACCACTAATATCCAATGTTCTAATAATTGCTTTCAGAAAAAGCAAAACTAATGCTGAAATATCTTCTAGGTGAGTGATACTTGTAAAGAGGCAAACCCCACAATTATAACAGCATCTTCCATTAAACAGTTCTAAGTACTGTATATGCAACATGCTGGAGACTCATTATTTCAAATCCAACTTCTCAAAGATTTATTTTTCTTTTGAAACAATTTCTGACAGCTTTTGATCTTCTAAACTGAAAAAAATCAAAGAAATCTGTTTCTCTGGCATATTAATAGCAAAGGAATTTCTGGATGCTGCAAAGTAGGAACTGAATATAATAGCATCTCAGTTTTATTCATCTTCAAAGAAAACCAAATATATTTTTGAGACTAAAAAAATAGGATACCCTACAGATTTTGAAGGGATGGGATAAACCTCTTTTCACAAGAAAAGATGACAAGAAATTCATCTTGAAGGACTTTCACTATGCCTCTGTCCATTTAATACATTTACAAGCCAGCTGCCATGAGTTAATCTGGCTTTTACATCTGAAGCAAAATTATTTTATAATTTGGGGCTCGTATGCTGAAGAGATTTTTTCTGTTATAAAATTCTTTGGATATTGTAGATCAACCTGCCAACAGACACTGCACTAGCATACACTGTTGTCTAAAATTTATTCAAAGGGCTCATTAAAATCATTTTGCAAAAGTTATATATAGGAATCTGAAAATCTTTCACTCGTGGCTTCCTCACTCCAAATCCTTGCAGGTGTAAAAATGAGATAATAGCAGTTGATCATACAATTATCAGATATGTGTGTTGTATGTATATATATATATATATATATACACTAGAACTAATATACAGTTAAATCCTTAGGAAATAAATACATTAAACCCACATTTTAGAAAGGTTCCTAAATTTTGGTAATCTCACAGAGTTTTTCTTGTACAGCTGACTGGTCAAAATATTATCTTTCCTTAATGCCATTCTGCTGGCTGAGGAGGTCCAAAACATTCATCACACACAGCATGAGCTTAGCTATGGCTGCCATAGGAAGTTGCAATCCTGTGGGAATTGTGTTACTTACAGTGCCAGGCTTGTCAAGAGGAGGTCAAAGTGATATGGCAAAGAAGGGCTGGCCATTAAAAATCAGTTGGGTATGCTAATTTCTAGACATAAATTATACCAAAAAAAAAAAAATAAAGAAAAGAAAAGGTAATTTAGACTGTAAACAGTGGAGGGAGGGTGGACAATGCAAAGAAACTGCCAGCTGTGCTAGGGCTCAAAAACTTGCTACTGAAAGTGCTTAATTACACATCTGGGGTAATGTAATGACAATTATAATATATGTATGTCATTAACATCCAAAAAAGAACAAAATAAGAAGTTATGCACATTGATGTGTATGAAGTGAATGGTACAACTTGCAGCCACTCTGCTAGTCCAAAGGATTTTATGTGTATTAACCAACTGAACAGCATCACTTCCAATGTTTAATAGAGGCAATCTGTGGATGGAATAGATACCTTGTCTTTAAATGTATAAATGAAAGGTTTGATTGACATAAATACCTTGTCTTTAAATGTATAAATAAAAGTTCTGATTTTATCTTAACAAAAAGCATCAAACCTTGATAGAAATGTGTAGCTGTAGTAAATTGGATAGGTAAGTAAAGAAAACCAGATATTTTGAAATCACTCTTAGGGGGGGAAAAACTCAAAACCAAATGTTTAACTGTGTGAAATGGCTTCCAAATTCACATAAACCACTACCAATTATTCTTTCTCATGCCTTGTTTTTTCTCCAGATAGGCAGGTGAAACCTCTACAAAGGAAGCCAAAAAACAAACATGTAACAGACCTGGAAAAGAGAAAGAGTAGATACAGCACAAGTTCAGAAGAAATTAATTCAGATTAAGTCTTGTCTTGTGTTACAAAATCTTCCTACAGTCTGATGATCATCTTTACTAGCTTGAATCATTTCAAAGAGAAAAGAGCATTAAGTCAGTGAGCTGACAATGAAAAAGGAAAGTATCCATTTGGCTACTTAAGCAAATACTGTAATCTTTAAAGTGTCTTTTCATTTGATTTACCCTCTTGCTGAAGCCAGAAAGTTTTGCTATGTCACAGAAGACTTGTTTGTGCCTGCAAGGTAAAACAGACTGTCAGCAAAACCGAATGGGAAGTCAGACAAGAAACGTGATTTAATACCTCCTGTAGACAAGACACACTCATTGGATTCAGAAAACAGATCAAGATGCACAAAACAAGCTTCTACTTTGCAGTGAGACAAGTCTACTGCCACTGTCGCTGTCAGCAGCGTGCCTGTATGAGTGCTAAGCATTTCAAAATGAGTGCTAGGGGATGTTCTGTTTTGTCACTGCTTACCAATCTGCAAGTGGTCAGCTTGAAGCTGGCCCATGCATTCAGAGTTAAGGAAATCTTGTGAAGGTTTGCATAGATGGTGCACACTGAATGAATGACAGGACATTTCTTACTTGATAGGACACTTCTTCAAAGCAGCTCATAATGACCACTGGAAACATCACAGTAGTCACTTGGAAGCTCTAGCAGCCAACATGAAAAGCATCCTGGTGGATTTTATCAGAGCTTTACCAGTAGAGTCATGTCTATTTTCAGATCTATGTAATGAAATGATTGGCAAACGTGTGAGCATTGGTTGTCAAAGAGCAAAGTACTTACTTAGTGCTTTGAACTCCAAAAATTTCTTTCATGATGATCCATTTGAACCTCATCTTCAAATCTAAGCATGGCTTTGCTGGATTGTTTTCTCTCTCGTTGTTTTCATTCCTAACTGATTTCAGCTTACATTTGCAGGCAAAGAGACTAATGGTTTTGAATATGCATGCTAGAAATGAGATATTAAAAAAAAAAAAATCAGTTTTGAATTTAAATAAGAGTGGACCTCCATAATTTTTCAGCTCATAGTACTACAGGAGGTGGAGCAGAGGAGCACTTCTTAGTGTTCAAATGTCATTTTCTCTAATACTTCCTTGAAGTGAGCACAGGGAATGATTAGAGAAGAAATGGCAGTGCTGCTCTGGTTGCAACCTGGCTGCTACAGAGAAACAACAAACTACTTGAACTACCCAGCAAAGGCGACCTGGAGCTTCAATTCAAGCAAGACCCTCTTAGCTGATTACAGCAAAAAAGGAAGAAAGAGAACTCTAGCTTGCAGAGTGCCTTATATTCCTGATGCCATTCACAGCTGTAGACTTTTGTGAAGCTGGTTTTCAGTATAGTGTTAGTGAAAATATATTGCCATTGTAAAATAGATGTAAAAAGGGAACTCTCTTTGAGATGGTCATCTGTGCTATCAAACCTTCACTTTCCCTCTGCCAAGAAAAACAATCTCAACCATCTCAATTTATAAGTACACAGAGGTCTACCATTTCCTCCACTGTCTTGACAGCCAGTTTAACCATTTTTAGTTAAAATAGTTCATTACAAGTACATTACACATCAATTTACATAAATAAGACTTCTCCAAATTCCCTCTGTCTAAGGAATGACAAAACACTAAAGGTTCAAAAAGCTTTTATCAGATGAAGGATTTAGCCTGGAAGAGGTTCACTTGTTTTGAAGGCTTTATTAGAAGAAGGAATTCTGATCATCATCAAGGCTCACAAAGCTTCCAAAGTGGCTTTTTCAGCCTTTGGAAATGAAGACATTGGTTTTTGTATACCCATCTGAGAAAAGCATCTACTAAGTCTTATATTGACGTTCTGTTACATTTTATTTGTGTTTGAAAAGCACATCAACACCTTCATGTGTGAAGCACCCCTGAAGGAGATGCTACAAGAAGCAAGAGAAACTGGGAGCTGAAACAGAAGTCCTAAACTTTGAGAACTTTCCAATCTGGATTAGGATCTCATCCACTTCATTCTTTACCCCAATATTTGTTATTTGCAGACTCCTAACCAAGGAAAATATGAAGAAATACTTACCAAAACTTTAATTAAAAACTCCTACTCTCTAGTCATTCAAGCTGTTGTTTAATTCATACTAATTGTAATTTTGAGGTAAAGCAAAGCATTTTTTTCTTCATATATGGAAGCTTAAGAAACCAGGTAACAATGGAAATATTCTGCCTTCTCTTTTAAATAAATTGTTAAGGAACAATGTTATCCTGAAACCTGGACACTGTCGTTAAAGGGGAGAGCAAATTTCAATACGTGATCCCTCTATTTATTTTAATCTGCTCATTGCTGGGGAAAAAATGAATGAGAATTTAAACACATGCAGCAGTTTTACAAGGAGCAACTTTTCTTTCTAATTATGTGTTCTTTACTTATTAATCAGTGCTACAATTTCCTGTGACATTTAACACAGACACAAGCTATTTTCATTCCAAAAGTTAGCAGTTCACTGTACCCTATACACATGGCACAAGCATTGCAAATGTAAATAAATGTAGGCGTCTGGGTTTTAACCACTGCTCTCAGAGAAACGTCTTTTTTAATGTGGTATAACTTGCAATCACGCTGAATGTCATCACAGCTTTTGAGAGTGGGCAAGTCTTCATTCAGTCTTAATTTTTCACTGAAAAAAGAATGCTGGCATCTGTGCAAAAATAATGAAGTCCATAGAAGAGGAAAGAGAGGAATGTAGCTATTAATCCTATTTATGTTCTTATGCACTACATTTCATTTGCTAGAAATAGCATGACTAAATTCTAATAAATAAATATACTAATTGGTCATTGGAAATGCAAATTTCAATGACAATCTTTAATGCAGTATAATAAAACCCATTACAAGCACCAGCTTTGTAGATGCTTTGATTGTAAATAAGAGATTAGTTTAAATTCAGATGTGCTGAACAGGTTGGCATAATTTCAGGTAGCAGTGGATTTAGGCTGCTTGCCAATCTGTGGGAAGAGCAGATATATTAATACCTTCACTGTTTCTACTCTCATATGTTCGGGCTGAGTATTTGCTATTTTCTACATTAAATTATACTGAGTGGCAGACATAAATATGGTTTTCATCTTCCAGTTTCTTGCAGATCAATTTTCTTATTCTTAGTGGATTCCATGGGGCCATATTGTCTCAGAGCTTGTTGCAGGTTTTCATCAGTCCAAATAACCTTTCTTGGTGGCCACAGGACAAGCCACTTTTTCTCTGAAAACAAAAAAGCTAATTTCAGTGTCATTTCCCTCACGCTGGAATATTGCGACCACGTGCCTTCATCATCCCTCATTTTCTCTTTCTGTGCTACTATCCATCCCAATTCTCATGAAATCAAGGAGCAAGTTTCTCCCTTGGCAAATTTGCAGATGTTCTCAACTATCCTAGCTCTGTGCCAGTTTACATTGGCCAAAGGTCTATTCCCTGCTTGTCATGACTGAAATCGCCACTGGGAAAGGAGATATGTGTGACACCACTTGAGCAGACAAAAATCTTGGTCCTACACCTTGCAAAACTGGAATTTTTGGCCCCAGTGCCAGAGGGAGAAAATCAAACACCTAATTCTGGATAGGACCACAACAACGTTTTCTGTAGTAATGTTTCTCACCAAGCTTTACTGGATTCAGGAAGGACTTTTGTCCTTTTGGGACGCATTTTCACAGCTCCAAACTTTTACTTAAGCACCCGTGGGAGAAGAGCATCTTGCAGAGCTTTTAACAAAAACTACCTCATTTGCCTGAGCATTGCTGCCCTGCTGACAGTTTATCAGGTGGTTGTAGAGCCCTCTGAGCTTTCCCAGCCTCAGCCACCTGTCTTCCTATGACGAAGAATTCAGCTGACACTTTGGTAAACATACCTGATGAATTTTGCAAGCCACAGGTTTCAGATTTTTTTAAAGCACAAGAGAGACTAAGCTCTAAATCACAAATGCATCTATTTCAGTTGTTTATACCTCAGCATAAATAAATAAATAAACAAATAAACAACTAAACAAATAAACAAATAAATTTGCAGCTAACTCTAAACCACTAGGCTGTGTGGAGCTAATCAGAGTGACCACATGGTGCTACTACAGGTTTCCTTTCCAATCCCCTCACCTTAATTACTGTCTCACATGCCCACTTGTTGCATCCTGCCTTAAATTACTTGTAAATTCTTTGGCACTGGGAATGTTTCCAGTTCTGCTTTAGCACACCCCCAAGCACAGCAGTCTGAGTAGGACCTGAGGGATTTTTGTAATAGGAATAATTAGTACTGAATTTGGGATGCTTTGGCCTGAAGGGGAAAAGCCACAACAGGGAAATTGATTGAGGTGTCTAAAATGAAGTCTGCTTTCAAAAAAAAAAAAAATACAAAACAAAAAAGCCCTGAATGGCATCTCTGACTGATGATATAACACAGCAACAGATCTCTTTTTTATGTACCAAGTAAGCACAATGCCCAAGGTAGACAGTTTTGACATGTGCTCCAAATACTTTGGGGAAAGACATCCCTTCTCTTCTTCAATAGAAGACAGTTGCCTTCTTTGCTTTGAATTTTCCTCAGATTCCTTGGTGGCATACAAGTTTTGGTAGGAACTTTCATGGCCAAGTCCCCACAAAAATAGGGGCACCTTAAGAAAATCCCAGTGTGTGCACCCAGTATTTTTCCTCTGACTGCATTGAAAGGACAGCAGACATTCCACTGCACCCTTTAAAACACCATTTTAGCAACTTTTTGAGATTATCAGAGCTGTTTTCTCATAGGAAGGAATGGGAAGTTTTGAACTGGCTCATCGTAAACTTTGGTACCCCTGGGATACACGGGACAGGCTCCAGTTTTACATGCCTTGGACATTTGTGCTTAGTGCTTTCCTCATGACCCACTGCAGACTGATCTACACTCCTGCATATTTAATAAACTGAATACTCTGTAGAGAGGTTGCATAGTTTGGTTAATCATCTCGATCTCCCTGCAGGGCACTTTTCATCCTGCAGCATTGTCTTTAGCAACCCAAAGATCTTTGTACAAACTTATCAATTATTTATTAAAAGAGTACTTAACTGTAGTACAACAGATGTAAAGACCCAAATTCTCACTCAAGGAGGTAAACCAAGCTGGGCATACTTCAGTGAAGCCCTGCCTTCTTACACTACTGCTACTTTTGATTGTCAGCCCTGAACTGTTAGCAATAAATTATCTTAATGATTGTTTTTACCTAAGACAATAACTTGAAAATTTCCTGAATACATGCACACACAACATTGCCACAAGGTTTTACATTTTGATCTTTTATTTCTCATATCCTGTTGGATGCCCTACATAAATTATTCATTTCTAGCCTTGCTATGTCCCTTTCTCTTAGTTATGAGTTGCTGATGTCAAAGGATGAGATGTGATTCCGCCCTCCGGTGCATGAAGAGGACCCACTGGGGCTGGCTTTGGTCCACTCCCAGTCATTGCAACCTGCTGGGTTGGTGCAAAGAATTTAGCTTTGGGGCTAACACAGCTAGACTAGGCATTTCCAAGGTAGTACCATATTAATGATCATAAAACACACTTCCTGACTCTGTCCCAAGAGACCTTTTCCGAGTTGTTTTATGAGAGACTGGGGAGATCTGTTAATGAGTGAAGTAATTGTTACCTGTGGGCACAGATTTAGAACGACTTCATGCTTCAGACTCCAAAAGCGTAAATGTCTTTGTTACAACTATGTTGTGTGCAGCAAACAAAAGGGATGCTCACAGAATGAGAGATATGGATGTTAGGATGCATAACGCTTTTTTTTTTTTACATTCAGAAAAAAATCACTGAGATAAACAGAAGATTTGGTATCATAAGCTCTTGTAACAAAAAAAAAAAAAAAAAAAAAAAAAAAAAAAACAAAAAAAAAAAACAAAAAAAAAAAAAGTGGAGTAATTTTCCATATAATGAGCATGATGAAATCTAAAACATGTTGTTTATTTACAAGCATACACAAAATCAAACTACACTTCCTGTTTAATTTACAGTATTAAACAAAGGCACAATATCAGATCCTGACACCACTGTGCTAATTCAGGATGTGCTCACTTTTGTTTTGTTTCCAATATTTAATTCTTAATGCAATCCTGTGTGCTGATCTGGAATATTTATATAGTTACACATGTATTCTTGAGATGATATGATATAATTACAGTAGAATATATTTCAATGTACCCTTTTCACACAAGGCCAGCAGCATACAAGACTCAAAAATTCCACTGGCCACGTGACGACCTTGTGAAATGATCTTTTGAGTTATTTTGGGATTCCTTAAGGAGTTTGGTAGTGCCCCTGCTCCATCACTGGGTAAAGTAGGTGACAGGAAGGAGTATCAATGTTGTGGGTAACATGTGTTGCACTATTTCTGTTCTCAATTTTCCACGCTCCTTAAGGGGCAAATATAACTCCAAGGAGATCTTGAAGCTGCTTTTACTCAGGAGCCAGGTGATGCCTGAATGTACTACTGAGAAGCCATGAAGTGCAGAGGTAGCTCAGAAGAATAGGAGCCAGGATCTGCTACCAAAAATCCAATAAAGAGGAAAAAAAACACAGATTGCCAAGAATTCTTGCTTCTCTTTTTACCTCCTCTCTGTGTTTAAGGGGCTTTACTGAAATGATCTGTCTATAACAAAATGATGTAATGCTTATGAGGCTGGAACAGGCTGCCCAGAGAAGCAGTGGATGTTCCATTGCTGGAAATGTTCGAGGCCAGGCTGGAAGGAGCTCTGAGCAACCTGGTCTAGTGGAAGGTGTCCCTGTCCATGGCAGAGGGGTTGGAACAGGATGATCTTCAACGTCCCTTCCAACCCAAACCATTCTGTGAGTCCATGATTCTGATAAGCCTGTGTGTGCACATGCATGCAAAACTTTCCAGATTCCTCCCCGTGAGTGTGAAATGAGACATTTCTCATTGTGAGAGGTGGCACCACCACTCCCCCCAGACTTCTCCACAATCCCTCAAACATCCACAACCTCTTTTACTCTATCACTGCACTCATTCCCTTCCCCAAAGTTCAGCTGAACATCTCTCTCTCCAACAGCTACTCATTCCTGAAGGGCCACAGTGTCAGTTACCCCAAATGCCTGTGATTTTTCAAGAAATAAAACTTTTACCTTTTATCACCCCTTACCCTGTCCACCAGCACTGCACTATAATGCCTGAGAGCTGTGTCCATCAGCTGTCCACCACTATATAGGTGGGAACAGAGCAGATATCTACAGGAAACTTACTGTCTTCTCTACAAGAATGTATTGTTTGTGTATCCAGGTTGCAAGCATGTTCCATTTCACAACCCTTTTTCCCTGCCATTTTGGGCCAACACAGCAGTTAAACGTGGGCAATACGCCCAAGGCACTGGATCCACACGAAAGAAAAGATTCAGAGTGAATTCTTTCAAAGTTATAGCAAATGTTAAGTTTTCTACTCTGCCTCCACTTTCCCAAATCCCCCAACAACCAACAGATGATGAAGGAAGGGGAAAGAAGCAGCTGGCTTTGTGTAGCCCTCTGTGGTCTCACTCAGAAGGAGCCTTCAGGGGCCTTTTCTGTGCTCCCTTAGAGGAGAATCTCAGGTCTCAGTTTCTTTAGCAAGCAGAGGTGCTTGCATGGGGCACAAGTAGACCGGAGAAAACCAACTGAGGAAACAGGTATTTGCACAACAGGAAAACATAGGGGGGTTTGCAAGTAATTTTCTCTATTCCTCTTTGGTTTAACTTCAACTGCATGTGGGTCTGTAATGGTCCCTCCTCAAGAGCCAGGTTTATCTTCAGAGGTTACAGAAGTCAAGGCAGGTAGAGAGGTCATTTAAAATGTATCCTAATGCTATCAAAAAGCAAAAAATATTTCTATTTGCAAAGGGAAGATGACTAAAATAACACCCTGAAAACTGATACGATGGAGGTCAGAATCACACACAAAGCAGCAAGAAAGGTAATTACCAGATTCACGTTCCACAGAAAACACACAGTCTAAATTCTTATTTTTGTTACAGCTTGACTCCACTGCGAGATTCTACCCCAGCAATTGCATTTGTCTGCTTTGTGGATTTCTGAGAAGTTTATATAAGGGAATTTTGGACTGGTTTATGGCCAGGCGTGTGAAAAACCTAGAAGATTTTTTCAGTGTTCTTTAATACAAAATACATGCTCAGCTAATGCATCCTTGGTATAAAGCCACTGAAATCAGGTATTGTCCAATAAATCAATTTGATTTTACAATCTACAGTTATGCAATTGATATTCAACTGACCTAAACTGGATCTCATCTGACTAGTTGTTTCACTTTCTGGAAGATTTTCTCTCTTCAAACAGTATTTCTTATTTTTATACAGGGGGAAAAGAAAAAATCAAACCCCAAATACCAAAACCCCAGAGCCAGGTGGGTCCCACATATCTATTTACTGAAAGCATGGAATTATGCAAGCTTTGATAAAACTTCTAGTGTAGTTGTGTTTTGGAGTCTTCAGAAAAGCAGGTCACAGTGAGTACTTGGACAAGGTTTCAATCCTTTTAAATGAGAACCACCACCTATGCTTTGAGAAAACTTTTAAAGAATTTTCATTCCTCAACTCATAGATTATCACTTATATGCTCTTACAAACTCTATTACATATTTAGCTGTAGATTGAATACCTAAATAGGATAAATATATAATTTTGTTTCTTCCATCTTTTTATTTTATATTCCTTGTTTTGGATTTATATCATAAGCACTTGTCTCAGGTAGGAATTAAACTCCTTTCTCTTTTTCCCCCAGTGAAAGGTATGAATTCCTGAATGGCAATTTAGCATGTACAATTCAAGGAAACACTGCCTGACTTTTCACATGATTTACATTAACCTTTCACTGAAAAGGAGATCCTACTGCATAAGAGCTGCAGAAAGTTAATTATGGTCTCCAGAAACTGGAGCCCTTTTTTTATCCGACTGGAGAAATGGACAATTGCATTACTACTTGATTTTTAATTCCATTCTTTCCATATGTTAAGAATAGTAAGGTAGCTGTCCAGAAAAACAGGAAAAAGCTGAGCATCTGTATCTGTTTGGGCAGGTGGACTCATAGGGATTGACCGGCTCAGGGACCCTGTTTCTTCATATCAAATAAAATCCCAGATTCTGGTGGCAGAAGGGTTACGTTTTAGACCTTACCCATGTCAACCAGTTTGTCCATCAGCCTGCATGCAATCAGGAGTAAGGGGATACAAGACACGTTCTTGTCTGTTGGACTCAACACCGACATCACTGGCTAAAATCTACAATATTGTCATGCAGAAATCCAGATTAAATAATGATATTGGCCCCTGTTGGTTTAAAAGTCTATGAACATATGCCCAATATAGCCACTTCCAAATGAAGATCATCTACCATGTAATTTTCAGAGAGATTGGAGCCATGGCAAGGGTGGGACAAGAATAGCATCAAATAAAGGCAAATATTCCTGAAATCTGCATGCTATTATTTCTACCCAGAAAAAGGGTCTGCAGGTCCAGGATGGTGGTAGTGGGAACGAACATCTGGCAGCTGGAAGGTAACCAGAAATAAGGAACATATGGAAAAAGGGCTGTGGAGAGGTGGGGATGGGGTTGTTTCCAATACCCTGTGTCATAATGCCTAACCTCAGATTTAGTAGGGGCCACTGAGTGAGTTTGTGTGATTGCCAGTGCTTTGTGCAGCATTATTGTTGCTTTGTTTTGTTTCTAAGGAGAGTTACAATCTGTTACTATATTAAATATGGGGATTGTATGTGTGTAGAGATGTGTGTGTTTCTCTCCTTCTTTAAGATGTTTTCAGCTTCAGAAGTAATTTTCAGATTCAGAAAGGGTGGGAGAGCCAAGGCAATGTGATTTGTTTGTCTACATTATCTGGGAACTACATGACTTGCTGTTTCCTAGGGAAAGCTCTATAATTTGATTGCAGATCTATATTTAAATGTGGGAGAGAGTCTAAAGGGGACCTGACACCTCCACTGTAAAAACTCAGATAAAACAGACTTCAGGAGTTTAGAGTTCAAGGTATTTACATATTGATGTTTTCCAGCCCTGGTGCAAGCAATCTAACAGCACAGGATTTGCCACCAAACAGTTGTTTGGTTTGGGGGTTTTTCAACTCTCATTTAAGTGCGAATTCCTAGATATCTGAATTTACAAAGGCAGGTCCACTGGATTTCCATTTGCATATTTTTGGCAGCAGTCCACCTCATTAATGCAGGAGAGAATCAGCCAATATTATAAGAAAAACACATATGACACTCAAGGGAATTAGTAATATATTGTTAATTTGACGGAGTGTTAATAGGCCCCCTAATGTCACCGGTTTTTCCTAACAGTTGTCTGCAATGTTTATTTCTTGTTGGACCAACAAAATCATGGTTCACATTATAGACATGAGCTCAGTGATGGTGGCTCTTTAAAAGAGATGTGTTCTCCAGTGGGTTTTCAGCATTTTGGACTCCTCTTCATTTTAATCAAAGAAAAGTCTCTAAGTCAAAGGAGAGAAGAAATCAAACTCTAACTTAAATCTCTCATGTAGAAGCAGATATTATTTTTGAATGATGCCTCCTGAGAAACTTTTCATTGACCTCTAAAGCAGAAAGGCTGCAATGGAGCGGTTATCAGGTTTAACTTTTGTGACCCCCAGCTGAAATCATTGTAGACTAGTGGCTACAGGGAGATTAAATTCAGAATGTCCTGTAAGCTGAAAGAAATATGAATCTAAGCAGCGCTCTTTAGGAAGCATTAAAGAGTGTGTATAGAAACTTAAAATTCCTCTCTGTTAAGTTACTTGGTATTCCTTTTCCATTCCTTGCAGGTTTATGAAGGACTACACCATTATTTTCAACCTTTTCCTACTAAGGGCTGGGAGGTTACAAGTTTTGCTCTGGTAATTACCTATCAGTCTAACAAAGTAACCTTAATTAGTGGGATTTTTTCATCCCATATATAGGAATGGGGCATGGTGTGAACACATGTTATTATGATTTAACACCTTGCTCAGATCTCATGTATATCCTTTGTCTTCTGCTGTCACCACCGTAATTAGGCAGCAGAGGTGCAATATATTCAGATTTTTGTCAATACCTGCCCAAAGCTCTAAATGCATCTGTGATAGAAATGAAGGCTAATACACAAAGAAAAGCCATAATGACCACTGCTGAAAGCCAGGCTCACTGTAGTGAGCTGGCTCGAGTGCACAAGCTTTGTTCCTGTGATCACTTCTGGCTTAGAGAGAGCAGGTTTTTTACTCTTTCATTTTAGCACAAATCTGTTCAATCCTTCCTCAACCTGACTTTTGATTAGAACAAGTTCAGAAGGGCTGCAGACAATGCTAGTATTGCATGATCTGTGGATCTCCGATTCAGCTTGCACTGATTAACCAACTTCATTAGGTACAATTCCCAAGCAGGCAATCCCTGCTTCCTCCTTCCCTCTATATCTCCACTGCACAGGCACTTGAGAAAACATTTTCTTGCTGAACACAAGGGAAAACCTTTTCCCTCCTCCCCTGTCCTTACACATCAGGATCACAGTTATTTAGTGTAAATGTCACAGAAAAAAGATTCATCTGTACAACTAAGTGCTGCTAGAAATACTCATTAGATAAAAGACTGGTTGGCACAAAGTTTCCTAAAATGTTCCAGTATTTTGTCATTTGTTTCCTGTCTAGCAGAGAGATCTCAGTCCCCAGAGAATTTCTTCTCCTGATCCCAAGAGCAAAATTTATTCACCCAGAGGTTGAAAACAATGCTGTATGATACAGGTAACTAATCACATAACTCAGGTATTGACTATCAAATAACTTCAGTGGAGTTTTTTCACCAAAACAAAAAGGCAGCACAAAAGTTCTTAGGGGCAAAATGGGATTTTTAATTTTTTAAGTCTTCCAGAAGACAGAAAGCAGGAAAAAAAGGCAGAATGTGCTGAATTAGTTATTTGTTGCCAACAACACAATGTCATGTGCTTTCTTCATCAAGCTTATTCTGTTCAGCAGATACCACAAACAGTACTCTTACCACGTGAGAGACCTGTTTTTATTGTCATTTTACACTTTTCTCTCAATGTTTTCTTTGGAACTCTCAGCAACACTTTACAACTGCTGCAACAGTGAATAACTTATTTTTAAGGATCCCCTTTGCAAATTTTGTTGTGATAAAATAGCAGTCCTGTACAGTGAAATTTGTAAGCTGCCAGTTTCTAAAAGAACTTTTCTTATCTCTTACTCTTTTTTTACAACCTCATGGGAAACCTTCCCCCAAGCCACCTTAGGATACAGTTCATTAAAGCTGTGTACACGATGAAGAGCCATCTGGGAGGGGAAGGATGGTGCTACAACATGTAGCAGGAATATGGATGAAGAATATACAGAATGTGTATGATGGAGGAGGGATGAAAAAGGAAGAAAGGGGTGTATGGGAATCTAAGCGCTGGGAAAAATATAAATTATTGCAAAGTCATACATTAGGCTTTAAATGAAGTAAAAAAATTCCTCCCACTAAGGTCCATGGGACTTACTCAAAATAAAGTAGTAATTAACATGAACCAGAGTACACATTTTGCAAATGAGCCAAGAAATCACATAAGGTGGGTAGCTAAAAGTAGACATCAAGAGTCAAGTGACTTCTCCAACTTTTCATCATAATTAGGGATGAAAAATAAGTACTGCAAGGGCAATCCCTCCAACCAAAGAAATCTAAAACAATTCCATGAATTGCACCTGATGACTGTTACAGTCACGTAGTAATCCAAATTCCACCCAGACAAATATCTCAGAGGAAGATGTCTGTATTTCAAGCAGCTAAAACTAGGTGAGAGGAACTTTACCCCATGTATATGCTTCTTCCATCACACTCTGAGGAAAAAATAAGCAACAGAGGGAATAAACAAAATGTTGCATTAATAAAAGACATACATTCATTTGTTGTGATATAATGTTTATGCTGCTCAGTCGCTGACTGAAAAGTGAAAACTCTTGATACTATGAGTTATCCTTTAATGTAATGAAAATGATCATGGTTAACAAAGTTGCAGGGTTTATTAAGTGCTTCTTTAAATACATCTTTCAGTTACAATATGTAACAACAATATTAAAAGCCTTTCATCCCATAGGTATATGTCATCCTTTACTAGATGAATAACAGTCAGTGTTGTGTAAATACCTACTTTACACATTTTTGTTTAAGGAAGGCACTGAGAGAATGTCTCAGGTTAATATGTTGATACATGCTTGATAAAGGACATTAAAGAATGCTTTAGCAAAATAAATGTATCAACATAAAGGCTTAGAAAAGTAATATAGTTTACAAATCTAAGGCAATAAACCATTTCTGAAGGCAGATTTGCATGATGATTTCTTCTTTTCTGCTGGTTCCTGTGCAAGTGGCAGTGTGTTAATTTTCCCCAATAGGCTTTCTCGTCAGAAAGGAAGACACATGACTGCAACCTGCATGGGAGGACATGTTTTCACAACTTTATACCTGTACAAATTGTCTCTATATAACAGGACTTTAAAAATGTATTCATTTTTATGTACATTTCTATGATATCCACCATACAGTATTTCAATGCTGTGTGCAAACTAATTCACTCCTAGGCATGGCTCAATTCTTTCTCTGATTTCTCCCAGTGCAACATTGACTTCAATGTGCTTATTTCAGATTTGCACTAAAGGAATTGAAATTGGAGGCAGACTTCTCTTTGAGCAGCACTCAGCATTATGTAGTTCAGCAGAATTTACTGTTTCTATTAGCACTTATTCAAAGTTGGCCACAAGTGTCAAATGAAGCTCCCATTTACAGAAATCAAGGTACTTAATTAAAATCTTACCAATAAAAAAAGGATTTTCCATTGTGTAATTGGAAGTCCAGATACTTAATCCTACTTAAAAATAACAAGTGCTCACACTTTTAAATCAAGAAGTGCCCTTTTATTTTACTTTCAACAGTGTGTGAACAGTAAGCTCCCTATGGTTTTAACCACTAAATTCTGATAATTTAAATGTTTTTGAACTTCTGGTGAATGTTCATATTTGTTTTTGACTTTGAATTTTATTATGTCATTTATACTGTGATGTTCCCTGGAGCCTTGTCAGAGTAGGGAAGTTTCCTTTAGAAATCAAGTTTTCCTCAGCACTAATAAAGGCAAGTAGGCTGTATCTTTTTAAACCAGTGTTGAGGAATATCTAAGTTGCCAAGTCACTTGAACCAGCAGTTCAGGGTCAGATCCAAAGGCTTGGATACTGCTTTTCTACCCAGCCATCCAAGGCAAACAATGAGTTAGAGTAATGATGATTTATTTAGAGCCTGTGTAAGAGCAGCTGTGTAGCATCATGGAGAACCTCTCTTATACAGCCCTCTGGCTCTTTTTTTTTTTTTTTTTTTTACAGTGAGAATCTACATCTTATGCCCTAATTTGACAGATGAAGAAACTGGGATATGGAGGAAGGTGGAAGGTATATCTCAAGTGTTCTGGCAGGGCAGTGTCAGGTCTCTGTGAAGCTGCATCCGGTAGGTCAGGCCACCTAAAAATAATGAATTATCATGCCCTCAGACTCCACAGCTCCCTTTCAGGAAGCAGACAAAACATTGAGAAGTCAATTCTGAATGTGGAAGACACATCCTTTGAGTGGACACATGACCAGAAGGAGCTTCAAGAGTGGAAAGACCAGCCCAACAGTGTGTTACAGCAATTATACCATTCATTTCCAAACTGACAGCCATGAGTGTGCTTACTGAGTTTCTCGAGGTGCTACAGCAATTTATGAAATGATCAGGAAGGTATTTATTTAGACATTGTTTAAACAGGACCCTCTGAGAATTCTTTTTAATATAAGCAGAAACTAATAGAGAACTTATCCAATTTGGTGGGGTACTTTGCAGGGACTGGTGTGTGCTTGCATGTTCAAATTAAATTGCCTTTCTGCTTGTTCTGCATGACAGGCAAGTCATGAATCTTTGTCTTTGAATAATTTTATCTACAGTCTGAGATCATTGTGCTGTGCTGGATTACCATGTACAGAGTATTTTTAATCACTGATGAAGTGCAGGTGGAACAGCAGGAGGCATCTCAGGAGTCTTGTAACATTCACCTTCTTGCATCTGAAGGCACAACAAGACTGTGAGGTCCCTCTTTGTGAGAGCTTCCTCCTCTCCAGAAATCACCATGGGTTTTGGCAGAGTTACATGCCATCTGGCAGCATTCATGAGGGTTCGAGAACTGCCAGGACTTCTTTTGCCAGGGGAGAACACTGATCCAAGGCTTAAAAGAGTCAGTGGAGAGTGTTCCCATGGATTCAGAGAGCTCTAGAGCAAGCCTAGGTCAGAGATGATACACCTTAATGAAGCATTTCTAAGAAATAAGCATGGTCTCATACCCACTGCATCCATAGAAGCCAGTTTGGTTCCACTGGGTTAAATTCAAAAAGACTGGCAGGCAACTCTGGGGTGTCTTGTCCTTTCTCTCTCTCAGGAGATTTGATTTTCAGTGTAATCCAGACATTTCACCTGAGATGGGAACACACAGCTGAGTGCAGCTGTAGGGACCTCAGATGTTTGCAGAGCCCTTGGTTTCACCTGCTGTCCTTCTGGGACACAGAGTATTCCGAAGCTAAAACTTCTGGGGTCTGTTGAAGAAGGGTGGGAGCCAGGCTGTGCTGCACAGGGGTTTGGGCAGTGGATGTTCTGTGGATCTCTCTGGATCTGACCCACATGAGCATGTCTTGCATGGTTGCCTACAACAGCCAGCACTGCTGTCAGTGACCCACGTAAATTCTTCTAGACCCTTCTAGACTCTTCTAACTCTTCTGCTGAAACACAGACCCAGCCAAAATGGACACTGGGCTCTCTCTGACACTGTTACCAACATGAGTGGGAATGAGGCACTGCACATCCACTTCCAAAGCCCAGGTGACAGCACAGGTTAACCAACAGTATGATGTGTCTCTCAGAGAAACAAACTTTCAGAGGTGTGATTTAAGGGCTTTGGAGATGTCCAGTGCTCTTTGCCACAGAGATATTTGTTCAATTTTTTAATTATTCTCGTGATTAGGGATATTACATATTACAACTCAAAACTCTATGCATTCTTTCTACCTCCTTTGCGGAGTTCCACTTACTGCAATAAGCCAGAGACTTCACTAAAATAGAAGCTTTGAGAGTCCTTGTCAACTGCCCAGAATAAAGGTACCTAAATACAGTGCCTGTTTTCACATTCCTTTCAAAAGGGTGGACAGTCATACATGGAGATCACTAAACTTCTGTAAGGTTTCAGGTCTTGTAAAGATGCTTAACTGTCCTGAAATTAGGCAGCATTAGGCCCTGAGTCAAAGCAAAAATGCCTTTCTCTTCCAGTCCACAAGCCAAGCTGTGTGCAGTGCTCAGTCTAGAAGCTCATTGCAGGAGGAGTCTGTTTACAACAGGCACAACACAAACCATAACCACCATTTAGCTGATAGGATCAAAACTGCGAATATAAGAATAATTGTCGTGCTCTTATTCTAATTATTATCCACTTTCTCTGGTTTTCTCCAGAGATTTGAGAGTTGTTTGTTGCAGGGGACATATCTATTATTAATCTTTAGGTAGTTAGTAGTATAATTTGCAGCATTCATTAACAAATATCACCTTATGGATTACTAAAAAGCATCTATGCTTTTGCTAATGAGCCCCAGTAGTGCAATACTTTACATATTTTATAGCCAGACAATTATGTGATGTCTTGTTTTTATAGTCAATCTGAAAATAAATTGTTTCAGAAATAAAGATAGTAGCTAACATGAGAGTTGTTAGTGCTGGGAAATCTTGCCTCCTGAGTTGTTGAGTTATAAATATGAAAAGATGACACATTTCCAAAGCATTCTTTTATTATTTCTAAAATCCTGCAGCCCACAAAAAAAAATGCCTGCTATTCACACTTAGGATAAAGTATAATAAATGCAAAGAAAAAGAAGCCAGGGAATTTCAGAAATAAACTGTTCCTCCACTGAATGTTTTTTTTCACTTTCTTTTTAGAAGAGGTCCCATCTGAAAATAATACAGGTATTTAACACTTGCTTATTCAAGGTGACAATAAAATCTGTATTTTTTCTATAAGTAACTGGTGAAATCATTTGGTTCTCATGAAATGGCAGCATTTAGAATTAAGCATATGTTCATACAAAGTGGTTATCTCCATGAAGTCAAGACATTCATCAAGTTACATAAGTGAAGGATTCACCCATTTTGTCTCACATTCAGCCAAGAAAAAGTATTTACTTCAATTCCAAGGTGTCTTTGAGAAACAGCATGCTGCTCTTTTATTTTCCCTGTTATTTTAGGTTTCTCATTTCTCCCTTTTTTCTTTGCTCTTTAAAAATATCTGTAGAGCAAATCCATCACAAGTGGTGGCAGTTCCAGCGTCTGGCACTGGCCTGTCTGTGTGTCTCAGCGCAGCTCTGGAGGGACCACCTTGAGGCATATGGGAATAATTCCCTCTCAATGCCCATTAAATCCTTAGCCTCTCCTCCGAGACTGCAACAAGGGTGCCAATTAATGTCAATTGTCATGGTTGTTTATGTGACTGGGACACCTGCCCACGAGGAGCAGAACAGGGATCACCAGCTGAGGTGGTGCAGCACTGGTCTGTGATTCTCCAGTATATAAATAATTTCACAGGTGATGAAGCAGCTTTGAGTCATCACAAATTTCATTCATTACTGACACAGTGGAATGGGAGCAGGAGTTAAACCAGAGGGGAAGACTCCATAGCACAGCTTGGATCTGCAGCATCTTCTCCTTTTTCCATAATGTCCCTCTTTCAGCAGGGCTGATATTTTCTCTTCTCTTCTTTGCAAACTTACAAGAATCAACACTTCATTGATAGTTGCTTCTTACATGGCTTTGCAGTCCAGCAGGTATAGACCAAGCTGGTGCAAAAAGAAGAAAGGAAAAAAACCCAAATAACCTAAATAACTAGTTCTGCAACAAGTGAAACTGACTTTCTGCCTCAAGCTTGTTAGGCTTTCCTGATGACAAGGTCAAATTATTTGGGCTGAATTGTCCTTAAAAATATCTTATTGCCCACCACCACTATAGAAAGGAGTAGGTGCTGTCCTTCCCATCACCACAAGTTAGCCTTTCTATGCACTGCAGAATTAATTCCTTTTTAGAAAAATAAAGGCTTCAAACTCAACAAGGTCCCCCAAACCATGCAGCAACTCCACAGCAGGCTGGTAGTTAACACCATCCACAATGCCTTGAGCAAGAACATGCTGAAACTTCCCTGCTCAGCCGCTGGAGTCCCCAGCTGATGCACAAGTGTTTGTGTGGGGCAGCACCACAGTTTGGCAGTGGAATCTTTTCCCTCCCTTTTCCTAGCAGTTTCCTTTGCCAGTGTTCATGGTGCCTTCTTTTATTATTATTATTTTGCTTTTGTTTTGCTTTGTCACCAAAAAGCATTTCGGGAAAAAAAATCAGGGAAACAAAAAAGAGCGGAAATTAAGGATTTCATTAAAAATGTAAAATAACAGGGTTTCCAACAAGCAAAATGTTTCACCTGACTATGTATCAACAGGTAATACGTGTTTGCATGCATTTATATAACTTCTGAGGCAGTAACTTCTTTGAGAAGTGAATTCACAAATTAAATACAACTCATGTCCATTTCTCTCCAAATCTCACTTTTTTACACTGTAACTGTCAAGACAGTGCAAGTTATTTCAATCATGTTTGTTCTATACCTCCATAAAAGTGGGCTGGAAATATTCTAAGAGTTATAGTTATTGTAATTTGCCTTTCTTTAAATGTTTCTTAGTTTATTAAAAGGAGAGGAGAGTGTTAATCAGAAAACATCTCCTGTCAGCTTCCACTCTCCTCAGCTCCCCATGTTGTATCACCAGTCCCTGTGGAGACTGGGAATACCCACCCATACCTTGGTTTCCAAAATCCATCTTTTGGCAGGAGGCAGCTAATTTTGAGAATAAATATGGAAAATTATATTAGCTGGTTTATGAGTGAATCTTGGGCTTTCCCCAGCCAGGCTTGTGCACCCTGTCCTGTCTACAGACCACACTTATGTTTTCCTTTCTGCCCCAAGTGTTTGTATGTTTCCCTTTTCTTTTTCCCAGATGTAAATACTCACTGATTTTCACTGGAATAACATTTGGCCACATTCCTTGATTTTCAGTGGAGCCTCCGTTAAAATTAATTGGTCCCCTGGGACTAACAACATTTGCCAATACCACCAATAACCTGTTATACACAGAAGTGGATTCTGCCCACCCAGGGGAATAATTAGGGAAAAAATTCATCGTGGAAAACTTAATGGAGCGTTTTTCGTACTCTTTTCCTCACTGGTATGGGCTTTGCTAGGAAATTGGCTTATAGTCCTGACATGCTGATGAACTGATTTGTATGCCTGAATCACTGTTACCACATATTTGGATCCATTGCCAACCAGTTCACTGAGATCTTCTATTGTACCACAGTATGAAATGGACAATTTCCTTCCTTTATTCTGATATGTCCAGCTATTCTTCACTTTCTAAGCTGGCCCCATCACCTTGGAATCCGAATCACCCATCTGCCAATAAGTTATGAAAACTACAGAGTGCAATTAGTTGTACAATATAATTTTTGCATTTTCCAGGATTTCAGAGTCATGGTTTTCCAATGGCCCGCAGTGAGAATTACAGTTTCAGGCTTAGGTGTTCATGGGAATGAGATTCCTTTTGTGAGAAGCTCCTGAAGACATTAAAGGCTGTTCAATACAAAATTAAATTATATTGAGATATAATGCTGGATTTGAAAACTGATGCTGGATTGCACACATATAGGCACATAATTATACACACTGGAATTAAAAAAGAAAAAAGAATAAAAAGAAACTTCTCAACACTAAAATTTGATTGTAAGTATGGCAGGGCAATGTCTTTATCTTCTTACAAATTCTAATGTCATTGAAACTCTAAAAAAAACATGGAGGAGCTGTTAAATTTTTTAATCACCTCTCATATCCCTCCAGACCTTTCCTATGCATAGTGCAAGGTTAAGGGCTGAGCCTATCCATTGTGAAGGCACATCCCTTCTTTGACAAACAACAGAATTTTCCTGGGATCAGAAAACTGGCAACATGGACAAGTTTTCATCTGAGCTTCCATTTTCTATCCCTTTGATGTCAGGCTCACAGTAAATAAAAATGGCCATCCAAACACTCACTTCTGCTTGATAGGGATCTGTTGCCACCCCTGCAGCCCAACATTAGAAGGATCCCACGGAGCTGTGAGAGGGGTGGCAGAGTGGTTTGTTTATGTTTATTCTGCACGATCCCTGTGATGGTCTGGGTGCTGAATGCTGCACATTTACTGAAGCATAACCAGAGTTTTTCTCATTTAGCCAATTGCCCTGCACTCTGACTGTGGGGGTGTAATTTGCATAATCACTACCCAGGTACAGGCAGTGTGTGCATCCCCTGCTCTGGCAATCAGCCCCTGCTCACCCAATCAGGGATTTGCATAATCCCCTTGCAGCTCCTTCCCAGCAGCTTCACTCTGGATATGCAAAGCTCTCCATTCTCGTTGGCTGCTGCAATCCCTCTGTGCCGAATGGCTTCTCTGCTGCTTCATTTTTCATATGTTTTCCAGCAATAAAGACATTTCTTTTGCTCCTGATGCCCTTTCCCGAGAAAAGAACAGAGAAAACACACTGAAATCTTCACACAGATTGGTCTCTCCAGTAACTTCCTTTTCTATTCCCCTTTCATCTTACCTCTAAATTTTGAAGTTGAGGTCAAGGGAGGTGATTCTGCCCCTCTAGTCTGCTCTCACAAGACCCCATCTGGAGTTCTGTGTCCAGTTCTTGGGTCCTGAGCACAGGAATGATATGAACCTGTTGGAGCCAGTCCAGAGGAGTGCCACAAAGATGATAAGAGGGATGGAGCACCTCTCCTATGAGGAAAGCCTGAGGGAGTTGCGATTGTTCATCTGGGGAAGAGAAGGCCCTGGGGAGACCTTAGACCACCTTTCAGTACCTAAAGGTGGCCGATAAATAAGATGGGGACAAGCTTTTTGGCAGGAACTATTGCAAAAGGACAAGAGATAGTGGTTCTAAGTTTAGAGAGGGTCAATTTAAGTTAGATATAAGGAAGAAGTTTTTTACCATGAGGGCAGTAAAACACTGGAACAGATTGTCCAGAGAGGGGGTGGATGCCCCATCCCTGGAAACATATATAGTCAGGTTGGACAGTGCTTTGAGCAACCTGGTCTAGTTGAAGATGTACCTGCTTTTTTGCAGGAGGATTTGGACTAGATGACCTTTAAAGATTCCTTCCAACCCATGCCAATCAATTATTCTATGATTCAATGATCTTCCTTGTTCCATAATCCTAGCCTGGGCAAGGCCCCCAGGCAATCTGTCCTGGTTTTGTTTCCACCAGGAGATCCATGTCCCATTTTCCACTTGACTTTGGCAAAATGACAGGTACAGCCAGACCAGGGAATTCATGGAATTCCTTTGGGAATGAAATAGGGAAAGGAGAAGAAGAAGGGGGAAACACAAAAGAATTTATGAATGGATAGATCACCTCCAGAGATACAGATCCCAAATACCTTGCTGTAGTTAATCTACATAATTTCTCCTGTTATTCCCGGTCTTTCTGATCTTGGACCATTGATTCTAATGTGTGTTCAGGGAAACGTAATATACAAAAGCAGCTAACATGAGGTCCACAATACAGTGTCCCTCTCTCATGGATCCCATTTAATAACACTGTATGTTACACAGCTATGAATTTTTGAGGTAAAATCCTGACTTCTTCAAGTAAAATGCCAGTGAAGAGTAAAGCAACAGTAAGCATGGATGATTTTCCCTTTAAATCCTTTTAAATGAGGATATTTAACTTCATTTGCTTGCAATGTGTTGTACCACTGCACAAGAAAATAGCTTTAAATGAGTGCATGATGATCATCAGTCTCAGAAGTAAGGTTGATCACAAACACCAGCATTATCAGAATGTTGAGGTCATCCTCCAATCTGGAAAAAACATTTAAAACCTCAAGACAATTACTGTGTTTCATAAAAAAGCAAATGGCATTAACTTCAACTGCTATTGAAGTAAAAGGTGCTCCCAGTCTGACTTCTGAGGTCATAGACTATTTGTGATACACAACACCTTTTCCAAGACCTTTCCAGGAAATAACCTTAGGAATGATGTATGGCACAGCCTAATAGTCTGAGAAGAGTCTTTTCTTGACCAAATAGTCGTGCACTCAGATTCCCCACATTTTATGATGTCACAGAATACTGTAATCCATAAATCTTTGGAAAATGCTACTTATCTCTAAAACACATATACACATTGTTGACGTTTTTGTAGAACTGTAAATTCCTACTAGTTACAGGTATTTTAATGTTTCTACAGCTCAGATATTTACTGATCTGCCTTAGGAAGAAATATGCTCAAGGCACAATTTTTTCTTTATTGCTGTCTGTAATAGGCAGATATTTTTCTTGCTAGGGATTTCCTGCAATAAATACCATTGTCATTCTTATGACTGAGGTTGTTGGCTTGAAACACCTCGTCCTGAAATACTGCCTTTCCAAGCCATTATTACATAATTACTACAGCTTTTGACCTAGTTACACAAAACATGCAGGATGCAGTCCTTTTCAGTATTCCAAAGGAAAGAAAAGAACAAAAGGGAAGTATTTATTTTTCAGGTGATAAATGGTTAATTTAGAATTCCAGGAGGCAGTTACAACTCCCCTTTTGAGCCTGAATTTACTCTGTAGCCCCAGCAAACACCTGTGTTAGCAATGAACAATTGCAAAAAAGCACAGCAGAAATTATCCGATTGCCATTAAATCTGTCAAACCACAGAGTGACAAAGGAATTGCTCGGAGTGGTATGGGGATGTCATAGACTGAGGGGACTTTTTTTACTGCCTGTGAGCTCGGGTGTAACACACAAAGAACTGAGAGGATGGGCTCAAAAAGACCACAGACTTTCATTCTCAATTCTGTGGTGCTCAGGGGGCAGAAGCAGAACTGTCCACCAAAGTAGACCTTTCCTCTTGGATTTGTAGAAACACAAGGAAACCAGAGGAAAGGGAAGGTTCAGTGGACACAATCGAGCCAAAAACAGTAGCCACCTTCAGGCCCTTTTAATGCCCACAGCACTAGGTACAGTCCCTGTCTGGACGCTGAGGATAAACAATCCTACTCCCCATCACAGAGTTATCCAAACCCAGGTGCTTAAAATGCCTTCTGCACAGAGGACTATGGTTGGCATTACCACAGGGAGGCCTGACATAATCTCCCTCTGTCAAGCAGAAATGAAACCTACTTATGAAAAATTACTTTAATATGTCCTTTGAAAAATAAAAAAAATTTGCTGTGAAGTCAGGTGAAGGTCATAGGTGAAACTCATTCTTCGACCATTCTGGACTGTTGTTTTCTTTCTCTATTGCATATTTGCCCCAATACCAATTAGACAATTCTAATACAAAACTTCAGAATATTTTATTTTTTTAATGCAAAATGCAAAAATGTTTTATTAGTGTGCCAGACCTCATTACAGTTTATGTAGCTTAATTCGTTTTATAAAAAAATTTCTCCTCTCCCTCTGAATTTTGATCTTCCTTTACATGGAATCAAACGTTTGCTTTCTTATTTGAGAGCTGCAGCTTCCTGTTTGCAAGTACCAGAACCCACGCTTTTTAAACTGCAGTTGTTATTAATAAAGGTCTCAATGACTGACAAATCCCTACTTCATGCCTCTTTATTTGTCCCATGAGAGCTAGTTAAGCTGTATTGTTTGATTTGTATACATTGATGTTCTGATAGCACTGGCCACTTCTCTTTCAGTTGGAGTGGAAATACATTCCTTGTTGGCTCCTTATTAAACATTTCTTGGGCAATTTTTGTGTCCACTCAGAATCTCTTGTTTTCAACCTACTGAAACAGTGCTCTAATTTTTTGTCATTTTCTAATCTCCTGTAGTCTTCTGTGTGTAGGAAGGAAAATAGCTCACTTATTTGTGCCTGATTCTCCCTTAACTTCTCCAGTTCTTCCAAAAAAGTCTCTGTATAATTACCATGCTGCTAAACCATTGCTCCAGAATTCCTTAGAAATATACTTCTTATCTCCCTTGGAAGTAAATCACAGTTTAATCACCTGCCAAAGCCGGTATTAAGTGTCCAATTAAAAACCAAACCTTTGCAGCTTATCACTTTATGCTGTAAGGAACAGGTGCGTTTTTAGGTGAGTCTTGGGCCAATTTCTATTGAATTATCTGGTAGGACTCCCACTGGCTTCAGAGGGTGTGGGATGAGGCAGCTGGAGGAGGATTTCTTTGGAGTAAGGAGATGCTGGATGTCTTCTGAGCTTGGATAACTCCCCCAAGGCTCACTGAAGTCTGCAGGTCCAAAATTCCCAAGGATCTAGCCCTATTACATTCCTCAGCAATGCAGCTGTGATTTTGCACATTAGGCAGAACTGGAAAGAAGCACCATTAGGAAAAGCTCCTGGAATAGCTGCAGGATCACTGAGGGCCACATCCTAAACACATCTTAATCACTGGCCCAGGATTCCTAGTTCTGTTTTGAGATGGTGAACGGCTGTCACTGTGCATCCAAGATGATGGTGCTGCCACTGCCTGGCTGATAAATTTGGCAGAAAGTCTGTCTTGGTTGCACTGCTATGGTAGTCCAATTATTCATGAGTATGAATTGTCAGCACAGCTTTGTGCAAATTACATCTAGATATTGTCCCAGGAAAACATCCAGCCCATGTTGTCAGGCATTTAGGTGGGTTTATATTAAAAATCAAGAGAGTCTCCAGAGACTCTCTTCTTTTCCTGTGCATGGTATTTCTGTGGTGCTGAACAATCAACTGCACATAGGACATATGATAAAACCCATAAATTCCATATCCATAAGTGGTGTCATTCCACAAACAGGTCATTTTGACATAGGATAATGCAAAAGATATTCATACTCACTTAGTAGGTGTCCTAAAGGTATGTCAAAGCACAGAAGACTGTGACCGAATGGAAAACTTTGGTTCTTCTGATTCACTCAGCTATTACAATGTACAAAGAACTTTCCAGTGGATGTTGTCGCAAGTGGATATGTCTGGGTCAGACCTTGAAGACCCTGTCTAGGAAAACTCCTCCTGAACTCAAGCCCTTTGTGAGAAGTGAAGTCAGACCCTCGAAGTCTGTTCAAATAAATCAGGGCTGATTATCAGTGAGTGATGAAATTGCCGTTTTTACACAATGATATGTACACATTTGGCTGTTTGAGTTTTTGTAGTTACATTCATTTCAGTCATCTTCTTAAATGAAAAACAGATGCCACCATCAAGTATTAGAGCTCACAAAGATGGATTTACACATTTCTTTTACTGAGTGTTTTTATCAATAATACACATGAAAAGGGTCTGGGAAGTTTTATTACATTAATTTAACCACCATAAATCATCACAGAATACAAAACTCATTTAAATTACCACCTTAGGGCCAGCATAGGAATGATGAAGTGTTATGTTCTAACCCTCACCACAGATTGGGTGACAATCCTCTTTTTAAACATTGGCGAAGTGATTACGAGTCCAGTAATGGACTTTGTGACTTTCACTCTGCTCATCCAGAGAAGACAGCAAAACAAAGGCAGTCCTGGTGAAAAGCAGCTCATTGATGATGCTGTGTTATCAGTGCCTGCCATGGCCAGGGCAGAGGAGAGGAGCTGTGAGGCTGCACAATTTATGGTGTTTACTCAGCCTTAGTGCAACTCATGTTTTAGCCTGGGAAAGACATCAGTTTCTTAGCTAGGGTATGATACTCTGAAGAAGTTTTCATGTAAAAGGGATTTGAACTGCTGGAGGGAAGCCAGATGGAAGGACACAATCCATGGGTTCACCCCACCTGTGCATCTCCAGACAGGGTGGGACCTGCTGCAGCCCCTGCTTACAAAAACAGGACTTGTTTCATGGAACAATAGCTGTAGCTTTTAGGTCTCAAGCACTGACAACCCTGGTTCCATCCCTGCTCTGCTAGCCAAGCTAGCTGCAGCCACAGATGCTTTCCTAATCTGACCACAGCTTGCATCTGTCATCTCTGCCCTGCTTTACAGGAATCCCATTCAACGGCATAATTACTGCCATGCTCAGACAATTGTATAATTTCCTCATCTGAATTAATAATAACAATAATGATTTTTAAAATTAACTATTTTAGGATTTTACACCACTATTAATTGTGTGTTCCTTTGGTCTTCCTCTGGAGATGGGCAGCAATAATGTCAAGCAGAAAATTGCTGTTTTGTCTGGATGCTGTCCTGTGTCTCCTAAAGCTCCTATTGAGACCACCAGTTTGTTCCAGAGAGGACATGTTCAATAACTATCAGATGATCATGACTAACTGGATTGTGAAGTCAAGTTAGTGGTCTAGAAGTGAAAGGATTTATTTTTCTGTTTGCTTTTTTAATCTCGACATCAATCCTCAGAGCCAGAGTTATCCCATTTTTGTCTCTCCATCAAGCTGTGGTTATACTGATTTGTCAAGACGGTTCGAAATTCTTTTCCCTTGTCCTTTGAGGCCAGAGGCTTCTTTGTTCTCTAATATTTTCCTCTCCTCAGTGTATTTTAAGATGATTCTCTAACCCTGTCTTGTTAAACCTAATTGGACAGGACCTTAATCGAGGTGACTACATCAAATGTCATGTTTTCCTCTTCTCTGACCAGTACTGTAGCCACTTCCAGGAGTTATTCTCTTGGAGAAACTATTTCTTAGGAAGTATAAATGTTTGGAAAACAAATTAGCTCCAAATGTGACTAGCCACTCACCCATAAGTCATTATTTGCCTATTTTCCCAGGCTTTGTTTCTTGTACCAGTCAAAGGAAAGCTAAAAACAAAATAGATTAAATGTTTTCGCAACGTAGCATCAAAGGCTATAATTTTGTTCATTCACATAATTTAAACAAGATCAGAAAAAGTGAATACTTGGAAGAGACCCATTCTAAACTCACAGGAAACCTAAGTATTTCAGTAACTGATGGTGTCTGTGCAAGATGGGCAGTTAGTGCTGAAGCGATGCCACAGTGTGGTTTTCAGACAAAATTGTGAAAAATTAATCAGTTCGAATAGATCCAGTCAAAATAAGGGAACATTTTGTACACCAGATTTATGGTTTTGGTTAGAAGAAGTGAGATTCATTGAGTACAACATATCTTTTGAAAGCGCTTTTAAGTGGGAATGTGGTGCTTTCCAGTGACTGAATGTTGTTCGTGTATGTTGTTTTTTCCACTGGCTCTTCTTTTAACTGAAATGCAAAGCTATTTTCTTGATCCCATGATACTTTTCAAAGTATTAAGTACACAGCTGAAGAAATATGCACCACAAACTAATTAGACAGTGAAAACAAGCCCATTTTCCTGCTTGCGAATTGTCTCAGCAGAATGTGTCTTCTACAAACACGGAAGGTAACAAATCCTAACACTTTGCTCATTTACCATGCTCACAAGGAAAGACAATAGTGTTTTGATTTAAAAGAAGAATAAGGCTGGAGCTGAGGGCTTTCTAATGGTGTTCAAAGCCCACAGTGACACTGTCCACCTCCTGTGCTGGGGACAGTACTAAAGGCAGCTGCTCAAGCCCAGCAAGCCTTCACAGGCCACAGGGCTGTGTTCCATTAGTGTGAGAGCAAGTCAGAGAGACAACTGTGAGCTCTTTCTCGTGTCCAACAGGCTCATCAAATCAAATATGTTACATCCGCTGCACTGGTGTCCTGGTGAGCTATTACGTCATCCAGAAGGGAAAAATATTCACATTTAGATCATCCAGATGCAAACCCAGGAGCTTATTAATGAAACAGGGTTTGAAGACATTGAATCACATTCAGTTATGTGTTCTAATGATTGCCCAGTTGCATATCATGCAACTTCAGCCTTGAGTTTCTCCACTTAAATGCCTTTGCACTGCTCATAAAAATTGTTCTATAAAGTAATTTCTCTGTAAAGGCTAAATAAATGCCTAATTGCATTTCAGTAATACATTTTTCTCCAAAACAACTTTTAAAAACACTCACAGATAAACCCATTGCCATTTAAACTGTGTATAAAACATGAGTTTTTATTCAGGGTGAAATCCTGGCCCCAATGAAATCAATGGGAGTTTTGCCATTTACTTCAGTGGGGCCAAGATTTCTCCCTTGATGCACATGATATATTTTTCCTGACATTTAGAATGATGAAACAGCCCTGGTTCTGATTAGCCCAGGGTATAAATAGTATCAGTCAACTAGAGCAAAATTCAAATCAAACCTCAGGCATCTTTGCTGATGCCGCTTTGTTCTGCAGTGTTGTGTACTTTCAGAGAGACCCAAATGTCCCTTTGGAGTCAAGGACTTCATCTGAACCCCTTTCTGTGGACTTATATTTAAGCATCAATAAATATATGGGGAGCAAAGGGTTAGTGATCATGGAGGCATCCAGTCGTATGTCTTGTGACATACATTTTTCCAGCGTGAACTCTTCATTAAAAGAACCCTTGATGTCTCACAGCTTGTTACCAAATTGGGCCTTGACTCTTAATATAGTTTAGATGTGTTTAAAATATGTTTCTAAGAAAAGCTGCCTCCATATTTATGAAAACTATATTCCATAATACTAGGGAGAAATCTGCTGCTTGTTTTATTTCTTAATATCTTATGAATATATTTTAACCTGTTGTTTTAAGTTTGAATCAGCAGTACTGCAGGAGGAAATCAACATAGCTTGTCTTCTGAGACCATTCAATAAATTGCTTGCACATTGCACAGCAGAAAAAAATTATTTCTAACCTTTTCCTAAAATTTTGATTCCCTTTTTTTGCACAAAAGAAGAAAAAAATAGGACAATGTCACTGGAAAGCAAAACTAATGGGGAGACAGTGGCAGAGATGTTAAATCTAGAAGGAAATCATTGTAATCATGTCATTTACTCTACAGAGTTAACTCATAGTTGCCAGGGCCTAATTGTGGAGTTTCCCTGGCCCACATGATGCCATCCATAAAGCGTCTTCCAGGCTGCTCCAGCATGGATGGGAACTCATGGGCCAGAGGGAGACCAGCTCACCAGAAGTGGGGAGGCAGTGGCACAGCCCCACCAATCCTCCTGCCTCTCCCCTGCTCCCTCTTATCGCTGCCACTTCGTTATCTGCCTCTGCAGCACATATGGGGCTGTGATATGTCATGAGACATGATAGAGAATAAGGACCTGTTATTCGCCTGCTATTCAGGCAAAACTCCCACTGGCATCTATGAGCCCTTAAATAGTACAGCATGTTGCAAGTGGAATTGTTTATTGTGTTCAGTCGGAGCCGGCTACAGCCAGCTCTCACTACTGACTCAACTACATGAAATCTCGCCCTCCTGTCATCCCACACTGCAATGCTCACTGGGCCCAGTTCTGTTTCCACTTAAGTGTTGGAAAAAATGGAGGCAAGACTGCTTCACCATCTTCTTCTTCTGAACCCGGGCACTGTTGAAAAACAACGAGAGAGTCTGAAAGATGAAGACAGCAGGTCAGACACTGTGTTGGTGAGAAAGTGTGATTTACAGAGCCCTGGCAGCAAGGCATGACCTGAGCCTGGGATCTGCTTTAACTGTAGCTCGCCCCTCTGAAAACCAGCACATCAAAACCATGGAGTAGCTCAAGGTGAATATCAACATCAGGATTTGGTCTCTAGAGGCCCAAACAGATAGACCGTCCCCTGCTGTCCTGCTTTGTGCTCCAGCCACATCCAAGCAGAGTTCCTTACTGTAGATTTATTCCCAAACATCAATGGGTAGAATTAGGACCTACAGGTATGGCTGCAGTTTACTCGCCTTTACAAATTCCCCTTGCAGCCTTATTCACACACACCACTTGGGAATGCTGCATGCAGCAGGTTGTTTTCTCTTTTTGGCAATGTTAAAATTCATCTGGTATCTCTTTCCTGCTAAGTGCAGGTAGATACACACTCTTGAGTGAATAGGATATGCTCCACTTGTGAAGTGTAGAAGCAGGTCAATAGACAACTTTCAAAAGGAACCATTTAGGATAATTAAGCAGCACATACACACCAGCAAGAGTTTATTTTGTATTGGAAGGCATGTGGTTAGGGAAACAATAGCAGTTTTTTCCCTGGAGAATGTTAATTAAATTGAACACCCTGGAAAACTGAACTATTCTTACCACAAATCTATAAATCAAACTGTTCTGTTTGCTTAATATAATGCTTTGCTATTCTAGTCACACTGAAATGGGCCAGCCGCACAATGCCAAGATATTTCCATGATGAGCACATTAGAAACACTGATTGACTATAGATCTTATGGATGTGAGGCCAAACCCGTATCTCATTTACTCCAGAATAACTAAGATCAAAATCTGGCCCACGCTGTTCAGATTAGTACATAAATGACATGAAAGGTTTGTGAGCTCTGTAGCAGATGCATTATGTACTTGTTATTTGCACTGTAGAAGTCCCTGGCAACTACAGTAATGCACCAGGACTTTGCTGTGCTAGGTGCTGTACAAATACAGAGCAAAAGGATTTGTCTTTCTGGTTTGCCAAAGTAGCTAGAAAATACCTGTGAGCAGATATTAATCTTCCCAGTTTATCTTCCTTGACTGAGGGAGCATCACTCTCTGACAGAGGGTACAGGAGGAGGACAGGCATTACCTGGGGGCTCTGTTTGGTCCTGTCCTCTCAGGAGCTAAAGGGTCTCTATTTTTAAGGGTTGTTCTATCTCTGAAGCTCGTATTCCCAGCTTTTCTACCCACAGGCCAGCCAAATTTTCATCTGGCATAAACTAGGTTTCCCAGCCAGGCTGAGTCTGGCAGTTTGGGATTTGGCCAGCTCAGCCACAGTCCCTGAGAGCATCACCCACAGCAGGGCTCAGTGTTGTCATGACTTCAGCTGCCACTGACACAAGACACGTCAAAATGCACTGCACACATGGGATAAACCTGGTAAAACATTTTCATGTTTTCTTGAATGGGCTGTGACTCAGGTTCCCGTGGAAAACCCTAGCGTGCCATTGTTTCCCTTTACGTGCAGTTGTTATTCATTGGAAGAAAGGTTACTTTAGTTCCAGCCTGGAAACTTGATATCTGCATCCCACTTAGATGCTAAGTAGAGTTTAAGTAAGGAAAGGATCAAAAATTTCAGGTTCTGTAAGGAGCTTCGCATGCACTGAGGAAATTAGTTTAATATCTGGCTGTGTGTTCTGCAAAAGCAATGCACATGAGTGAGAATGGGTCCCTGAGACAGTGGCAAGCTTTAGGAACAGTCATGTATGGGGAAATGAAGGAGCCACACCAACCTTCATGCGGTAAATCACTGGCTGTACAAATCAGCACTGCATCAGTATCTCTGGAAGTGGTTCTTAAATGGAAATGGTCCAAGAGTTGCATAATTGGTAATGGTCTTCGTGGTATACAGATTTTCTGGGCCATGTTTGCTTCACAGTCTGTATCAGTAAGCAGCACAAAGATAAAGGAGACCTAGACTCAAACAGCCATACAAAGGACATACTTGTACCCTGAACACCTTAAACTCACCAGTGGCATCTCTTCTGTGCCATTGGCTGAAAGGAGTGTCACTATAAAGTCACCTGCCTGGTATCCCAGCAGTGAATATGAAGGCTTCTGACACCAGTCAGGAAAAAAACAGCCTCATTTATCACAATGTGAAAGTCGTGCTTGTTCAAAAACCAAAAAAGGTGACTTCATCCACCAGTCACTGTATGGCAGCAAAAAGTTTTGCACAAATTTCTGCATTCTTTTCCAAGCAATGCTCACTCACTGTCTTTCAATCGCACCTCATCCCTGAGACAGAAGTGGAAAGGTTTCCAATATTTGATCTGATGGTTCCATCCAGAAGAGCAATCACATCTTGAATTAATAACTCTGTGGTGACAGTGGATGGGCAGGAAAATACAGATTTTTCATGTCTCCCTAGAAAACTAACAAGTGACAGTGTGGAACAAGGACTATTAATATGTGCACAGCTCTTTCACAATTCACTGACCTTCAATTGTAAGATAAAATGTAAAACCTTTATTTTAGAGCATTTACAGCTACTGATCCTTAATATATACCCCAAATATGCTGCATATACCCACTGGAATGGTTTAGCTGCTACTGGATTGCAGTTATTACTTATGAAAAAGACAATTCTTCACCATTAAAATAGTGTCATGAGATGCACGTAGATGGAACTTTCCAAAACATGTAATATAGCCTTTTTGTGGGAGTTATTTTTAATTCTGTCATGTATGAATGTTTTGGACTTTCTCACAAAATTTGCAGAAATATATTATGTAAAGGGAAAGGTCTGGTATAAATCACAGTTGTTCAGCCAGACATCAGCCACATTACAGGAATAAACGAACACTTCTTTACTTCTCAAGTCTGACCTCTCCAACACAGTACTGTCCCTACTAATGAGCTGAACATTTTTGCTGATTTGTTATATGTAACAAATATAGAAGCAATGAAACCCATGTGTGTAATTTATTCATTGATTTGGACTTGAATCCAAGTATGTTCTAAGTAGCTCTTGTCTGTGTGCATGTGTGTGAGAGAGAGAATAGCTCATCAGCAACTAAAAAGTCTTAAACTTACCTGCTTGAAATATTTATGAATCATGGAAAATAACCTAAATGTCTTTGTGTGTGACTCAACAGCCATTTCGGAAATGGTTTAGTGTTGACCAAGGGCCACTGGTCTCAGCCCTATATTTGTGGTAAGATCAAAAGATCATTTTTTAGGGAGGACTCCAGATAATCCTTTCCATTAAAATTAAAAAAAAAAAAAAAAAAGGGAAGGCTTCAAAGCTGCAGTGAAATAAAACAAGTTCAAATACACTTTATGTCTCCTGTTTAGTGCTGAAAATACACATTGTGATGATAGTTTCGTCCATCCCCTCTGATTGCAACTTTCTGTGAAAGAACTTTAATTTTGGAGGCGTCACTTTTTCTACTCTGAGCTCTCCAAAACACTGTTGATTCCAAGTCACCTGTTAAAAATCTGTTTTCCTTTAAGCTACCCAAGGAGCTATGTCTTATTTCAGAGGCAAAGTAACCTTGTGAAGGAATTGTTATTAAACAGTTGGTTTCAACCTGTTTAAGTTTCTTTTTCACACCTCCAGCCACCCTGGATGTTTGTTTCAGGATCCAAGGTTTGTACAAAGCCTCCCACGCAAACACCTGTGTGAGCAGGACAGCAGTTCTTTGCACTCTTTATTATGAATGATGGAGGGAGGTTTATGTGAGCAAAGTTTCTGGAGGGGTGAAGGCCTGCATGTACCTCCCAAACTCTCCAAACACACAGCTGCTTTCTGGATGGGAAATGCAAAGGCAGAGCTGCTGAACGGTGCTCCCTGCTCTGCAGAGACCTTTTGGTTCATACTTCCAACAGTCTGATGCTAAACCTTATGTGATCCAAATGAAGGAAGGGAAGAAAATAAAAATAAATTTCAAAAAATGGGGGAACAAATTAAACCATGGATGATATATTACACTCAACAAAAGGAGTAAGTCTGATTGAACACAGACAGGGTTTTCCCAGAAATGCTTCTTTCTTGTCTAGTGGAACATTAACAAACTGAACAGGTCTGAGGTAAGTCAGACTTTCTCTCCATTCTGCAGATTTTTTAAATTTTTTTTTCCCCTAAGTGCTGGCGGCAACGGAGTAACAGGCCACAGGAACGGGTCTGAGAATTGCTGCCATTTACCTCATCTCTGCTTGTTCCACTACAGTCTAATGGCATCATTTAACATGAAGTTCTCTCCCAGCACCCCAGCTGGTGTCACCCAATAAACATTGTGATTGATAGATAAGTCTGCCTGGGTACACCCCGGGGGAAGCGGGGCTCATCATTTCAGGGGTAAATGTCCTTTCCCCTTCTTTTTAGCTTCTTCTCCATCCAGGCAACGAGACCAGGAACCTGCAAAGGAAGCTTGCTGAGGGATGAGGGGGTTGTCAGACCCTCCGGCCATCCATCCTGCTTGGCCGAGAGCGAGGGAAGCGGCGGGGCCCGGACCCGGCTCTCCCGCTTGCACCGGGTGCGAGTCCCTGAGCCTGAGCCTCGGCTGTTCCCCCTCAGACAGCAATTACGGCGAGAAACATCTGAATCAACACAGCATCATTTACTCACAGAATTGACAGCCCTTCCACTCGAACTGGTTTAAATTAGTCGACGCCACATTCTTTTCCTCCTGTGTGTTTTGTTTTCTGCTTTTTTTTTTTTCCTTTAAATAAGGATATATAATTGCAGTAATTCAACCAGCTGAATGAGAAGCAGTCCAGCGGGGGAGAGGGAGAAGCCGCGGGTGCGGCTGGAGCCGTGAACGAGGGAGATGCGCTCCCAGGAGATGCGCTCCCAGGAGATGCGCACCCGGAGGATGCGCTCCCAGGAGATGCGCTCCCCGCCGTCCGCGGGAGGCTGCGGAGGGCTCCGCGGGTGCGGAGGGCGCCGGCATCCACCTGGACGGGGCTGCGGGGCGGCTGTCGTGTGCTTCGGGCCCAGCCCACGCATCCCCGGGGGAATTACGTCTGGAGCGGGTCCCGGCCGGGCCGGGCAGTGTTGCTTAGCCCTCAGTCCCTCACGGCAACTTACCTTGCGGACAGGTGCAGGTGGAAAAGTGGGGACATTAAAAATCAAATTACAGACATGTATAAAGACAGAGGCCTTCGCTGGCATCAGGAATGATTAAATGGAGCAGCCCGGGAAACCTCCTGTATGAATACTTCATGTGAAATGATGCGATCCCCCCGAAGGTACAGGAGCCCTCAGTATTTAAACTGGTGTAAACGTTGCTTTTTACTCCTTTTTCATTTAAGTCGTGGGGAGGAGCGGGGAGACTGCCCGAGTCCCCTTACCCCCGAAAATGAAGGAGCAGCAGAGAGGCTGCTCCTGGCCGTGGCTGCAGATCCCGGTGCGCTGGGCCCATCCGCGGGGCCGGGAGCGGGAACAGGGACCCTGGGGCGATGCAGGAGCCAGTGACAAGCACGGGCGAAGCTTAGGGGATGGGAAAGGACAGGGACCAGTTCTGCATCCGCATCTGCCGCCCCGCATCTCCATTCTTTCCCCGTGGTCGTCCCAGCAAGGCGGGAACAAGGGAGGGTTGGTGGCGGTGTCACACCACGATTGCTGCCGCCCAGCTTAAGGCAACCCCTAATCCATCTTTCACCCTCATGTCAGGGTGGAAAAGGAAGCAGAATGGCTCTTCCCGGCAGAGTCGCCCCCAGGACGCCCTTCTGCCCACCGACGGCCGAGGCCGGGGAAGGTCGATTCGGGGGATGCGCCCCACTCCCGACAGCGGCAGGGCGGCTGGTGGGTCCCTGCCAGGTCCCTGCCGGGGCACCCGGGGCTGAGCCTCGGGGAAACTTTGATCTGCAGCTGCAGCGGTTTCCATGGCGATGCGCGGGGTGGCAAGCGGGAGGGTGGTCCCCGCCACATAGGACACGGCTGCCCACCCCGGGCAGCCCTCCGTCTCCTTTCCTGCCTTTCCAAGCCCAGGACAGGGTATCTGAGCAGGACAAACACCCACTGGGGAGAGGAAAGGGCCCCCCCCGTCGGGCCGCCCTGCCCGGCGACGATGCTGGCGCTACCCCGGTGGCACCGCTGCCCGCCAGGACCCCGTGCCTTGCCGACTGAGGCTCTTTGGAAGTGGCCTTGAATTGCCAGGGGAAGCATACAGAACAGACTGACCCCAGCGTCTAGGGACTTCGCCACAACGATAGGAAGAAAGCGGATTTCCGACAGTCCTTGACTCTCGCTGAACTTACGACCCTTCCCCACACTCTTTCTGGCAATGTGCCTGCGACACTTTCAGTCAGTCCCACACTGTGACCTTGCCTTCTTCTTACACATGACATTTTCCTTCCTTCCTTCTTTCCTTTCTTCTTTCCTTCCTTCTTTGCTTCCTTCCTTCCTTCCTTCCTTCCTTCCTTCCTCTCTCGCTTTCTTTTCTCTCTTTTTCTCTATCTCTCCTGCGCAGTTTTTCATTCTTATTTCTTTTTCTCTTTTTCCTTTTCCCTATCTGTTTCCTTACACATTTTAGTCAGTGTTTTAGCATCGATCTGCCTTCCTGTTATTTCGCATTCCCCGGGAATTAAAATAAAATAACATTGCTCTTATGAAAATACCTTTTCACGATTTATTTGAACAGCCGCTACTCTTCCAAATCGTATCTTCCTCTTTCCTCCCTCTTCCGTAACTCTGAGCGGAGACATTTGGCAGCCCACGGGGAAGCAGGTACAGTTCGGGCTTACAGACCGCTTCAACAAGGCAACGTGCTTACCGGGACGAGGAGGGTGGCACAGCAGATAACTCTCTGAAAAAGGTTTTATAATCATATTTGGATCCTAAACATCCCGTCACAGCAAACGTCTCCTCTCGACATATGTATGCCAAATAAAATAGCCATGTTCGTGCGGATTATAAACGAGATCACAGAAGAGTTTATCTGAGAATATCTCACTCTCGCAACCCACAAGAATGCACTTTCTTCCCTGCCTCTGATACCAACTTGCTGATCTAAAGATAAAATAACATCCGTGTCTGTATTCTCTGGCCTTATGGAGAGAGTCAGGACTTTGCGCTTTCCGTGAACACAGCAAAACCACAAAAAGGTTGTTCAAATACTGATAAAGTTATGAGGGAAATCCCCAAAAAACACGGGAATTCAGCAGCTTCTCACTACTTGGGTTTGGATCAGCTGTTGCTTCCAGACCTGCGGGACTTGACAGATGAGTTTCCATATCTTATCTGAGTTTATTTGGGGCCAGATCACCAATACTCATTCAGTCAACGCTTTCACTCGGGGACTAAAACTGTTCCGAATTCGTCCTACCTTTTTTTTTATTATTATTATTATTTATTGGTTGGGGTTTCTTTTGTTGTTTTCTTTTTTTCTTTTAATATAAACCCCACAGTTATATAGGGAAAAAAATGTGGTGAAGCCGGGCATGGATGCACTTCTGGGCTGTTCCTTTCCTGGCTGGGAGTCGCTGAAAGTTTACAGAGCTCGGTGTCAGGCGGGGGACAGCGGAGAGGGGAAAGAGGGGACCACCTCTTTATCCTCTCATTTCCAGGTAGAGGACTTTTAAAAAGGTAATCCCGAGCAACAATTTGGCTAAGAACATTATTCGTTGGTAGGGCTTCGGGGCGACTTTTTGCCCACCTTCGAGTCCCCAAGGAATGTTCTCAGGCAATTCAGGAGGCAGGGAGATCCCCCGCTCCCATTTTATAGCCACGTTGTAAACGCCTCGCGGAGGTTTACTCACACTCAAACAGTTAATTAAGAAAACATTAAGGGTCCAGCTTAAACCAACAAAAGCTGGCAGCTCCGAGCCGAGTTCCTACTTGCCACACGACGGCTGAGAGCCCCCTCCGCGCCTGGAGCCGCCGTTCCTTCATCCCTCATGAGGCTGCCCGACCTCCGCATCCTTCTCTCCTCTCATGGGGCTGATGCTTCTCCTCTCATTCCCTTCCAGGGGAAATTGGCACCCAAAGCCTTCACCCTGCCTTTCCTCACCCCGGTTCCTCACAAAACGCTTCAAGGACTCGATTTTTTTTTTTTTTTTTGAGCCCCCTCCCCAGAACGTGAAAGAAACCAGACACCCTCGAGAGGGTGTCATGGGATCTGTGCGACAGCAACACGGGTCGGGGGTGTGCGGGGATGTCCTCGCCTCTGCCTGGCCGGTCCTCACCACTCCGAGCGGAGGACCAGGGCTTTTCTACCTGTCCGGGATAACGGGACAGGTTTCTTCCTATTTCCCAGGGATGGAGCAACCATGAGCGAGCGAACTGTGTGTCTGAGAGCTCCTTTGCTTCCCCCAGCTCCTACCTCTGTCTGCTCCTTGTTATTTAACTGTTCCAGGGGGAAAAAATCGGCCAGTTTTCCTGTGTGTCCAGCGCTGGGGAAGGAAGCGGGATTAACACGGGGTAGGTGACATGAAGAGCATTGTCGGAAAAGCGTGGACTTTGTTTTAAGACATCAAAAAGGAAAGACAGAAAAGGATGGACACTACCTTCCAATACACTTTAGTTGGCTGGTGACAAAAACTCCGAGCATGCTCTGAATGCGTAATTACCCCCAACAGAAAATTCCCTATCTAATTTGATATTTGGTGCTCAGCAGAAGCTAGCCTTCGTAAATAATATACAAAGTAAGAAACCTAATCCAGCAGGCTAGAATGTTTAATTCATCATTATGCGAGCTAATTGGAAGGTGATTATATGGTAATTGCTCATTAGTGGTGTATATTTATCGCTGTACCTTATGTCAAGGCCATGGGAATTGTGTAGAGTCTGTTCTCTCATTTCAAGGATCAGTTTCAGAAGCAGGAGCAAAGCGGACGAGATCAAGTTCTTCCTGACGTCAGGTCCAGCCGTGGGCGATGGAGAGCGGGTCTATAAATGCTCTCCCTGAGCCCCCGCAGCAGCCGGGGTTCCAGCAGAGGCGTGCGGGGGAGATGGGGCTCCCGAGCTGCAGGGCCGAGCGGCCCCACGGTGGGGAGAAGGAGGAGGAGGCAAATGCCGCCTTCTCTGCTCCGGCCAGGGGAGCTACCGGCGAGGATGACTGATCCTGGTGCGGGAAGGGTGCCCGCAGAGCCTCCCGGCCCGCGCCTTGCGGGGAGACCCACGGAGCTGGCCCCCCTCCCGGGAAGAGGGGTCTGAGGGGGCACAGGGGAGGTTCACTCAGAGCCAAGGGGGTCGCCTTCCCTGCAACAGGCGCTAATTGCAAAAGGTCAATTAAAAGCCAGAGAGGGAAGGTGATTAATGGCCCTTTCTGTTTCAAGCGTGGGCCACGGGCTGGGCTTCCCCGGCTGCGAGTGTCCCACCAGGAAAGGGGCTGGCGAGAAGAGAGGTTACGGCTTGGGGTCAGGAGGTTCTCTAAACTCCCGCTTCCCCCTCGCAGCGGGACTCTTTGGAGAAGTAAATCAATGGCTGTATTAGCTCCGAGCAGTTATGAACCGATGGGATACGGGAGCAGGGGCTAGGAGAATCCTGTTCATCAGGGAATCCGGCAAGAGCTGCTCTGCCTGTTTCCTACGGGGTATGAGGAGGCTGGGCGCTAATTAGTGGGGACCGCTAATTTCCGCCGAGCCCTCACAGGTAACAGCGCGATCCATCAAAGGAGAAAGGTAAATAAACAAAGCGAGGGCTCCAAAGGCCTCTGGCCTCACCCCGGTCCACTGGCAAAGAGAGGGGTGCGTGGGTGAGGGTTCGCGCCCGTGGGTGGTGCAAATCCCACCGATGGGAAGTGACCCCGGCTGGGAGCCACTGGCTTTGCCCGAAGGGAAAGGGTTAAAAATCCAGGGCCGTCAGGGTCAGATCCTGGACAGGGAGCCAGCAGAGCTGCGGAGGGTGGGGATGCGGCCCTTGGCGGAGGTGGCACCGGCGGGAGACCCCGGTGCTCTGAGCCGCGTCTGGGCGGTGACAAGCCTGGGAAGGGTCGGGGGAGGCGAGGGGCGGGGAGCGGGCTGCGCCGACCTTGGCCGACAGACAGAGTGAAGTGATGGAGGAGGGAAACCACGCAAAGCCGGCGGGTCCGATTTGTCCGCGGCGGTGCGCGGGGCAGCGCTCTCGGCTCCGCACCGCCCCGCGCAGCGCTGCGGGGAGCGGCCCCGGGAGGTGCGGGGCAGGGGGGGGTCCTACCCTCGGCCTGCAGCGCCCTGAGCAGCCCGGGGGTCCAGCGGGCCAAACCCCCGGCGAGCCACGCAGGGCCGCCCGTCCTCCGCAGGGACAGCCGTCCCCCGGCTTGCCTTCGAAAGAGCAGTAAAAACCCGTTCAAGTCTGCAATTCGCCACCCGAATTCCACCCTCCCTCCCCCACTCCTCTCAGTTATTTAATATAAAATGTATTTTTAAACACCCGCTCGGATAGCATCTCGCCAATATTTATATTTCCACGTTGCCTGGCATCCACTGTCCCACATTAGACTCTGCCTCTCTCTCCGTCTCTCTAATCCTGCCACTTTAAATAGATGAATTAATAAAGCAAATGAGGGTCTAATAAGCTGACTGTCCTGCCTATTGAGGCAGGGGGAGAGAGACTAGAAAGTGCGCCAAATTTGTTTGCAGTGGATCAAGGCTAGCCGCCTTTGCTTCACTTTCTTTATCTTAATTCCGACTTGAAAAGATATAATTATCTAGTTTGAACAGAGCTGCTATCAAATCCTTCTCTAGGCAAGGCAGGGGAGAGCTGGAGTGGATTGCAGTGTTCTGAGCCGCTTGGTGCAGCCGGAGATAGGGAGTAATGAAGTTGTGGAGTCCTGAGATACAAAGGGCATTAACCTCATTAGCATGAAACCTTTTCTTCTAACCATTGTGGGACCCTTTCAGACTCCTAATCCCCCCTATTTTCAAAGCTGGGTTTGTAATAAAGCTTTTAGGGTTTTTTTTCAAAGCTAATGGCATTCTCTGAAGATTTTATTGCTGTTACGCTACATAGGACGCTTAATTTTTTCCCTCTCTTCCCTCATGGTTTAAAAAAAAAAGAAATGAGGGTGGGGGGAGAAGTATATGGTTCCTGCAGAAATAAGCCTTTTATCAAGATGGGAAACAATTTCTAGGAAGGCCCAAGTCTGCTGTTCGGCCGCAATCCATTTAATGTTTGCCCATTTTCCCGGGTTTGAAGTGGAGCACAAGCCAGCTTGGGTGAGTTCAGGGGAAATGTGCGTCCTGCTTGGTTTCCAGATCTGCATCATCAGCTGTTCGAGGAGGGGAGAGATGCAACGAGAAGTTTACCTTGGGAATAGCTCCACTAAATAATTAGCCTAGGTTTAAATGGAAGGGACTGCATTGCGACATGCGTCCTAACCCTGACTGGGCCTCTCATATCTGTAGCACTAGTGAATGGAAAGTCACCGGGATTGTATAAGAAGCGATGCTAAAAAAATTAAGATCGGATTTAAAAAAAAAAATAAATTAAATTTACATAGTACCCGATAGAGCCAACACGTGCACAGAATGTCTAATCTTAACTTTTCAAGGCAGTATGTTTAACAAAGCTCGTATTTTTGCGATGCATTGTAACTTCGCCTTATCACAGTGTAAAGGGTAGTCAGATTGTCCTAAATTATGTCCAACTAGCCCCCCTGGATCCACGGATTAAGAGATTAAAGGAGACCACTGGGCAATGCCTCCTCTTTCCCCTTCATATTCCTGGTATGATAATTGCCTAAACTGATTTGCACTTTCACAAAAGCTTGCAGGATTCTTTGTAGCTCGAACAGAGCAGACGAGGTTTCTCTATCAATGGAAATAAAACTGATTAATGCAGTCTATCAGGCTAAAGAGCAAATGAAGCATGAAAAAACAACTGTGTACCCCCAGAAAACCAGCTAGTTTCCTCAAGGACCCAGAACAACTTTTTTTTTTTTTTTTCTTTCCCCCACGTCTTTAATGTCAGAGTTTTTACTCTGTGCCCAGGATCGCTCCCTGAGAGCGGCAGGGAGAGCAGCAGCTGGGGCGCAGCCCCTGCTCACAGGACCTGTTCCTCACCGCAGCGACCTGGCCAGGGGATGTTAAAGACGGCTGGGGGGGAGGGACGGAAAAAAATCCTCTCTTGCTAAATAAAATACGTATTTTTTCCAAGGAAAGCCCCTCTCAGAGGATCACGGCCGCTGCGGACCAGTTTCACCATTACCAACCGGTTCACACTTCAGATTCTAACCAGGGAAGGGGTTGGGTTTGTCGTTGGGGTTTTTTTGTTTGTTTGTTTTGTTTGTTTGTTTTTGGTTCTTTTTAGGTGTTTATTTACATCAAGTGGGTCCCTACGGCTTCTTTTTAGAGGTCTATTTGCCAGCCAGAGAATACATTAAGAAAATGCGCCTATGGCCGCAGGAATGCGCGGCGCGGCCGCGGGAGCGCAGGCTCCGACCACAGGGGTTCAGCAGCTAAAAAACAAGGCGGCGTGGGGGGAAACGACTGATTTCCGATAAATTTGGGGGTGAAAAGGAAAAGATGTTGCTTAAAAAAATAGGGCATATTGATAAATCTTTATTGACAAAATATTGACAATGACATACTTCTTGGAAGTATATAGTGTGTTAGAATTCTAACAAATTAAACACAAAACACAAAAATATTTACATTCTGGTATAGGAGACATGAAGGAAACATTTGTCACTTTTTTTTAGTAGCTCTATGATCTCGGAATATTATAAGGTCAGTGCTTGAAAATTGCCCCAATGAAAATGGCCATTAGAAAAAAAAAAAATCAATTCGCGATTTTAAGTCCCTTTTCTCTGGATCCTCCCAGCCTAGAAGGTGTCTCCACCGCCAAAAATTGGTCGCTGGGTTTGCGCTTTATTAATCTTAAAAAATAATCATCATCCGGTTTTGCAATGGGGATACGATGGGGGGGGTATGGGGGGAAATAATTTCATTTGATTTTTTTTTTTGCAGCAAAAGTTATGACCAACCCCAACCTCCCCCCCACCCCCCCGCCTTTCCCTCCCGTCCCTCCCCTCCCCACCGTGTTTGTCCATCCGGAAGGAACACTATGCTTTGTTACTGCTACTTCATTTAGCTTTCACAAACACTTTGACGCCAGAAGTTATCATAAAATGTTTACAGACTGCACATTTCTCGTAAAATAAAATTAAAAAGCACACGGAACCTGTCTTAAAGGGAAAAAAAATTACAATTAATTTCTGTCTTTAGGAACCGGAGTAATTTTTTAGCTTTTTTTTTTCCTTTTTTTTCTTTTTTTTTTTTTTTTCTGCCCAGACGGCTTTACACATGCAATTCAAGTTTCTGAAACAGGTGTGGGTTTTGGCTGCTTATGGAAATTTCTCTTTCAAAGACGGAAAAAACTGTGAAGTGCAAAATGTCCTGTAAGGTGGTAATTTTTCTGGTTTGGTTGGGGGGTGGGGTTTTTTGCTTCTCTCTTTTTTTTTTCTCTTTAACATTTTTTTCTATATATTTTTAAATTTTTTTGACGTTATGCTTTTAAAAGTGGACTGCGATAAACGGAATACCTGTCAATCACCTCGTCCCGGTGTTTTGGCTTTGATTGACAGATCCCCCTTGCCAGAGCGGTGCCGGCAGTGCCACAGTTCGGACCCCTCGCTGTCTGGCCCTCGCTCGCTCCCAGCTCCCTCCCAGACGGGAATCGTGTTTTGATGAAGATCTCCGTGTCCTTCCCCGCACCGCCACGCCAGGAGGTTGTGAGCCTTTAACACTTTCGGTTGGCGGGGTGCTGGCTTTGAAAAGTCCCAAAGTGCCAGTTCTTAATCGTCCGACGTGACGTCGATTTCCTCTGGACTGGCTTGTTTGGTGGCGATTCTCCACCGGTTAATGTGATGAGTCCCTTTTTTCTTCTGTTGTGAGTCTGAACCTTCCTCTTCCAACTTTTGCCGCTTGAACTTTGTCCGTCTGTTCTGAAACCATACTTTTACCTGCGGGAGGAAAGGCACCGGGCATTAGTCCGACGCCTGCCCGGCCGCCGGTGCTGCCCGCCGCCCGCTGCCCCGGACCTGCCGCGGGGCTCCGGGGGCTACCTGGGCCGTGCCCTGCCTGCACTGAGCCCTGCCCGTATCCCCTTCTCACTGTTCCGCGCCCTGCTTTCACCGCTGCCCTGCCTGGAGAAGGGCCAGCAGAGCCGCGGCCCGTCTGCCACCTAAACCTTCGCGGGAAAGGCACAGGCAGGCTGCCCCACGCCCACCGGGCACCTCCACAGCGCCCACGAGTGCGGGAGTGGGCAGCCGCCCCTGTGCGTGTGCGCGGCCCCGCTCCCCGCAGAGCCGCCCGGGGGGATGGATGCCCCCGGTGCGCACCTGGGCCGGGGCCGCGGAGCTTCCGCGCTCGGGCAGTGCCCAGGTAGCCCAGGCGGGGAAAACACGGCGTGGCTGCGGGGCCGTCACCTCGGCGGCCGCGCCGTCGGGTCGCTACCAGAGAGGCTTCTATCAGCCGCTTTGGGCGAGGAGTCCCGGGCCTCGGGGTGAGCGGGGGAGGCCGGGCCGGCTGCGGGGGCTGCGGGGCTCCCACCTGCCCGGCCGACGGGGCAAAGCAGACCGAGGGCCTCGTCCATTCCAGGATGGGGCTGGGGGGACGGCGGTACGAGATTTTTTTCCACTTGGAAAAGCGAATAAAATTTAAGGAAAAGCCCCGAATATAAAAACGCCCGTCGCCCTCTGCAGCATCTCCCCTGGACGCGCCGTCCAGGAGCTATCGTAGCGCGGTGAAACCTGTAAGTGCCATCATAAATATCCCTCTGATTTTGTTCAGCGCCGAGTACATCTGCCTGAACCATCCGGCAGCTGACTTCAGTGCTTTAATTACAGATAGTATTGATCTGGGAGCAATCTCCAGAGCTGGCCACACTCCTTGTAGCGTCCAAAGGTAAACATTTTTTTTTTTAAAGCAGTTTAAACTCTGGTTCTGTCTGAAAGTGCCTGATAAAGGCCTCAGCAAGGGGGGGAAAGAGAACTGGAGCATTTTAATAAGCTGGTTTAACCCGCTTCGCTGCCTCTTCAGAACAGAGACCTGACTGGCCGGACACACATCTCTGCTGCATTTTCATATTCTCCAAAAGTCCCCCATTAAAAAGCTGAGCGGGGAACAAGGGGTGAGTTTAATTTGCTTTTAGTTTGCTAATTGAAGGGGAGGACGGTTCATTTCTGCACGCTGATCTCCCAAAAGGGAGCTCATTTGTAGGGGACTGGGGGTTTGACATCCGGACAAAAGACCCCAACCAGCTTCGGAATCAAGCAGCACAAAGACCACCTTAAATACAGCTTTCCAGTAGAAATAAGCCTGTGACCGGTCCCTTGTTCGGGGAACCTCATAAAAGTGGCGATCCCTTTTTATTGTTTTGTTAGGGAGACATTTTAAAACAAAAGCTCCAACCTCTTTATTGCTTCCCCCACGAAAAGGAGTTAAGAAAAAAAAAAAAAAAGTGTTACAACTTAATCCGCCCGGAGAACGCTGTGTTTACTGGGAACTTTGAACTAGGCTGCGGCTGGGTATTTTGCCTTTTTTTTTTTTTTTTTTTTTTTTTTTAATTACAGTGCCAAATAATGTAGCAGAGACAATCCCCATCTGGAACCCTCTCTCCACGAGTCTCCTGGAAGGGCACAAAACAAAAGCCCGACACAATAACAACAACCACCAACAACAACCCTCCAAAACTCCAGCTTTTCTTCCGGCGGGGAGAAAACCGCGTGAAAAACGCCCTCCCAGCGGGCCCGCCGTCCGTGGGTCCCCGTCCGTCGGGGGGAGCCTGCAACACGACCTCGCCGCCCCTCTGAGCCGGTGACCGGCCTCGGTACCTGCCGAGACCCTCGCCCCGGGACGACCGGAGCAGAAACATCGCTCATCGTCCCGCCAGATTCACGACCGAAACAGTCTCCGGTGCGGCTCTGGCCCGCAGCCAGTCGGCGGGGGGAGGTGGACGGGGGGAGCAGGGTGGGGATGCCTTGTTAATAATTTCTCTGCTTTTATTTTTCATCTTTCTGCCCTCCTGAACCGGTTCCTCACATCCCCTCTGCCGGACGCGGGGCTAGAAACGAGTGAAAAATCTTCAAGAAACTGCGTTTCTGCCGTACAGTCCAAAGAGGGAGGGGGTCTTCCCCCTCCCCACGCATTTGTTTTGGTGGCTTTTCCCCTAACATCGAACTTCTTGAGGGCCAAACCAGCCCCGCAGCAGAACGGACGGACCCGCAGACCGCAGATCTCACTGCTCCCTCCCCGCTCGGGCCGGGGCTCCAGCGGAGCCGGTCCGGGGGACCCAAATCGTGTCCCGAGCGCTGTGACTTCCCCCGCCCGGCCGAGGCACCGCGACCCCCGGCACAAGCGGTGGAATCACGAATGGGGAAGGATTTTTGCAACAAGCAGGCGAGGATAGACCCCTCTCTGCACTCCACCGGCTCGGGACTAAGGGCCTAAACACTCCTAGAATTTGCCGGGTTTCTCTCCCGAATCTCGGCCCAGCCGGGTGGGTTTTCCAGAGGAGATGCCGGTACTTTCACTTTCCCGACTGTCCGTTCCCTCTTTCCCCCTTACCTGAGTTTCTGTGAGGCTGAGGCTGTGTGCCAACTGTTTTCTCTCTGCTCCTACTACATAATGGTTCTTCTCAAAGGCATGTTCCAGTCTCAGTAATTGGGATGGGGAGAAAGCTGTACGGATCCGTTTGGGTTTCCTGGCCAGTGCATTGTGCAATAGGAAGCTCTCTGGGCTGGTTTCATTCCCTGGGCAACAGGGTAAAACAGAGATTAGCAAAACACCTTTCCCAAATGCACTCGACAGGACTTTCTAGAGCACGAATTTTTTTTTTCTCCCACCATTAACCGCAGGAAAAATCCTACTACAGTTTCTTTTTTATTTTTCAGCGCCTTTTTTGTATTGAATTTTCCTTTGATAAATGGGTAGAGGGGAAGGATAAATGAGCAGGGGAAGGAGAGTACTGGAAGAAATTAAAATGCTAAAACACAACCTGGGGAGAACTACAGAAAAAGAAAGAAAAAGGAAGGGGTGGGAAAAAAAAAAAAAAAAAAAGAAAAAAGAAAAAAAGAATTGGCCAGAGCTCGGCTGCGGTGTCTGCGGCTTCATCCCGCGGCTGGCCCCCTTCCCCTCGACCACCGGCAGCCTCACATCTTTCCCTATTTGTTTGTTGTTCCCACCTTCCCGTCGCGGCCGGCTGGGTAGCTGCGCTCGGGTCGCCCTGGCCGAGCCCCCCGAGACGCCCTGGCCGCCCACCGGCCTCGGGGAGCCGCCCGCCCGCTCCCCTGGCCTGTCTCCGCTTCTCTAGCCCAAAACTTCGGCCGGGGCTTTCCTCCCGCCGCTTCCCTTCGTCCTGCCGGTGTGTCGGCCGGAGCGGGGCTCTCACCGCCGCCGCTCCCCGGCCCACCGCCCACTCCACGCAGCCTCGGCGGCGAGGGGAAACGGCGTGGAAATAAAGAACCAAACTTCGCAGAGGCCACAGAGAGGCCATCCCACTCCATCCTGTCCCATCCCATCCCTGCCGGCCTGCATCGGAGCGGGGGCGGTAGAGGGGAGTGGGTTAAACTGGGGCTCTTCGGTGGGCATCTCCCTCCAGAGTGTCCCTGTGCCGCTTCTCCGGGTCTGTCCTTCCAAGAAGGAAAAGGCACGGAGGGGGTCTCTCCGTAAGTGCATTAAAAATCGTTGGAGAAGGAGGGTGTGTTTGAAATCAGGCTGTGGCTCAACACCAGGACATTTCCGCCTTTCATCTACCCCTCGTTACCAATCGCCTGGTGGCTGCGACAAATAATTTGGTGAGCGAAACCTGTAATTTTATTCTGAGAGGGTAATAATCCATTTTGTGTCTCTGATCGGCTGGTTTCGGAGAGAGTGGCTCCTTTTCCAACCCGGCTGCAGCGAAAGGCCGGGGAAAATGCAACATGCAGGTGATTTGTTTTCGTTCCGAATTAATAAATAAAAATACAAGGGGAAAGAAGAAAAAAATAAGGCAGTTGGATCCCTGCGAGCGGATGCTGATTTGTTTGTTTGTTGGTTGGTTTGTCTATAACGAAAGAGGCAGGAGCTGGACCCATTACGGGAGAAACCGGCTCACCATTCGGGGAGGACGCTGCCTGGTACAAAGGGTTAAATAAGGGGGATTTTATTGATTGTCCGCCATTGGATTCGGTTATTTCCCCTCAGCCGGGTATTAATCGCTCGGCATTTGAAGTCCCTCGCTGCCAGCACAGTCGGGATCGCCCTCCGTGCCCCTTCCCTGTCTATCCTCCGCGGCTCCATCTCCCCGTGCTGCTCCGGCGCTGGGATTAATTCACCCCTCTCACTCCTTTCCCCTTTTCTCTGGGCTTCGTTTCATTTCTTCCCCTCTAGCAAGGGCAGGGCCGGAGTTGGGGCGGCGGCGGGGGCTTCCTGCGGCCCCGCAGGTCGGCCCCGCAGCCCGGCGGGCACCGCCGCCTTCCCAGGAACCCTCAGCCTCAGCACCTCTCCATTCCCTCTCTGCGGGGCCGCTTCCTTTGAGGGCTTCTCTGCAGCTTTTAACATACCGGAACAAAAAAAAAAAAAAAATCCACCTTTTCCCTGCTTTCAGCGGGGGCAGAAAGCTGACGAAGTCGCAGCCGGCCTTCCCTTCCCGCTTGCCCCCTCTCCACGAGAAACCAAAACAAACCGGGAAAAAGCAGCAAAACAAAACCAAGCCCAAGCCTCTCGGCTCTGACAGCTCCCTCAAGTTTGGCGGAGGGGGAGACAGCGACAAAAGACCCCGGGCCCGGCCGAGCCGAGCCCGCGGCTCCGGGCAGGGGCCGCCCGCCCACCCGAACATCCGCGCCGCCGGAGGAGGGAGGGGTGGGTCGGAGCGAGAAGAAAAGTTGAACGTACCTTGGAACCTGTGGCCCAGATACCGGTAGCGGTGTATTAGCCACGGGTAGAAGGTGGAGGGGTCCCTTTGCTGCGAGGCGAAGAGCGGGTGCGTGGAGTGCGAAGCAGGCAGCGGGTGGGCGGCGAGGGCGTGAGGAGGGGGCACGGGATGGACCGGCACGGCCGGGTTAGGCGGGTGGGAAACGGCCTCTGCAAAGACCAAGTCCGGGTTGGAGTAGACCCCCCTGCCAGTGGAGTGGAAGCCGTTGAGAAAAGGGTTCATCGGGCTGGAATTGGCATAGCTGAGCGCCGCCGGCCGGATAGGATCCTCGGAGCGAGACGCGGGCAAGGGGCTGTCTTTGGCCACCAGCGACTCGATGGTGAAACACCGCTTGGGTGTGGGCTGAAACATGCTGCCGCGACGAGAGTCCCCGACCCAATCTCTGCCCGTCTCTCTCTGGTGCGCGGGAGACGATCCGGGGAAGTTTGCAGCAGGGAGTGACTTGAGGAGGGATAGATACACACATAAATAGACAGGGGCTGGAGGAAAAGGAGGCAGCGGCAGCCAGCGGTACCCAAAAGGGAGACACACACGCACCACGCACACACTCACAAAAAAAAAAGTTGCTGGGAGAAGTTTCCCTCCTGCAAGGAAAAGGCGGTCGCCCCCCCCTCCCCCCCTAAGTCCAAAGACAATCCATGGATGTGATCGGCCCCTTCACAAGTTGTGCAAACGATTTGTTAGTTCATGAGCCTAATTAGTGCTGGGATCACATAAACAGCTTCCTCTGAAGCCTGGTAAATGGCTTGATGATTGGTCGCTATTACTCGCCTTGAGGTTGAAGGGGGAGACTATTTAAAGTGCGTCAGAGGGGAGGCGAGCGCCGGGCAGCGCCATCGGGAGGGATGGAGCCGCGGATCGGAGTGCGGCGGGAGCGCGCCCGCCAGCGCGGGGGGAGCGCGGCGCCCCGCACAGCCGCCCCCGCCCCGCTCCGCGCCCGGCCCCGCTCCGCTCCGCGCCCCTCCGCCGCCGCGCTACCCTCCCTCCTTCCCTCCCTCCCCTGCCGCCGCTCGGCGACCAAGGTAGGCGGACGGGGGCCGTGGCGGGGCTCAGCGGGGCAGGAGGTGGGGGGCACCGCATCTCCGCTGGAGGGGGCGAGGGGGGGAGTTGGGCCGCTCCGCCAGCGTGACACCCCTCTCCCTGCCACCTCTCGGGTGCTCTCAGCCCGGCGAGGTTACCTTGATCAGCCCCGGGGCGTCAGGGAGAGATGCCCCGGTTGGGAAAGATTTCGTCCCGGTGAGAGAACGGGTCGTCCTCCTCCTCCGAACTTATTTACTTCCCCTTCGCTCCTCCGCACTGCCCGCACCGCGCGGTGCGGAACACAAAGCGGAGGGCAGCTGCATCGTGCAGAGCTGGGACACGCCGGGCTCTCGCAGACGGGACAGGGGATCACGTCTCCGATTCCAGCCTTGTCCGTATTTTCGCGTTTACCTTTGGGTCCGGAGATGATTTTAGGGCTGAGTTCTCCTCCTCCCATTGGCTGGGGCTGCAGAATAATTATGATCACATCCTAATACTCTTGGCTGGTGCTTACTGTTTATTGGTAGTTAAGGATCTATTATCTATTCATCAGCCTCCCATTTTTGCCAATTACATTCTTCTAAAGTGAAGTACCAGCAGGTATTTTGCACATTTACAATTAATGATAAAAAAATCTGGCGTACTTTAAATCTATTACGCTGCTGTGTAATTTATCTTAAAGATGCGGAATTGCTAATGTAAATTAATGTTTCTGTTGAACCAAGGGATGGGGGGAGTTTTAAAACCAGTCTAGTGTTTCTTTTCTTCGTTCCCGGACCTTGTTTTCTATTTTCTTTCCACTTTATACACAAAGAATCCGCTACTTCGCTGCATTAAAATATGCTAAAAATTAAATCGCTGCCTAAACGGTCCTCGCTCATTTCCAGTAAGGGGCGAGGTGAATTCTATTCGCCTTCCTCGCTTTCTACTAAATGCATCTGTTCGCAGCTTGCCGATATTTTTAACACAATACCAAATCGACGGGCTAAATATAAGTGACAAAAGAGTGTTGGGCACGCAAGGATGCGGCTGTTCTTGCGCCTTTGTTTGGGGCCGTGTTTCCCTTTGTGTCCCCCGCGCTGTGTGCACTTTGTGGAGGGAGAAGTTCACTTTATGTAGGAAATGTAAATCTGATCTCCAGGCGTTGGGCGGCTGTACGTATAGACAGACATCCGTACCCACACGTGCATACGAGCGCAGGGCAGAGTGAGAGGGAGCTTTGTACGGCGTAACTCAAGTCTTTGTACAGATTTTGCAGCGAGATGCCATTCTCCTAGGTCTCACACGTTTGGAAAAACCTCTCCTGCCCGAAGATACCCGGGCGCAGATCTCCGGCCCCACTGAGCTGAGAGTGCCGAGCAAGGGAGAGAAGGATTTGTCCGCAGCCCCACTCGTACCCCTCGTGAATCGTTAGTATCTTAACTTTTCAAGTCCCCTCACCCTTTCTCCCTGAAACTTTTGTCCCCTCAACCGGCGGTAATTACGGCTCTTCTCGCAAAGCTCTGGGGTTATTGACACGAACAGGGCTGAAAAAGTGCCTTAAATACGACGGGTGTTTGAAGTGCTGATTTCGACTGGGGTCTTGGTTCCAGAACACTGAAAATGGAAAAAAGCAAGAGAAACTTCTCCTTCCCCTAGGAAGAGCCGTTTTCTGCATCTGCGTATTTACACTTCTCCGAGATGAAGAATGAATCTGAATTGGAAAAACTTCAATTCCTTTTTTCTTCCTTTTTTTTTTTTTTTTTCCCCCAGACATCCTGACATAATCACGGGGCTCCTTTGAAAACTGCATCAAGTAATTTAGCAGTTGGGGAGGGAGGAATTATATCCGTTTGAAAAGAAACCTCACACACGCTGAGCGGGGATAACCCTCCAAAACGCTCGATAAATTTCCCTCGACCTTCTTTACCGCCGAGGAAATATCCTCTAGCCTAAAATCCCTTTCCGAAGGGGCGTCCCGTTGCTCTGGAGCCGAGCAGAGGAGGCTACAGCTGCAGCGAGGAGCTCTCCACGGCCAAGTCCGACTTCGTTCGGGAAACGGGTGATCTCGGCCCTAGCACCCTGGAGGTTCCCCTCGCCGCCCCGAATCCTGCTCGCTCTCTCTGCCCTTTACGTACATATATGTATCTGTGTGTATGAATATGTGTGTGTGTGTGCGGGGATACATACAGGCAGAGAAACTGCAAGTAGAGCCCGGAGAGCACAAGCTCTCTCTGGGTTTTGTCAGAGATAAAACAGGCCGAAGACAGAACAAAAACCAAGGGGACTCGAGATGGGATTTCCCAGGATTTTCCTCTTCTCCCTAAATTTTTGTATCATTCTCTCACTTGTCTCCGTGGCCACTTCTCGTGGGTGCCTCTCGAGCAGCCCCCAGCCTCTGCTAGCCCTGCAGCGGCCGCTGAGCTCCAGCCCGGCCTGCCCCAGCAACACCTACCGAAGCCCCTCTCTTGAACTTTTCCTACCCAAGGTCTTGACAGGCTGCTCTCTCTGTCCTCTTGGCGTCTACATGGAGAAAATCTGGCAGGGGCTCCCTTCCCAGAAATCCCCGATCTGCTCCAAGCACACCGAGAGGCAGCCTCTCTCGGAGGGAGGGGTGCGCTACATTCGCAGTCAAATTCCATGGCTGGCCTCAAAGGCACTAGCTCCGGATTTCCAAACTAATACTCATCTCTTAAAAGACGAGCCAAGAAGAAAATGCGAGGAAGGTCTCAGATGCGGGAGACCTCGGGGTAAGACGGTTGTTCCTGGCTGAACCAGGATGAGCTTTCGCGGGTATGGGGGTGGCGGTGAGGAAAGTTTCAGACTCCCCTTAACTTTCTTTTCTAGGCGGGATCTGTCTCCCTTTTCCCACTCCTGTCCATAGGATTCGTGACCATAGCGGGGAGGAGATGTGACCCAGGCAAGTCGTGTCTAGAGGGGGCTGACTGAGTTAAAAGAGGGGGTGAAATGCCTAATTTAATTATTTTCTGGACTCCCTGAACCCCAGTCAGTATGTCTAAGAGTGCTGTGAGTCCTTCATAAAAGCGCAATCCTCGGCGAGAGTGACGAGATCCCGGGCCACAAAGCGCGGAGCCGAGCCGGGCTCCCAGAAACCGGGCAGGGCTGCGGGGCTCCGGGAGAGCCCGGGGTCGGGCACCCCGGCCTCTGCTGAGCAGGTGGATTCCATCCGAGGGGGTGTCGCAGTCGGGCCTGGCTCCCCCGAGCCCCCGGAGCCCTTCGTGGACGGAGCCTCGCTCCCCACGCAGCCGGGGTTCCAGAGTGGGGCGAATACAAGGGGTGCTTCCCACGGGCCTCCCCAACGAGGACACCAGCCCTGAAATCCTCACCCCTCTATTTCGGGCCAGCGCTGGTGGCCCCGGGGGCCCCCTCTCACCGGCACCAGGACCGGGAAAAGGCTTTGCTGCCCGAGTTCCTCTCTTCGGCCCCGGGAACAGCAAACACGGGCGTCACTTAAGGTTTTTTCTCTTTTCGGAGCTAATTCAGAGCCTCTTCCCCCCTCTCTCCCGAACCACCCTCCGGGGCGCTGCTCAGCCCGGCCCGGCGCGGACCGCCCCGCCGCGATTCCGCGTGGTTATTTTCACCCCGGGGGTGCCGGGCTTGCCGTTCCAAAATGACGTTCGTAACACGGGACATCCGTAACTCCCCCGGGGTTTACACGCGAAGCCGTAACCCGCACCCATCCGTGCCAGACTCCGTCTGAAACGCCAACATGTGCGGGGGAAGCGGGAGGAAACTCCCGGACCTGCGTGCTGGCGCGGTGAGCGGCGCGGTGCCCAGAGGCCCCGATGAGCATCTCCTCTCCTGCCGCTGCCTTCCCGGCCCCATCCAGCTCCCATCCCGCTCCCGTCCCGGTCCATCCCGGTCCCGCGGGTCCCGCAGCGCATCCGCGGGGCGGCAGCGCCCCCTGCCGGCCGCCGCGCAGCCCCCGCCGCCGGCCGCGGATCCCGGGCGGGCCCCGCCGCCCCCCCAGGGGCTCCACGACCCCGTCAAAAAGCAGCCAGGAGCCTTCAGCCGCTTCATATATCCATTAATAAAATTAATAAAGTCCTAAAGGGTTTCCTTTTTTTTTTTTTCTTTTTTGGAAGGGTGCAGAGTGTGCGAGGAGAAACCTCCACGCCTGAGTGCGCACACATGTCCACGCACACGCGCTCTAAATCCTCCTCAGCGCGAACCCCGTTGGCAGAACGCTTAGTTTAAGCGCAGGGTTTGAACTACCCGCCGACAGACCACTTGCACGTCCGAAATCTGCCCCCGCTCCGGGGCAGCGGCCGGAACAGCGTCCGAACTCTGGATCCAGCCCCTGCGCCTGTTTTCACACCTCCTTCGAAATCGCAGCTTGCGACGGCAACTTCTCGCAGTTGTGGGTGGCGCGGTAAGGGCGAGAGGCGTCGGAAAAGGCGCCTGCATTGCCCGGCCGGCTGACCGGGACCTGTTCCGTCCCGAAGGAACCGTGTCGTGGTGGCCCCCTGGGCCTCGGAATCGCTCAGGGTGTCTGCGGTGCGGTGCCGCACGCCGCTGAGTTACTGCCGGTTTCCAGCCGTCGGATGCTGAATTGGCAGATAGGCGGGCTTTGCCCGGCAGTGGCTACCTGGATTACCGCTGAAATTGTGGGTTTCTGAGCGCCCAGGTCTGCCACGAGGGCTGTCTCTGGGAGAAAACTCGTCAGACTGGGAAAAATAAAAAACCAGAGCTAAATCAGAGGCAGAGCTGCAGGTCAGCCAGGGGCTGCAGGTGTCCGCGCTCCGGACATCCCACGGGAAAAAGCTCGTTGTCCCGTATGGGAGCAGAAAGGTGCCAGAACCTTCACGGTCGTGGAGGTTGCTTGGGAAGAGCGTGGGGAAGATGCTCTTCCATCTGGTGCTTGTTTTTCGTGGTGGAAGACAATGCATACCAAAACAGAAACTCGCTGTCGGGGCTGACTGTCGGGACGTTCACTGCCCGAGTGGGGTGGGGGCGACACGGGTGGACCCCGGGAGTGCGCAGCATTCTCTGCCCTGAGCTGAGTTTTCTCCATGGCTCTGGTCTTCTCGCTCCCCGTCCCATCTCAGACCCCAGTTTAATGTTCCACATCAGTGCAGTGCTTTTCTTCTGCAGCCGGCAGGAAGGTGCGGGGATGCCGCGCTGGCCGGGGGGCAGCAGGTCGCACACCGGAGCCCCAGCACTGCCCAGGGCAGGAGCGGCGAGGGAGGCAGAGGGACATCGCGGCGGGAGAGATCCCGCCCGAGGAGGGGGCTGTAGTTACAAACTTTCCCAAACTTTCCTCTGGACTAAGCGCACCTCTGTCCGTACGGGGATGCAGAAGCAAACTAAAATTTGTCTTCAGAAGCGAAACTTCTGTTTCTAAAGGAAAATAGAAAACCACACCATTATTTACCGCTAGTTCTGTTCGGCACTTTTTGGTACCACTGGGATACTTTTAGTTTCTCGTTCAGACATTCAAGTTTGTGAATTGTTCAACTTTAATTTGCTCTTAGAGGGCCCGATCCCGCGGACCCGCCTCACTTTGCTTTGCATTTCACTAAGCGTTTTTCTGGGCAACGGGGAGAGGGTCGTCGATATTTTCCGCTGCTCTCACCTGGCTTGGGGCAAGCCTGGAAGGAAGTTAGCTCTGCTCGGAGTCAGCTCTGTCTCCTCCACGGTTGGGTCTCCTTTTTTTTTTTTGTTTGTTTGTGTGTGTGTGTGTGTGTGTGTCCACTCTCGTCTATCATTTGGGGAAATTTGAGCTTGCAAAAGAGTAGAGGTTTTTTTGGAGTGATTCGTCTGCATCCCCTTCCCCTCCCCAGCCTTTCCATCCACCCGAGATATCTATCTTCTGATGACTCGCATGAGAAGGAGTTTGCAGTGAAAAAGACCGAACAACTCTCAAATAATTCTCCAAGACTCTTAAATTTAGCGACTAAATGTTAGCACATTGAAGTGTCATTAACGATACTAATTAATACGTGTTTCATTTTAAAACATTAATTTTCTTCAAGGACTTCAAGTGCATAATTGCTTGCAGTGGCATCCTGGAATAGAAATACAACTATCCAGGTTTGAAACGTATAACCTCACTAAATTCTTCCCCTTGCTGATGTGTTCCCAAATATTCAAACTCACAGGGATGTATGCATTGTGGAATTCATACAGCGTAATAAAACTGAGCTCCTAAAGCAAAATCAGCGGTTTCCTTGGATATTCTTGGCCCCCGAAGTCCTGTGCTGCTTTTTGTACATGCATAATGTACGTCAAACATTTTCGTGGGGGCTTTTGCTTAAACTGTGTGTATGATTCCATAGGGCTGCCGCTCCATTACGTTGCTCCCATACAATAATTTTTACCCTAGATTAATTCCGAACTAAGGGCTCTTTTACAGACTAATTTTTTTATCTTTCTTTCTTTCCTGGAACGGGAAAAAAAAAAAACCAAACCAAACCAAACCAAAAAAAAAAAAAAAAAGATTCTTTCGGAGTTTTAGAAAACTTCACCTCAGTGCAGTGAAGAGAATGAGATGAGATGAGAGAATACCTGGGCAGAGGTGCTGCCTTTCCCCGCGTCGCTTCGCTGGCCATTCCCCTGGGAGAACGCAAATCGCACATGGCTTGTCCTGCTCTTTTCGCCGCAGGAACACCGGGAAAGGTCAGGCCGCTGCGGGGAGGCACCGCTCGGCGCCCGCCTCCGCACACCCTGCTCCGCGGGCGCGCACCGCGCTGCGGGCGGACACTGACCGTGGCGCTCGGTCAAACCCTTCACAGCCGCCAGACCTCTCCGTCAGCATCCAGACACACCGGTCCGGCTGGAACAGCCGATGTCAGGGAGAGGAATGCGAGCAGCGAGTGGGACGGCGGCAGCCTCGCACCGTGCGGGGCAGCCGGAGGCAGGGAGGGCACCTGGAGAGCTGCGGTGGCCCCGGGAGCGGGTCCCTCGCTCCTATCTCCGGCCACGCAGGAATAGCAGTCGGGAATCGAAAGTGATCCCCTCTCACGACTCCTGCCAGGTCCGGGCTGTTTGATGCTGCGATCCAACGAAAGTCTGAACTTGAGGGATAATTTTCTCCATATGGGCAAGCGAGCGCGCACACGGCGGCTCTCTAGAGAAACTACCTATCTCCAATTGGTTTTAACTTTCTAGGGACAGTTACCGGGAAATAAATAAAAATTTAAATTGAAAGAAAGAAAAGAGGGGAGGAAAAAAAAAAGATAATATGGTAAAGAAAGTGGTTTTTTTGACCGCAAGTCGGAGAAGGCAACAGGAGCCGCACCAGGCTCCGCGCACCGGCGAGGGGCGGGCGCGCTGCCACCGGCAGGCTCCGTCCGGAGCCACTGGTGTCCCGGAGAGGGAGCGCTCCCCATGGCCAAAGGCAAGGGATCGCAAAGGCAGAGCAGGAGATTCTCCTGGTCCTCCTTGTGGGAAGCAGTGCGTGCGGCTGCGAGGGGTCTGCTCCGCAGGCAGTGCCGCAGCAGAGCCTCGCTGCTGAAAATCTGCTCTGCAGCTTCCCCGCGCCCCAGTGCAGCGCAGCCAAGCTCCGGCCAGCGCTGCCCGCAGCTCCCCGCAGCCTCCCGCATAGGCAGAGCAAAGAGTGAGCAGCGGAGGCACCGTGGCGAGCAAGGGCAGGGCGGTGGCGAGGGTGGACGGCGGCAGGGAAGAAGGGCCGCCTGGTCTGCCCTTCCCACCTTCCCGAGAAGTTAGAAGGGGTGGGCTTGTCTCCCCTTTCGCCGTGTTTCAGAAGAAGGGAGCGGGGGAGGAAGAGGATAAGCCTGCAGAGGGTTTTGGGAAGGTCGCAGCCGGGCCGCGGTGTGACATTACAGAGAGGAGTCGAGCCGCTCAGGGGAAGCAGTATGCGACCCCCCCGGGGGCAGCGGGAACCCTCTCAGTCGCTGTAATATATTTTATATATACATATATTTTTAATATTTAATTGAAAGTAGCAGATTTATTTGCATTTCGCTCCTTCCAGCCCAACGAACAAGCCCTCTCATCCACAGGCTAGGATGTTTATGGAGGTGGCAGATGGTACCTCGCCTGGTTCCCCTCTTGTAAAACGACGGCACCTAATTGCTCCATGAAGCAATCTTCCCACCTTAAGGCGTCTCCTTACAAACGAGCAAACCTGTTGTGTTTGTTTATTTGTTTGTTTGCAAGAGTTGAGCTGTTTTACTGCTCGCAATTTGACTGCTGCAGAGAAACCCGCTCCCGGCTATCGCCGCCGTGACGTTGAATTAAGGAAATACTACAGGTGTTACTGCGGTGTTCGGGAATTAATTCTCCTTCCTTTCCTCCTCCTCCTTCGCGGAGTTATTTCCTAACCTACCCAGATAGCTGGGAAAGGGTCCCACATACCCCGGAGCTGTAAATTGAGCGCTGAAATACTTGATCTCACTGATCTTTGGAGAATTAAATCTGGCCTCATTTTACAGGAGGAAGCGAAGTCAATCTCGGTGGTTTTGCGAAGAAAGGCTGTTATTTCCTAGAGGATAGGCGTTTAAGTTGTTAAATATTAGTTTTTAATTACGTATTGTTCTTTTAAAAAATAATATTTATACATAGGTCCGTGAAGGTTTCAATTGAATTTTCAAGCCATCAGCTAACCATTCTTTACACGACTGATGGAAAATAGCTCATTGTACCAGTGCCCGGCTATGTTTCTTCAGCAGACGGCACTTAAAGTGCTCACCATTGTCCCCCGCACCCTCCACCGAGGCCTCCGGGCAGCACCAGGCCCGGGGCTTCTCACGGCCCGTGGGCTCGGAGCGGGTGTTTAGCGGTGACCTCGGCTCCGAACCGAGGGGACATGGGTGTCAAACCTGAGCTGGGGTTACAGGAGGGAGAGGGACAGGATCTGGCACAGTCGGGCAAAGCCATAGGGCGAAGGAACTAAAGAACAAGAACTATTGACAGTGAATAAAAATTCAGTGATCAAAATTCAGTGATCACTCGCTACGCCCGCGATGACTTACGAGCCGCCCCGCGAGGTCCCCGAGGTCAGCAGCATTTCCCACCCCCCCAGGCACCCCGCGACAGGGACCTGGAGGCAGGATGGCTGTGGGTGCTCCAGCCCTTGCAGAGCTTCGTGGGCGGCCGATCTGGAGCCCAGCCGGGCTGCGGGGCCCGGGGTGCGTGACCAAGGCGGGATTGACTGCACATCTGGAGGGGGGTCCCCCACAGAACACTCCCTTCCCTCCCGCAGCGCCTCCCCCCTCCGATCCCCGGCACCCCCAGCTCTGTCCCTCGCACAGAAACACCACGGCCACTTGCCCGTTTGCAAATACCTTCAAGCGAAGGCTTTGCCTCTGCTCCCCTCAGTCTCCCCACATCAGAAGGGGCCATTTTGCAAAACTGCGACATTTGCGGTCCCTCCGGCCTCACCATTCCCCGGCCCCGGGCCCTGATCCGCCCTGCAGAGCCCCAGTACCACGGGGAGGGGGGACACGAGGTCTCTTGCAGCGGGGGGGCTCTGGCTGAACAGGTAAACACACTTTGAAACCAGCGGGACAAGCACTGTGCGCTGGAGCCGCCTGGTTTGGAAGTCGAGTTTGTGGTTTGGAGGGGGTTGAGAGACTTATTTCGAGGTGTAAATATTTCTGCTCTCCAAAAACTTACAGAGTGGACTAAAATGAGCACATGCGGTTCAGCATCTGTTTAGCTGGACGCATCTCACAGAGGAATATTGACTTTTCACCTCCCGATCCTACATGGGAAATAAAAAGAGGTTGGTGTCCTCTATTCTGTTTGCAATTGCCTATCCCTGGATTAAAGAGATCTCCATTTTACTGGCTGTCTTTCATTTAACTGTTTGGAGACCAGAGATGGAAAATATTTGCCAAGAAGAAAAGAATAGCTGCATGGGATCATTTTCAATTCAGTGTGAAAATATTCTACCAAACCCATTTGTATCCCAGTGCAGTTGAAAAAAATAGGACATAGCCGTCAACAGCCCATTCCACTCTGATGGACAGCACGGAAAGTTTTAGGCAACTAAATTCCTAATGGGAGACAGCAGCAAACAGCACAATCATGTCTTTGACTAAACTATGTAGCAGCTTTAATTGCAAGAAATGTTAGTACTAGCTAAAATATTGCAGTTTCGGTAAATGGGAGACTTCCCATAGACGGTGAATCCTATAGCCTGTACAGACACCAACAGAAGCCTTAGCTTCAAGTGGCACACTTGGAATTGCAGAGGAATGAGCTCTTGGAAGGAAGTCAGGATAAAGGCAGAGCCGTCCAATGTAGCATACAGGGTGTGTGCTTAAGAGAAGCACATCCAGAAACTGCTTTTCAAATTGACGCTGACAAAGAAACGAGCATCATTTATATTTAAATACCTTTTCACTCTCACTGCTTCTATGGGCAAAACATTTCATATAAAAATATGCTTCATAAGGCGCAAGCGGAGATGACCACCCCCGAATTGCCCCCAAAGCCTTGGTTTACTCGTTGTGGAGTTCTGCCTAACGCTGAGAGCAAATCCTTTAGCCGTGAGTTCCCCGGCCTGCTGTGCCTGTCCCGGGTTTGCCGGACGCCGCAGCTGGACACTGCCCACTTGTGGCTGACCTTGCTTGGAGCAGAAGATGAAAAGAGTCCCTGCAGGGGGAGGCGAGCCAGGACATTCTTGGAAAATACAGTGTTTGTCTTGTCCAGAGCTGATTCTTGCTTACTTTGGACACCCAAAAATGGACAGGGAGGGAGGAAGAGGGGAATTACGGGCATCTGCGTATCTACTCTGTGTTAGAGCTGTATATGAGCATCCAGCACACCAAAGGAATCCTCATGAATCTCATCACTGCACTGGTCACTGCAGTCACGTACAGTTCAATGGAACTCTGTCGCTTTGGCATCTAAAAGCCTCCCTGGAGGAGAGTTTCATTATGGGTTACTCACCTGCCTTGCAATAACATCTAGTGTACCCTGCCAAGGACTAGGGGTCAATTTTGGCAGGCTCTTTTTAAGTGCACAGATAACAATTCGTGGCACAGTAGTCTCAGTAAGAGGGCAAAGCAAGCGTCTGTACCTTGAATAAAGCCAGAAAAGAAAGCATCAAGACGACAGTAAACAATAGTTAGGAAATAGTGAAGCTAAGGACAAAACGACTCTCCTAACTCCAGTGAACTGATTATGAACTGTTTTCTGCTTTGGCTAAAGACAGTGGTAATATGGTACTCAGATTGCAAAATTAAATCTTACTGAATGATGATGTAATGATCATATTTAGTCTTCAAATAGTATCTCTCATCTTGCTTTTTAATAAAGTCTCTAGTGCTGCATTGTCATGCAACGCTATACATTATTTGGTACAGAGGCAGGATCATCAAGAAGGTCAGAAAGCAAATCACAGGAGAAGCCATAGATGCAGGATGTGCAGCCACAGTGGATGCATGAGGGTGTCTAATGTACTCAGTTTACGAATTACATTATAACACTTACTCTCTGAGCTATTGTGTCACTACCACTATGAAAAATGCTTCATTAATACTTCTTATAGAAGACTCCTTTCATTCTTAAAACAATTAAATAGTTATCTAGTGACCAAAAATGGCCATGCGAGTTCCAAGGGGGAGGGTACTATCAAATTCCCTTTTTGACAATGGTGCAATACAACCTATATCTGTGGTCAAAATAAAGGAAGAAAACTGATGCCTCAGAGGAAAACAATCACATTAGATGTATGTAGATTGGTATTTTTCTTGACTTTTCTGACTTTTTCAAGAGACATGGATTCCTCATCTGTTATCCTTAGACTGGAGAGTCTCAACAAATTGTAAGGAATTATAGCTCCACTAACAGCTTACTGATTCACCTTAATCAAAACCTGCCAGTAGCCAGGAAAGTTCACTGATATAAATGGGAAATGTAAAGTGCTTGCAGAGACATATCCACTCCAATCCAGCCCTCTTCTTCAGCCATATGAGACTGGAGACTGCACCTTAACCAACAATGAGCTCCATCTTCACTTCCAAGAGCAACTCTTGCTGTCAGACATGTTCTGGTGAAGATGCAGAGTCTCATTGTTTCTGAGCAAACTATTCCCTTAAGACTGTATGTTGGGCAACTTGCCTGGGCCATAAACATGTCCAGCAATTTAGACCAGAAACATTAGCAACTACCAAACAAAAATATACAACACATGCAGGCAGTCAGAATAGGACAAATAACTGGTCAGGTCTCTGCTATGTAAATACTTTCAGTTAGGTAAAGCAGCGCTATGTTACCTTCAAAAAGTTCATTAAAAGCTTCCCTGGAGCTGTGTTTTTTACCCACAGCAGTCAGTTTTCAGGTCACTCACCATGTAACCTGTCAGAGATTGTTGGGTGCCAGCTGTATTATTTGGCATTACTGTTTGCCAGGCAAGCAGACTCTGCAGCAGGAGACAGAAACACAGAACAAAATGATGGTCCCTGCCCCAGAGCACTTCCAGTCTTAATCTCATATGTAAAAAAGAGAAGGAGAAAAGATAAAAAGGAAAAGAAAACAGCAGGTGGAGACAGGGAAGGGAAAAGAAAGGATGAAACAGGACTGATTAGTGTGATATTGAGCAGCCTCAACGTAACAGCTGCTATCTGGCATCAAATTCTTCACATAAGTGATGGCTGGATGGGGCCTATAGGGAACTTGCCAGCACATTTTACCACATGAGCCATACGTTTTGTGTCACAACTGCCAAGAGCGTTTTGGGGTTGTAAGGATGGTTTGTGGTTGTGGCTTGGCAAAAAGTATAAGGAGGCAAGAGTGTGTGTCTTTCAACTGTACTGATATGCCAAGACTGAAGAAAAAAAAAATACAGCGAGGCTCTCAAGCCCAGTCCCCATGACACTGTCATGAAAAGAAATGTTTATTTATAACAAGACAGCAAATTTGTGAATCGCAAAACCTAACTGGCAGCTTGAAGTGATGTGTAAGAATCAGTCTGAAAGTTTTCTCCCCTATCCCCCCTCTCAATCTATTCAAGCTGTAATTGCAGGCAAAGTCACCTCGTGCTGACTAGCAGCCCACACAGTGTTTGGCAAGCCTAATTTTTGAAGGGAGGCTGGGAGCAGCATTTGAGACCTCTTGGTTCCTGCAAGGAACTGCCAGATGTTCACAGGAGGTTGTCTCACAGTGAGGGTAGGAGCTGGACTGTCCCAGTTTTGGGTTTTTTTCCTGCTTGCATGTATCTGGCACGATGCACACCTCAGTCTGGAAACATTGACCCATATTAGGTTACAATTCTAGCTAAAAACTGGTTCCTGTCAGTTAGAAAACCACATACTTCAAAACATAATGTACTTTAACATTCTTTCTCTCCCCCCCTTCCCCATGGCCTCTAATTTAGTAGGGTTTTAAGAGCATCATGTGCTTGAACTCTGAGCTGCTCCCAGGCATCTAAAAAAGTAATTGTAGTATTTAGGATTTAAATGGATTCTCTTTTCAATCTAAATGGTATCACACATCATAGATGTCAGTGTGAGTGGTTGAAGAGAGATTAGAAATTCTCCTAAACAGTCTGGTAATTAAATCATTTATACATCCACATATTTGTTTGAAGAAGCTCTGACTGCCCAAGGGCTCATCTCCTCTGTGCTCCCACCATCTCGGAGTGTGGGGTAAAAAAACCCCATCCTGCCTGAAGGCCTGGGGTGTCAGTCCCACTATTGGCTGTTCATTTGGGATTTCTCAGGACTGTTCCCTGAAGGAATACTGCTTTCTCAGTGAAGACTCATGAGCCTCACTCTAGACAGCAGCTGATAGAATTTGACACTAAAACACCTTCAGGATTTATGCCTTCATCTTTTCATTCCTTACATAGAATATCAAGTGCCTATCAGCCATTGCAAATGGGAATATGGTAACTAATGGCTAAATTCTGCTTCAAGTTCAGACCTGAGAGCTGTTGTTATAATTTAGCCGTATTAGTTATTCATCTTTTTAGTTCCTTTTTCTAAGATCAAAAGTTTCTATATTCTTTTAGAAGAGGCACAAACAACAGCAGGAATGGCCCTGCTTCACATGGGGTAACAACTGCTGCCACCACACAAAGTGGCTGAGGATGCACTTGCCTCTGCCTCTCAAGCATCCCCTATCACTGGACACTTTATCACTGCAAGGAGATTACAGACAGCACCAGACTGCTCAGCATCATAGTGATATCCTGCACATACACTCTTTGGAAAGTCTAACCTGTCAGTATTTTAGCAAAGATATTATGAATAAAATCAATACTTCATCTTTCTGCTTACCTAATTCTGGAGCCATCTGTTGATCTTAAAACAGTGCACGCCTAAAGTCGACTTCCTTACTTATGAGTAACCCTAATGACCTCTCTTATCTGCCAGCTTTTCTTTTTTTGTTTCTTCTCTTAAAGAGGAGCTGCCTCATGTATGTTCTCACTTTGTGGTAGCACAAATGTAGAGAGCTGTGTGCTGGGCCAATCCTGATACAGAAACAGAGAGAGGCCCTTTTCCTACTCTTTTCCTTCCAAAACGAACCAGAAATATGAAGAGGCAATGCAAAAACTTTAGTCTATTATCATTGCACTCAGTCATGTGGAAATGGGGACAGCAGCTCTTTTGCCAACTGCACCCTTCTCATTACAGTAATTGCTACAATAACTCAGAAATACATAATCTCAAACACACATGCTCAAATATATCAAAGGATAATAAGGTCTTAAAGTCACCAACACTGAATCAAATCACATCAGCAAACATTTAATCTTCAAAACATGACAAGATCCCTCTACTCTGTCACTATGCCCATCCGGTCCCCCTTCCGAACATGCCAGTGAGATGTTAATCCTAAACAATGACATCTCCTGGGTGGATTTTGCATTCTGCAAAATCAGTTTCTTCATGCTTGGGAAGGACGTTGTGACTCACACCAGCCAAGTAACCAAAGGTTACTATGCAATGTGTACAGTGACTCCAGCAGGTTCCCCAAGGGCACTTGTTCCACACCCACTTCCACCAGGCCCAAAGCAGACACATGCTACTGACCAGATTTCAGGTATTTCATATAAAAGGCTGAGCCTCACAGTTAGTACGACTTAGTCACCTGGGCTTGGGCATGCACATCATCAAGGGGGAAAATCCCTGTACTTTGAGTGCAGTTTAAAAATTGCATTAATGTTTTTCACACATTCCTGTCCCTTGTCCTGAGCTAATAGCACCAAAATAGGCATGCTCACAGACCCCCAGACCCAAGTGGCTGGGCATGTCAAACTATCTGTCTTTTGAGTGTCTTCAGCCTCTACATTTTCTGTTTTATTCAGGCTTTCAGAAAATGGTCTTCAGTTGACTGAAGTACTTTCAGTTGTACATCTAACATGGAAAAATGCAATATTAGGCATATCTGGCTCTCCATCCTTCAAAGTAACATCCATATGCACATTCCTTCCTCTTCCCAACCTCTGTTCATGATTCTGCTGGATTTTAAGCAGAGGACCTTGCATATGGTAGCAGCACTCCACTGGTCACAATTCAAGGTAGCTGCAAATTTCCAATTAAATATAATGTGGAAGTCCTTTAAACAAACGGAGATGCTTGGACTTGTTAGTACAGAAGTGTTTGAGATTCCTTGAATATACACAACAGCTCATTCTTTGTGCTTCCGAAGCTCGCTGGAGGAAGCAGGGCTTGTCATTTAGTAATTATAATGATTCATTATTATGATTATTAATTATAATCATATAATCACAGTAATGATTAATAATTATAGTCATTACTATTTATATTAGAAGAGATGCTAGAGGCCCCAGTCAGAAGAGTGGGCTCCATTGTGCTTCATATGGTAAGGACAGATGATTAGGGGCCCCCTAATAATGTGGGGTCTCTGGTGAAGGACCCAGATCCTGCAGATCTGAGCAGTGCCTTTGCATAATGCAATGTGGATAGTGTGGTGGGTCAGCACAAGGGGTATGAATGGAAATGTGCAGTCCTCCAGGGAATGGTGAATAGGCAGATGATACCTTTGGGAATGGGACAGTGACAGGGGAAAGGGACAGTCACAGTTTAGAGAAGGAACCTGCAGTGGTAACATTTGCAAAAACACTCTCTGGTCCTGTGCATCTCCCGGTGCTCCACTTTGTCACTACACATCCTTGTAAACAGTTCCTCTCCAGCACTCTTGTAGCTGCCCTTTAAACTTTGATTTAAACTTGAGTCCTCTGAGATGGAAAACTACCACCCATACTTGGGTAAATGTTCATTATATCATATTATACTGAATAGGGGACAACAGTCTCTCTTGTCTGCCTAGCCCTGCCTGCAGTAATCACTGAGCCCATGACCCTCTGCAGCACATTTTGTTCACTCCTGGAGTTTGCTCTTTGCAGCAGTTAAACACAGTGCTTGCTAATGGAATAGTGCATGCTTAGAAGCCTCCTGAAGCCAAGGTACTACTAAAATTAATAAGGCTAATCATAAGTCTAAAGATAAGTGTGTATAAAACTTTGCAAGATAAAGCCCTTGGTGGTTTTTTTCTGCCTGTACATAAATTGCTGTTTTCTTGCTGCCTCCTTGTACGTGTTTGGCTTTGAAGATGCAAAAGAAAGGAGCTCTACGTCCAGTGCTGTGATTTCTCTGTTCTTCTCCAGCCTTCTCCTAAACTCAAATTTCTCTGTTCTTCTAGTCTAGTCCCAAATTGCTCGGTTCACCAATAAAAGCTATTTGTTCTATTCTACTTAGAGACTAGAGGACATACTCAATTACTGAGTTACAAGCCAGTCCAACTAAAAGAGCTTAAAAGATGTCTATACTAGCTCCAGTGATAGAAGCAAGAAACAAAGTTCTTTTGTAAAATGTGTGAAAATCCATTACTTCAAAACTTGGGGACTATAAAAAATGGTGCTGCTTTAACTATCTCACCCCAACTTCTCCAAAGAGGGGAGAGCACAGGTGATAATCTTGTAATAACAAGAAACACTGAAAAACAGAGAAAAGTTGATTTCTGATTGCACAGGCGGATCTGCTGCAAACTTCATTGAGAAAGTTAATGAAAGTATATTTGGCATGTGCTCCATAATACAAAGCAGAAGAGAAAGACAGGAGCAGCCCTGCAGGTATGCTGGTTCTTTCAGAAATGCAAGAAAAGCTGTTGCTCAGGTACAGATGTCCTTGTGTCTGCCAGGCAGTGATGCTTTTGCACAATGTGATGCAACTTTCAGGGGATTATTTTGATACTGAAAAGCTCTACATCCCTAGGGATTTTTAGTAAAAACTTCCATGGAAAGAAAATCTGAGGCTTAAAAATGAAGTCTGGAAATTACAAAGTCAAAGCCTTCTTATAATCCAGTCCCCAATTACGTGATCACATATGTATGTCAAACAGGGAGCAAGGCGGAGTTGGATACTCCAAGTGAGTGAGTTATGGTGGAGCCTTGTCTGATTCACTCCAAAGGTTGGATGGTATGCACTCTATGAGACATGTGGCTGCACAGCAAACAATGAGCATAAAAATAAAAACTGAGCAGCTGCCTCATTTGCTAAGCACGTCCATCTTGTACATTGAGCAAGCCTGGGTTCCTGTGGGGAGAAAAAAAAGAGTGTCTGATTGTATTAGCTATATATATACACACTGCATGTGGATACATCAATATCGGATGCTTTATATGGCTGGGGTATGTCCTGGACTCCAGACAGATATAAGAAGAAAAGACATCTTAGAGAATATTGCATTTTTGGCAACATGTGCTGGCTCAAAGGAATTGTAAAGGAAGTAAATTAAATACTACTAAGAATGTGTATATTTATAGCACTTTTCATACAAGGATCCCAGAACACCTCTCAAAAAATTAAGCTTCACAACATTGCTGTGGTCTAAGTAATAAACATCATTTTTTTCTAATGGATGAAGTGAATCAGAAAAAGACTACGTAATTTAACCAGACCATCAAGAGCAAGAATGTCTCAATTTTAGGCTTACATTTTAACTCTTAGACAAACTGTCTTCCATGAAAATATACAGGGAAGCTATTGATTTTCATGCTTCCTTGCCCTTCTCCAACAATCCAGCACAGTGCTCAGGCAGATGGTTAACTTAAAGCCATTGACTGCTGGCTTGTGTTTCTGAAAAAACCTTTTGGCATGAAGTACATACAGTTTTGAGAAAAGAAAAAAAAGTAAAAAAAGATAGGTTTATAAGAGCATTGGTCATTTTACCAACTGTGCCTAGAATTTCCTGGACGTTATGAATGTTCAGCTGAATCCCCAGTGTCGGATTGTATTAAAAGACTGTCCTCAAAAAGGAACATTCCAAATTTCCATGATCTTTGCCAGTTTCCAGTGATTTGACGTTTATTTGAGCTATTGTACAAAGTTTTCTGTTGAGTCAGATCGTTCAGGACTAGCTGCTGGGACCACAGAGTGTCAGCAGAATATAATTCATCTGGGGCTGGTGGCAGTGCAGTTTATTGGATAGGTAATGCTTCTTCATGCCGAGATACACCATCAGGAAATTTGGTGGGTTTTATTTCCTGTCAAAACAGAAATTAAGCATTCTGTTGCCCCTTTGTTTGCTTGTTAGATCTCTCTAGGGGAAGAAGAAATATCTGCAGCATCTTTCTGGAGTAAGAAGAGGGAGGAAGAAGCAATATCATGATTTTAAAGAATGCCTCCAGCATGCTGTTTTCTGTATTGTCTGTGCTGCCTTGAACCTATATTGGCTTTTTGTCTTTTTATCTTTATGCTTCCTACATGTACACACACACACACCTGCTGGACTTCTGCCTTTTCGGTCTACTCCTAAAGGAATTTCCTCAGACTGCACAAAGTGCTCATTCCAAGCTCTTTTCCTTTACAATGCAAGAAATACCTACCAAGATTACGCCTCGCTTTTGTGGTATGAACTACAGTTGAATAAAACTTCCCTGGCTGCACAGTGAGACCAGGTCTTTGAGTCCACATATGCTTTCTGTGAAAAGCATCTTGCTCGCCCATGAATGCAAAGCAAGAATTTTGGGTTGGGTGTTTTGTTTTTTTGTGAACTGTTCTCAAAAGTAACTGTGCATGGAGCTGTAATTAGCTTTTACCTCTGTAGATGGGACATCTTGGCTTCAAGATAGAGTTCACTTTGACTTAATTACTCAGATCTTAAGCTCTGCAAGGCAAAGACCCTGTAGTACCTGGCAGTGCTGGAACTGGATTGAAGTTCCTCAGCAAGACCTCAATGCAAATAATGAATGAAGCTGCATAAGAGGACATTGAGTAACTCATTCTAAATTGTAAGATGTTTGGACAGCAAATAAAGAAAGATATGTGGGATATAATCTGCTGTTGAGCTTTAACACAATTCCTGTTAACTCTGAGCTTGACACAGCCAGAACAAGAGCAGGCTATAGATTTTGTTTCCGTCCCTGACATTTACTAAGCACTGCAAGACTAAAACATTTTGAAGGTTATATCCAGTGTCTTGCAGAACGAATGACAAATGTCAACCCTTACACTCTTGCAAGATCTGAGCAGGAATAAGACAACTCTATAGACTGAGGCAAGTTTATTATTACAAATACCTTATTAAATCTAAATGGTAATGGCATTCCAATTAGCTCATTGTTAGGAATCTTTCATGTTTGACTTTCATTTAGACTGATTACGGGAATAATGCAGACCCTGTATAAGTAATTGGCACAAAATAAAAGCGTTTGAGCGCAAAAACCCTCCTAGAGGCTGTGCTCTTTAAAAAAAAATAAATAAAAGCTTCCTATCTTTCCCAGCTCATGAGCTCTCTCTGTTCACCATAATAATGAGACAACCCATTGAGTCTCTTGTGGGCCTGGTGGTATCGGAGCTCCTTTTTTACCTACCCTTCTCTTCTCAGGAGCTGTAGGGGGGCTCCTTCTCTTTTACTCTCCACCATCCTATTCTCTGCTCCCTTCGTCATAAGCCTTGGCACTGTTTTATTGATCCTGCTCAACTGTGGATTCTTTCACACCCAGATCACAGGCTACCCTCCATCTCTCCCACACCCTCCTCCTCCTCCTCCTCCTCCTCCTAACAGCCCTGCTGGTCTCTCCAAACGAGCAGCTGGGAATGTGCCTTTCTGACCCTGGCTCCCTGATCCTTGGAGAAAAAGGTGTTTCCTTTTGCAGCAGAGCCCCCATGAGCTGGACAGAGACTATCAGTAACTCCTCACAGCAGTTTCCTGCTTGCCTCCTTCAGAGGGGAGGACATAGGAAAGGACTTTTTCTAGACTTTGCTGCAACCTGGGATGAAGATTTTCTCTGCTACCCCTAGCAGAAGGAGGTCTAGATAAAGAGCACCCACCACGGACTCCCTCTTGCCACAAGGAGGGCCGGAACACAGTCCTTGTAGAGCTCAGCCAGTCTGGTGAGTTGGTTTCCCCCATCAGTTCAGTTCCAGCTGGGCAAGGTGAACCAAGCCTGGAAGACCTGGCTTATAACTGGGTGCAGGCTGAGCGGAAAACACTCCGTTCCAAAAGACACTGGTTTCAGGGAAAGGCACCAAAAGCCACTGCCTGGTGTCCCAGATCATTAGGTTAAGAGGAGGAGCAGCACAAGATATCTGGTGAGAAAAGAGAAAGCCACAAGCATCCATCTCTGCCAGACCTCCCTTTCTTCTTCTCTGACTAATCCAGTGCCAGCTCTGTCCTGTTTTTGGGCACAGAGGCTCCAGTAAAATGTGCCATGTAGGAAAGTTTCCCGCTCTTTGGCCTCTGTATTGACCTCCATCACACTCTGTTCTGCTCCAGGGCCAGCACATGCCTAACCCTTCTGCCCCTTCCCACCCCACTGTGGGTGAGGACACACAGCAGTGGGCTGTGGGGACCTGAGATGTACTCCAGTCACTTCCTCACCAATGGGATCAAGCTGGGAGCAGCACTCTGGATTGCAGCTTCCTGGCAGCGAAGACACAGCATGTGTTTGCCGTATGACGGCGCGCCAGGAAAGGTCTGTGGTGTGGGAAAGGCCAGCAGTTCCTACTTAGGAACTATTTGGCTTCTGCAGGGTTCTGGAGGGTGAGCTGGGAGATACATGGATGCAGCAACAGCAGCAGGGTTTTGGGAAAAGCTGGGGAAGTAGATGGTAACAGCAGGCAGATGGAGGACAACAGGCAACGGAAAGCTGCGACAAAACTGCCTGAAAACTGGGCTGCTCTTAGAGGTGAATGGTGGTACCCATGGCACGAAGATGTTGGACTAATTGGGCCGTGGAGAAGGGCCCAGAAAAATTATGAAATCCCCATTTCTGAAGGTTCTCAAGACTCAGATGAACAAAGCCCTGAGCAACCTGGTCTGAATTCAGTGTTGACACTACTTTGAGCTGGAGCTTAGACTGTAGGTCTCCAAAGTTCCCTTTGGCCAGTAATTGTATGACTGAATATGGATTTGGAACAGCTATTTCACTGTGCCCATTTGGTGAAAGCGTCTTTTATTTCTGGCAGTGCTGATCAAAGAATACCTTCCACCACTGGAACTGAGAAACCTGCCCATGCTCGAGGGGCTGTGGTGGTCTCCATGCTCACTGAGCGGTGATGCTAAGTGGACTCTTCACATTGGCTGGATCACAATCTTGCTAGGAATTAGCTACCTTCAAAAAAAAAAAAAAAAAAGAAAGAAAAAAGAAAAAAAAAAGAAAAAATAAAGAAAAGTAAATAATGAAGCAACTGGCTCAAAAAGCTGTGACAGGTAAAATGATGACAAGTAATGGGCACACACCTAACTAAAGTGCATAGTTAAGCATGTGCTTAATTACTTTTCTAGACTGAATATGGGTACTTTCTTGAACTGAAAATGAAAATTTCTCCATAGCTGAAACATATAAACAGACCTGTACAAGAGAGCCTGTATTGTGCAAATAAGAAATATTCCCATGGATGGCTAAGTTTTAAATTACCTCTGGTTTTTTATGGGACTCTTTGAATCAGAAACTACAACAGAACTTATAATACTAAGCTGGCAGTAATTTAGGCATTGCTGTATTGTCAGGCATATTTATCCTGCCTTTGTATTTGTAACTGGGCTATATTTACTTGTCATATTAAAATAACCAAGTATTCACTTTTGCATGTTTGGGCCATTCTGGTGAGGTACGCATGGATCAGAGCCTTGTTATCTGTCTGCAGTAACAAAGATGGAAAATCTGCTGACATCCCAAACACGCTGTAAACGAGGTTGTTTAACAAAGCTTGTTTGGATGCCTAAAATTGCTATGTTGCCAATGCAAACCAGGAACTTCCACTGCAGGTGGAACCTGGTGTGTGAAGAAGTGATCTGTGACGATGGATCCAGAGGCGGTAACTGGTTTAATAGCTACAGAATTCTTCTGAATAACCCTACTTACACTTCTGTCTATGAGGTTAACCAGAAAGGAAATTATGCAGAGTAAATTTTCTCTGTTTAAAACCCATAAGCCTTACAAATTATATTTACATTTAATTAAAAAGTAGACACATTAGCCATTTTTTGTTCCATTTCTTTTTTTTTTCCTGAGATTCTGCACTGGTTCAGAATTTCTCTGCAAGATGTTTAATGATAATCTTTTTATAAATAATAAGACAGTTAGACAGGGTTGCCTTTAACCCCAAGCCTCGATTTGTAAGTTTAATCAGTTTCCAAACATATTATTAAGAATTGTGAACACAAAAAAAAAAAAAAAAAGAGAGAGAGAGGAAAAAAAAGGTATGGAGAACAAAGAATCAAGGTGCATTAATAATACTCAGGAGTGATACTGTTCCACCCACAGCTGGATGAATTCCCTGTGTAGCCCCTGAAACTTACCTTGCTTATCAGTTTCAGAATTAAAGCATCTCCTTACCTCAGCTATATATCCATACTGTACTCTTTATCAGAGAATACATGCTCTGTCAACATCCTAAAAGTTATAGCCAGAGTGATTAGTGATTTTGGTATCTGGATTTTGACACAAGGCTACTCAGAATGAATCTAATTTAGGTTGCAATTTCTTTGTTTATTCCATGCCTTCTGCTTAGAAGCATAATTAATTGTGGGAAAAAAATACTTGGAGGCTGCTAAACATTAGATTCCCAAAGCTGACAGGGATTTCAAGCACTGGTCAGCTACCAAGACAGCTCTATCCTCTTCATGCACCTGTATAGACCTATGGTCTCTGAGGGAAAGGAAAGGACACATAAAACAAATCCCAAGGAGACCTTTGAGATTAGGAACAAAACCTTGTTCACAGGTGAAAGCAGCTCACCAGGACACTGCTGTCCCTAAGCCCTGCATTGCTAAATTAGCACCATGTGAACCAAATTAGGCTTTTTTTGGGATCAAGGTAATAAGGAGCAGAGGATGTGAATGTATTGCTCATAACAAGTGAGTTCAAATGAGAAAGATGAGATAATCAGGCCAGGGGGAGGTGAAAGAGAATTCTGATGATTATAGCTATTTGGAAATCCAGTGGAGGGAGGATCCCTATGGCTGAAAAACACATCCACACCTAGAATTTGTGGAGGATGAGGTTTTGGTGGTGACTAGTTCTTTGATGTCTTTTCTTTTCCCCGCCTTTATCTAAGCTTCACTTGAGCCTCTACCAGCAGCTTGCTCCCAGGTGAGGTTAATTCCTAGATGCTGTGAGGAGCTATCAGCTGACTTCTTAAACCACTGTTTAATTAGCAGTGATATTACGTTTTTCAGAATGGAAGCATGTACACAAAAGGGATGGAGTTATAAATTGCACTAACAGAGGATAATCTACAGAGAGACAACAAGAAGATGTATTAATGCAGTGCCCAGACATGCCCATGTATTGTGCTTAAAGCCGTCCCAGTGATGAGTGTGTATGTGGGATATTTGACTAAAAGCTCACAGCAGAAAACAAAATAAAGCAAATAGAAGGCAGAGGGAGGTAAAGAGGAAGGAAAAAATAAGACTTAATTCCCCAAGCCATTACATCACCTGCAAATTCAGACATCAATGGCCTTCCACTGAAGATGTAGTTGCACTGTGCAAAAATTAGACAGGAGGTTTCCCTGCATGTGGTGTAACACAATACCATAAAGAAATATACATACAGTAATTTGCCATAAAGTCAAATTTAATTCTTTTTTTTTTTCCCCCTGTAGTTCCAGAGCTACTTTGGAAGAGCCTGATTAGCTGATCATTATGAAATGTATTGTTTTCTCCTGCACTAGTGGAACCTCTCTTTAAATATCAGATTTAGAGAAACATATCAAATATTAATCCCACCTTTCTGCCTCTCAACTTCCACCTGACAAAACTGGCCAGTTCAGAGTAAAGAGACAGTTAGAAAAACAAACCAACCTGAACAGTTTGTGTATGAAAACCATAGCTGAATGGTTTGAGCAGCTCCAGATCTGACACTGCAGTTCTTCTGTGGCAAAAATAAACGAAGGGCATAATAGGATCATCAAATCTTTCTTTGCATAAATCACAGCAAGACCAGAGATTTGTGAAGTTTTGACCATTAAGTCAAATAAGGATATTTGGAAAGCTAAGGTGATTCTAGTTTTTAGAAAACTAGTCACAAATCAAACTACTATCATTGAGGAAAAACAACATATTTGATGAACAGTATTTTTACAAAATGGATCTTCAACAATGAAATCTCCTGATGAGTCCTTTTCAGGTTTCTGCACTTTCCTCAGAAGAGCAAACACTACATTATTGCATTTCAGATAATCACAGAATCACAAACTCATTTAGGCTGGAAAACACCTCTGAGATCATCAAGTCCAACCAAATGCTCTCAAAAACCTCACGTTTTCCTCTCTTCTCATCTACAGCTCAAAGGTCCACCTGTGTTTTCCACAGCAAGTTATGAATCTAGCACTGTCCTTATCGTCTTTCCCTCTGGAAAGGGTGGTTTTGTCCAAAATCTTGAAAGAGCAGTGAGCAACCTGAGTGTCTGTAGGGATCCAAGCCAACTGACTCATGAAGTGTTCCGCAGAGGAGGAGGTGGCAAGTGCTAGATGTGCATGATGGACAACTTCCCATGAGACTATCTCAGGGCTGATGACAGTGGTGAGAAAAAATGCAATTGGATGAGTCACAACTTGTAAGGAAGATGCAGATCCTCAGAGGTAACATAACCCTGCTGGGCCCAGATCCTCAGAGCTGTACAGGTTATAATGCCCATTCATCGCAGAGGGGTTAAGCACTTTGACACCCTTCTCTGTGGTTTTGAGAACTGAGCAGAGAGGTCAGACTCCAACCTTTACTAAAAAAAAAAGAGAAAAGAAAAAGAAAAGTGATGTTAGGATAGCCCAAAAGAGAAGAACAAGGAATCATATGGGGTCACCAACTATAAATAACCAAGCAGAGCCCCAGCTTTGTCAAGGTCCTGCTGTACAGCTCACTGCAGTCAGTGAAAGAGCCTTCACAATTTCAGTAGACCAGGTGTGGTGCCTTACTCTTCATGCAAGTGCACTGGAGCATTGTCCATCTCCAGCCTCTTCTGAACGTGAGATAAAATCAGCCCAGAGATGTTAAGGAAAATTCATCCTTTGATGTAAGGAAGATGTGGCCAGGCTGGCCTCAAGTGAGTCCCTGGTGACATCAACAGTTCCACATAAGTTAGCCTGTGTCGAAGTGCAAACATCTTTGTCCACATGCAAATCCTGCACCAGTAAAGATGTCATCAGGTACCCCACATTTAAGGCAGACCCTTCATGCTGAGCCACACCCCACATCATTTGGAATCACAAAGATTAATGTATTAGTATTTATTATAGTTACTATTTAATATTACTCTCTAAATTGCAAGCAGGGGAGTTGAGGTTGTGGGTGACCTGTAGGCCAATTAAATTTCAAGAGGAGCAAGCTTCCAGACCTCTAGAACTATTTCTCTTTGCTTTGCACAAAGTATTCCTGTCTGGCTGAGCGATACGTGGAACTAGGGTGACAGCCTGTGGCAAAACAGAAGAATTTCAATATCTTAATCCTTTTGATTTCCACTTGCTTTTGATCTTTTCTCCACTTCCTGCTTGTCAGACCAGACAAAGCTGATCATGTTGCGGTTGCTACTATCAACTCTGGTTTGAAGGATGGGAAATTGCCATCCTTTCTCCCTTTTCTTTCTCCCTACTCTTCTTTGCTGGTGTTTTTGGCTGCTGCATTAACTAAAAGTTCATTTGACAAAATGGTACTGTTCCTGGCTGCACAACCTGAAGAAAATATTCTTGTTTGGGTCTTTGCAAGGATCACACCAGAGGGATGGCTGGCTGGCTCCTTTTGACTCTGAAAGAGAGGAGCAATGGAGCAGCATCAATCTCAGTGCTGCATCTGTTCATGTTTCCCTTCTCATCTATTCCTCCTTCCATGATATGGACCCTGACAGAGCTGTTGAGATCTTCTAGCTGCCAGGGCAAAAACCATCTAAGTCAAGGGCAAGGCAGGAGCCTCTACACTTCTAATAATACTTCAGGCACTTTTCATTCCTGAAATGTTTATTGTGGGTCGGGGTTTTCTTCTTAGAATCATAGATTCACAGAATGGTTTGTGTTGGAAGGGACCTTAATGATCATCTAGTTCCAAAGCCCCTGCTGTGGACAGGGACACATTTCACTAGACCAGGTTGCTCAGAGCTTGGTCCAGCCTGGTCTTGAACACGTCCAGGAATGGTGTAAATCTGCTGCTGCTTCTTTGTCTTTAGCAGTAGAGGTTTTTTCCTAAAAAAAAAAAAAAAAAAAAAAAAAGGAAAAAAATTATATTCTCTTTATACTCTGCCCAAATTAATAAAATAAATTTTCTTTCAAGCAACATTAAATGAGTCACAGATGGTGTTGCCTTTTTACAGGTTGCAGAAATCACCCATTACAGTTCTTTTAATTTATCAGTGAGGGAAAATAAGATGGCCTCTTGCTCCCTTGGCAATAATAATCAGAAACAGTCTATTTGGAGCTTAATTTACCCCAAATATGTATTGATAGTTGCAATGAAGAATATGTGACCTCTTTGGGAGTCACCAGTGGATGGAAGGTGGATAGCTTTTATAAAACCACCTTTAATAAAAAAGAGTGTTACATTGCTTATGTTTGGTGGGGTATTTAAGCATATGGTTTCCATATCAGAAGCAAAGATGGCAAACACATGCTTTACCTTCCAAAAAACCTTTCTTATACTCATCACTCCTTGCAAAAAGAAAGCTGGGAGAGATTTTTTTTTTATTTTATTTTATTTTTATTTTACAACTCTGATTATACAGAAGAGCCTAAGAAATTTCACAAGGAATGTTAGGCTTGTGTCTCGCTTGCTTGTTGTTCTCCTGCTCCTATGAAGAGACGTGATGGAATTTGTCCGAAGGCTCCACGCAGTTATTCCCCTGTGCCTGTGGGATCCTTCGGGAGGGGACCAAGCCAAGCAGGATTGAGGATTGGCTGTGGCTCCGAGGACACGAGCAGAACCCGGGCAGCCACTCTGGGCTTCCTGGGGGCAGATCCTGGGGGATGGATCTCCAGGGGGGCAGATCCCTGGGGGACGGATCTCCAGGGGAGCAGATCCGTGGGGGGATGGATCTCCAAGGTGGCAGATCCCTGGAGCAAATCCCATAGGGGAAGATCCCTGGGGGGACACATCTCCAGGGTGGCAGATCCCTGGAGCAAATCCCATAGGGGAAGATCCCTGGGGGACAGATCTCCAGTGGGGCAGATCCCTGGAGCAGATCCCAGGCGGGAAGATCACTGGGGGATGGATCTCCAGTGGGACAGATCCCTGGAGCAGATCTCAGGGGCACAGATCCCTGGGGGACACATCTCCAGTAGGGCAGATCCTTGGGGGATGGATCTCCAGGGGGGCAGATCCCTGGATGGGACACATCTCCAGTAGGGCAGATCCTTGGGGGATTGATCTCCAGGGGGGCAGATCCCTGGATGGGACACATCTCCAGTAGGGCAGATCCCTGGAGCAGATCCCAGGAGGGCAGATCCCTGGAGCACACCCCAGGGGGGCAGATCCCTGGGGGATGGGTCTCCAGTGGGGTAGATCCCTGGGGGATGGATCTCCAGTGGGGCAGATCCCTGGGGGATGGATCTCCAGTGGGGCAGATCCCTGGGGGACGGATTTCCAGTGGGGCAGATCCCTGGGGGGACATATCGCCAGTGGGGCAGATCCTTGGGGGGGGCACATCTCCAGTGGGGCAGATCCCAGGAGGGCAGATCCCCGCGGCTGGACCCGCTCCTCTCCGCCTTTGGGATCCGCATCCCGAGGGCAGCATCCCCGCCGCTCCCGGTCCCGGTCCCGGTCCTTGCCGCGGCTCCTCCCGCGGGGACATCCCGGGGCCGCCGCCGCGCTCCGGAGCGGGGCCGCTCGCCCCGTCGGTGATAAATCTCGCGGTCCCTTCGCTGTTTCGTCGCTCGCCTAATCCCGTGCCCCGCTTTCATGTGCGGTAATTGCGAGCAGCTGGAGCCGCGTCCCGGCCGCGCAGGGAGCGCGCAGGCAGAACAATGGCAACAGCTGGTTCATTTCGCCTCGGGCCAGCGCTTCCTGCTCAGCTCGCATCTGCCCTTCTGGGTCCAATTTATGGTCCTGGGTTGTTGCTGTTTTGGTGGGGTGTTTTTTTTTTGGTTTTTTTTTTTTCCCCGCTGTGACCCCGCTATCAGTTGAGGAGGGATTTGGAGGAGCGCACCCTCCAGCTCGGTTCTGGCACCGGGACCGTCTGCCCACTGCCGGGCTGCCTTGCGAGGAGGGCAGAAAAGGGCAGGAGAGTGATGCCATGCCTCTTAAAACGAAAATGCTAACAAATGTCGGGGGGAAAAAACCCAAAAAACGAAAAACAGACAACCCGAAGTAATATAAATGAGCAGTAAGGCTGGGCTGCAGTGTGAGATGGGAAGCAAGAACACACATCCCTGTGGGAAGTGGGGTGGCCAAGGTCCAGCTGGAACTGGCTGGTCGTAGAACCATAAAACCGTGGAATGGTTTGGGTTAGAAAGGACCTTAAAAATTATCAACTTCCAATCCCCCTGCGACAGAGACACCTTCCACCCAGACCAGGTTGCTCCAAGTCCCATTCAACCTGGCCTTGAACACTTCCAAGGGTGGGGCATCAACAACTTCTCTGGACAACCTGTTCCTGTGTCTCACCACCCTCACAATAAAGAATTTCTTCTTAATATCTTACCTAAATCTACCCTCCTTCAGCATAAAGCCATTTCCCCCAACCCTGTCCCATTCCAGCCTTCTCACAGCCACTTTTAGGTCAGCCAGGACCAAATCCAGCTGCAGCCTCCAGAGCACACAGCATGCAGTAGTAGTGGTGGGCTTTTAAGCACCCACTTAGTCTCCTAATTCTTTAATTTCCTGGTCCCAAAACAACCATTGCCTGGGCAAGGGGAGGCAAATGGTCTCAGTGCTTCCAGGCAGAAGGAAAGCTGATTTCAGGATAGAACCCACAAGTGTCCTGGGCCAGGACTGGGCCTTGTTAAACTGAGGGCTTATTTAAAGCTCTGGAGCTACCCAGGATGTTTCTTTCAAGTCAGATACATACTCAGGATCTGCAGGATCAACCATTTGTACTTCACCTTTTAACATGAATTCTTCCTTCCCTCCCATCTGTTTTTTTCCTCTGAGAAAGTGGCTGCATTCTTTCCCAAGTTAATTGTATCTTTCTGGGTTGGATAAGGCATATCTCATTAGAGGGGGAGAGAGATTTAATGTGAACTTCGAGCTGCCTTCTCCATGCTACAGAAAATAAATCCCTAATCAGCACAGTATATATTTTGTATAATTGCTCTTTGACATTCCCTCTTTCTTGCTAATTAAAGTGAAAGAAAATGGTAGTGAAATGTTCCAGTGTGTTTTTCTAGGACAAGAAAAACTAAAACCTGCTTTTGTTTATAAATACAGGCTATTTTTAGGGCCCAGAGAATCAGTTGTTTTCACAGGCATGCTGCTGAAATTTGTTATTTTTCTTTTGAGCCTGGCATTGAGCACATTTGCAGCTGAGGATCAACTTTGCAGTGGTAGGAATGGCCACAACTTGGTGGAGGTCACCCAGTCACCACTCAGCCTGTCACAGGTGATGCTGAATGTCTGCTGGGAATCATGGAAAAGGCTGTCTCCTCCTCCATTGTACAGGAGCCTCAAGTCAAGATAATTTAGAGAAATACTCAATTCTGTTTAGTGATTTTTTTTTTTCTTTCAAGGGTGAAAATTAAAGCAATAAAAAATGAGTAAAGTTTAAACAGTAACATTGATCTGCAGCTACTGATGATTATCTCTACTATCCTGGAGATTGTATAATGATTTTCCCAGCATTGCCTAAGCAGAAAGGGGTTGTTCTTTCCTCCCTTCAGGTTTGTGTATTTATTTAGTCTCTTTTCTAAAGAGCATGTTCTTGTCAGGGGAGATACTACCAGGGCATCACTACCCTTTGTCTGGATGGGATCTCCCACATCACAATGCTAATACTTGACATCTTTTTGAGATGTGTGAGAATTACTTTAAAAGTCTTCCATCACACAACAAGAAAAAATAGATGAAAATGTACTGGTTTATCTGAGGAAACACATCATAACAAGCACTTCACGTGGCCCTGATGTGAGAGGTACCCAGGATGTCAATGTACTCACAGACCTCACACAATCAGAGGTCTTGAGCACAAGTTGATAATGACCTCCTGCCCTGTTGATAATGACCACCCTCCCTCCAGCACACCCAGCTGGACATGTCAGTCCCAGAGCCCAGCACTGAGCTGCCATACCATGCCTTGCTCTATCACACCTTTGTTGTGATGACATCAGATCACATCACAACCCCTGGAAAACACCCAGAAGGGTATTCGGGGCTGCCGATCTAACAGGGGACCAAGAGTAACTAGTTGC
>JAWWEW010000166.1:29276133-29292424 GCA_035583185.1 Anabacerthia variegaticeps | reverse complement strand
CTAGTTGCTGACAGATTTATAGGTTTCAGTCCAATTAAAGTCCTGCTTATTGCCTTTAGAAGGGGCCTGTTTTTTTCTAATTTTAGAAGTCAGTTTGGGAAGTGACTAGCTTGGCAGCATGTTGTGAGTATGGGACCTGAAATTTTTCAATAGCACTACCGTTGTTATTAATTAATGAGTATTATTAATAAGTACTTGGCCTTCGACATCATTCTTCCATGGCGGGGCAGGAATTCAGGACCCGAAAAACAAGAAAATGAATTTTGCTGTGAAAATGCTCAGCTCTTTTCCTCTCATTCCAAATTACCTCTGCTTCAAGCAGGACTGGATTTGCCTCCAGTTTTTCCAGACACAGCCTGTTGCTTTCCACTCTTCCTGCTGCATTTCTTCTTAGCTTTATGATCAACATGGCAGTAGCCATCACTCAGTCCATACCCTGTGTCAGTGATAAAAATAACCCAATGCATGTAGGTATACATAGCTATGTATTTATATTGCATGGGAAGGAGGCAAGAGCCTGCTGGTGACCTCCAAAGGAGCTCGCAGGGGTGATGCACCAGCTCAGGAACGGCCAACCCTAGTTTGGTATGAGCAGTCAGTGTTTGAACTTGTCATTCCTTGTTGTCCCTGCACAGTTTCTCTTCTATTGGTCAAATTTATGCATTGTATTTATTCATGTTAAAGAGGAGTAAGAAGTTCCAAGGGAAAAAAAAAAAAAAGGTTCAGTGGTGTAAATGATCATGCCTATCTCTGGCCAGCAGTGTTGGCAACCTTGGGTGAATAAGCAGTGCAGAAATAACAAATCTTGTTTGAGAATGAAATTAGAGCTGGAATTGGGATGTATTAGTTCTGTTCACAAGTTGGTGTAGTTTTGATGTGTGATTGTGGTAAAGCCACTTGGATGTCAGCTTCCCTACTATCTAGAAAACCTGGAATGAGAAATTATTATAAAACTCGGCTATTTATTTGTGAAGTACTTTCAGAGCCTCTGGTGAAAGGTACTGAATAGCTGCACGATTCCCTGTGGTTTATTAAATACACATTGATCACAATTTACCAAAGGCAATGACAGGTTTTAAACAGGAGACCCAACCAAAACACAGGATCCTCACGTTTCCAGATCTTGGAGAGGTCCATGTGCTGAACTCAGACCCAAAGCTGGCGTCGTTGCAGAAGGCAGAATGAAAACCACAAGTCTTCATGCAAGCCTTGAAGTCTCAATCAGAAGACAGGGGTTTAACCCCATCTCCTGCCTAGTTGTTCCTGATCTCCTGTAGGAATGAGGCATTCCAGAAAATTTCTTCTTGGGGCAACAATGGAGGTGACTTCCAAAACCCAGTGAGATTTACCTTTCCTTCCCCTGCCCTGTATCATCTGTGATAATTCTTTAGCTGGGGGGTGAAGGCATAGAAAAAAGAAAAGATAAAAGAGATCCTGAATCAACACTGTCTTCCATGGCAGCCAAGGCTTTACATTGCCTAGAGATCTCTTTGATTTCAAACTGTTTGGGCCATGTGCCATCTTTTTATTACTTATCCATGTATCAGAGAGGTCATTGATATTCTGCTGAAAATATATTTTTGTTTTCACCAAATCCAGGGTGTTTTTAGCAGAAAAAAAATTAGCTGAAATTACAAATATTTTTTCCACCAAATGACACCCCCTCCCCTGAGTAGAGGAGACTAGATATTTTTTGAGAAATATTTTTGTTTTCAATAAAATTTAAATATCTGCTGAAAAATATTTCAAGGCAATTTTTTTGCTGATTTTTGGCTATATCTAACATACAGTAACTCCTTAGGAACCTCTTTTCTGTAAACAGGATTATTACTAAAAAAATTAGAAGAGTGTGAGAATGCCAGAAGGGGAAAATGTAATCTCACCATTTTGTTTTATCCTAGCCAGATCACTTCAGTGGGCTAATAGCCAGGAAGGTTAAAATATGAATGGATCTGCATAGACCACACCAGATGGAAAGGATCTGAGCTGGGCCAAAAGCTCTTTGTTGAAAGTTTTGCTTTCAAATGAAATATTTTCAGAAAGGTAGAGCATCAGGCAAAGGAGCATCCTTTGGACACATTTTTGTGCTACTTCAAAGGAGAAGTTGTGAATTCTGACTTCTAGCTCTCTGAAAAACTTCTCCACTGAGGTTTGACCCTACAGGTCAGTAGGTTCTCTTGGCAAGGAGGTGAAATATCCTCTGTGCTATGCAGGGAAGTGCCTTCAGATCAGCACTTGCACAGAGGTGTCTCTCTCTGCTCTCCCTCCAGGCTATGGGGTAATTTTAGACAGGGTCTGTAGGGAACTAGCACTGGTTGCCCCATTTAGATGGGCAGAGGAAGGGTGAGGCAGCAGCATTGGAGAAATATCTTTCATGGCAACATGAGGACTGGTCATGGCATGTCCTTGGTACGGTGACATTGCAGCACCACACGGCAGCCCTGGCATGTGAGCATCAGTAAATTTAAGGGGTTTATAGGTGCTGAAAGTCAGCCTTAGGAATCCCTTAACATTACCAAGTCAACTGCATTACTTGATGAAATGATAATTTTAGTATTAACCAGATGAATATTAACACCCATAAGCTTCTTCCTAAGTAATTAATATATGATATTATGCAAATAATATGTTGAAAGGGTTTTCAAACCAAGATGTGGGCTGTGCTATGGACTTATTCTGTACTCTTGCTTTCAAGTATGTCTTATTTCCCTCTGCTGAGTTATTGCTTTTACAGCCCTGCAAAACAATCAAGACGATCCATGATGACAGGTTTCTTTGGGATTTCAGTACCGGAGTCCAGCAGACTTTTAACTGGAGCTCAGTGGTAAAAATGTTCCTATGCATTAGGAAGAATAACACATGGGCAAGTGAATAGATACACTATTTGCTGTCCTGTTCTGTTGTGCTGTCCCTGACATGCCTCAGGGTCCTCTTGATAGCAGGGGAAGTCAATACCAAGAGGCAAAGCAACAATGGCACATTTTCCAGGGGCAGAGGAAAGAAGTTCTGCTCAGGCAGCAGCAATTCCCAGTCCAACAGGAATATGGCAGTTTTTCAGTAGGTAACAGAGCGTATTTTCAGATCCACTGATTCCAACAGCCCATTGCCCAATGGAGTTTTGTGGAGAATCCACTCTCTGGGCATGACATTGATGCAAAAAGCCTGTGTCATGCTCAAGGTGAAAGAGGATGAACTCTAATTCCCAAACACATCCCTGACATCATCTAAGGTCCCAAACTGAATCTCTTTGTAATACCCAGAGGACAAATGTGATCCCAGAGGCTGCTAACACACTGAGCCTTTGTAGTAAAGACCCTTTAAGTAAAATCCAGGGTCCCTTTCCTGATTAAAAAGGGTGGAACTGAAAACACAAAAGAGTTAAAACTCATAGAAGTCATTTAAATCTGCAGCTGATACTCTTGAGCCTTAATATGACACAAATCCTGCTGACAGGTAACTGGGCACAGAGCTGTTCCTGTCAAAACAAATGTGGATTAGATAGTAGTCCTTGTGTCAAATGCTTAGGAACATTGGTTATCCAAGTCTCTCCACAGCCCTCAGGAAGCAGAAAAGCAAACCTGCTTCTGTCTCTCTTTTATGGAAGGGACTCCCTGGGCAGACAGTAAGTGTTTTCCTTGGAGCTGAACCCCAAAGGCACATGGACATGCACGGAGCAGCCCTGCAACCCCAGTCACACAGGCAGAGTGTGCCCAAACTCTGGCTCTGCTCTGTGTGCACTTGGGCTTTGCTGAGGTACAACAAAGGTGTTCAAAGGGCAGAGCCACGCACTTGGGATGCCCAGACTGAATACAGGATATGGCCAGGGTTCAGACTGCACATGGCCAGGAGAGCTGCTGTGGGAAGCTGGGATTCAGGAGATGGGAATGTCTCTCAGTGAGGTGATCAGGCACTGGGCACTGCCTTGGAAGTGAAGCTTGCAAACTCTTGAGCTCTTATGTTAAATGGAATACCCGGCTCAGCTGGGCTTTCCAGGCTGACCAAGGCATCTGTGTGGATTTGTTTCATATATCAAGTACCAAACAATGTTAATATACAAAAAGGTTCAGTTTACATTCATGCTGTGTTGTCTAGTGAGCTGGAAATGTGGGAAGATTTCAGAGTGGAGTGGAAACTGATATCTTTTTTATACATGGGAAAAAAAACCCCACCTTTTGTGGGCAAGATCAAGACCTGATCAAATGAGAGGTATGCTTCTTTAGCTAGATTCAGCAGAGATTAATGAAAACTGCTTTAAAAGGCTCAGAAATACAATGTGATTCTATCCATTTCCTTCTTACCCAGGTGCCATCCGCCTTCTCCAGCGTGTTTGACTTCCCCCCCTTTCCTCTGCATGAAAGAAACGTGGCTCTGGGTATCATGGTCTGTTGGATGTCTCAGGCACTGATGACTGAAATGAAAGCCTTATTGTTGTTCTGCCTTTTTTTTTTTCTTCTTCTCTGAAAATTAAATGCCAGGAAGATTGGTAAAGATTTCAGAAACACAAATTGACAGTTGGCCTAATAAAACATTGTACAGAGTTTTTCCTTTCTGCTTTGACTTGGCAGAGGATTGCATGAAAACTCAGAGAAGAAATATTCCATTTTTCCTGAAGGGAAGCAGGAACCCATTAACATACAGTGCTGGAGCATGATATCCTGATGTGCCCTTTAAAATTAGTTTATAGAGACAGAAAAGGGTGAGATCTGTACATTAAGATTAATTCCAGAAATCACAAATGTTGAGGTGGGAACAGTTCTCTCAGGCAAAATTTATTGTTGACTTATTGTTTTCATGTCATATACAACACTGTCCTTTAAAGCTCCATCTGATGAAAGCATGCAATCAGGTGAAAGTCTTAGATTTTGGCACTTATTAGTTTTTTTGAGAAAAGTATCTTTCAAATATGGTAAAATGCACCCTTCAGAAGGGAAAATAAGGCACAGCCCCAAATGTAATGCTCTTACTGTTATGCTAATCCCATGCATTTGAGGACTTCACTGTTTTCTCTTTAAAGCATTTCAGTACTGGCAATCTCAAAAATTGCCTCTCCTCTTTTTGATTTGGGGCCACATGGTGGATTGACAAGTGTCCCCATAACTTTGCACCCTGGTTTCTCCACCCCAGGAGCTGAGTTGGCCCTCAGACAAGTTTTTAGCTCTCTCTCCCAGATGACAGCTCAGTGTCCCCTCAGGGCCTCTGGTGTGATGTCCCTGAGCTCACAGTGCCCTGTGCTTCAGTCCAGTCCCTCAACATGATCCACTGCTTGATGTCCCCATTCTCCACCTACTAAACAATGGGGATGAGCTATGGAAGTTAGCATTCCCTTAGTGCCTCTCAAAATAGGATGTCTGGATCTGACTGCAAGCAGTCATTTCCCTCTGTTAAAGAAGTTGGGCTTCTGCAGCAGATGTAAACTGAAATATTATCAACCTAATAACTCAGAGGGTCTAAACCTCCCATATTGCAATTCAGTTGTGACGACTCACAGCAAATTTCTGGGGCAAATTGGGAGAAAGGTAATAAAATTAAATTTACCATTGAAATAAATGACAGAAGGCATTGTGGTTGTATTCACTAAAATCATCTATTCAGCTCAATGGGAGTTGCCAGTTTGCCATGAAGGAGATTGCTGCCATTTTGCAGAATTTTGTGAGTTGATGATACAGTTTCTACAGGCTTAAAATGCATCATTAGCCTGGTCAGAACCCTGGAAGATGATAAAAGGCTTGAAGTAAAAAACGTTGATTATTTTAACCTGCATGATCCTAAAATGGCCAATGCCATGGCTTTGGAAAGAGCTATTTCTCTTTATTTTGGGTCTGTGGAAGTTGAGTTTAGAGTCAAAAAGGAGCAGGGGTAGAAATTACAGCAGCAACAAGTAAGAAGCCCAATGGTTTTAAAGAAGTTGAGCTGTTCTGGCTGGAAAATAGAATTAAAAACTAATGACTGATAAAAAGGAAGGTCCCTCCTCTCACCCCAGACAAGTAAAGCCAAAGAGTGCAGTAGGAGCAGGGACTGCAGTGAGATATGGAGATTTGCTTCCAGCAATTCCCAAAGAACTGCGGAGAAGAGACCCTGAATGCAGTCCTTGAAAGAGGAATACAAGGGACCATTGATGAACTGATCCAGCTGCACTCCAGGGTTGTGAAAGCAAATCCTGGTGTCTGCCCAGCTGAAGTGCCCAGTCAATAGAGGACACCATGCTGGAACATCTGCCGTGCTTGTTTGGGTTCACATTAAAAATAGGGCACAGACAGGAGTGTCAGAAGAAAAACTGCTTTTACTACTGTCTGCACTGAGTGAGCGTATAAACAGCTACTGGAACCCAGCAGAGGAGGGCTGTCAGCCTGGCAGAAGCTCGGTCAGATTTTCAGCTGATGTAAATCAGGAGGACTCTGTTATTAGCACTGAACTGGCTCACAACAGCTGAGGCTCTAGCTGAGCCACTGAAGTGGTAAATAGTGCTGACAGCAAGTTGTGGCTTCAACAACCTTAAATGAACTCCATTAAGTGCTCATTTCTGAAGAGAATGTTGTTGAAACCTGGAAATAAGTCTTTCAAAGGTTTAACATATTTGTCTGTTGTAGAGGGTTTATTTTGAAACCAGATGCACTGAGCAGCTCAGCATTGCTCCACATGGCAGGAGAGGCAGCGTGCAAGGGATGGATCCTGCTCTCCTTCTTGCTGAAGTTGGAAGTAACCTCTGCAGAGTCAATGTCATCACATTAGTGTCAGTGAGACCAGAGGTAGGGCAAGAGTGCATAATTCCTTCCAGTGAGATGGAGACGATGACAGGCTAAAACCTATCTGAATAATTGAAAAATGTTGGTGATGTTGCATTCTTGGAAATAAAACTGGCACACGTTCTGCAGAAAACTCAAAGTGGCTGAAACAATTGATCATGACAGGGTTGAGTGAAGAAACGAAGCAGACTTTTGTGGGTTTGAACGACTCACAGAGAGTTTCAGTAAAAGGCAGAGTGGACAGGGGCAGAATCAGGCAGCAAAAACCTGGAGAGAGCAACTTAGCCTGAAGTTCACCACATGAATCAGGCAGGGGAGAGCTCAGGAGGTGGGGGTGGCTATTCCAGGAGTGGGGATGGGGTTTCATGCACAAGGTCATCCAAAGAGACTAATGTGCCTCCCAGTTCACAGTCAGCAACAAAAGCAAGCACTAGCCTCAGGTTAGAGTTAGTAGAGGGTTTTTTCATGCCTTGATTTTTCAGGTACTTGGTTAAGATGTGCCTGTGTCATATTTTTAAAGGGCTGTACTTCACTGCAGTGCCCAGCTGCCTGAGCTGTGCTGAGAGTGGTGGTGCTGTCCTTAGCCCAGGTAATGGGGTTCCCACTCTTGCTCAGGGAGTAGGTAAGATGAAAGCAGGGTGGTGGGAACAGAGGGAACACCACTGCCAGGTGAGACTCAACCTCCTCCTCATAACCAGCAGCTCCAGGGGCCAGAAAAGGCTTTTTTGGAGGCAGGCAGAGTTGCAAGGGTGTTAGCTGAGCATCAGTGGCACAGTGAAGCCATCCAGGCTTGTCCAGGGAAGGAGATGTGCCTTTATCACAGTTCCCTAATTATACTTTCAAAGAGAAGATGTCCACTGAAGAAGTTTCTTGAAGGGCAAGTCTAGCAAGATGGTATAGATGACGATACAGGCTGTGAGGGGCTGGAAGGAACAAAGATAAAAGGTAATTTTCTTTAAAATAAACAGTGGCAGAATGAAGCATGAGAAAATGTCTGTGTTCAAGAGACATCTGGGTCTGGCACTGGGTGATATGGTTTAGTGGTTTAGGGGTTACAGTGGCAGTGCTGGGCTGACAGTTGGGCTGGATGCTCTTGAAGGTCCCTTCCAACCTTGATGATTCTATGGTTCTATGAAAATTTCCCAAGTCAGATAACAGAAGGTGTATTGGCTTCTAATGCTCAGCTTGTGCTGATTCATTCAGTGCCCCAGCCTTTGAGAAAGACATTGGAAAAGAAGCTGGCTGCCTGGAATCACAATAGCGTGGAGGGACATGTTCCACCACCGTATTAAGGCTTCTCACTAGCCCACATTCAATTCCTCGACCAGATCCAGCAAAGGACAGAGGCATCTCCAAAAAGAATTTCAATAGAATTCCAGAGAATTACAATGGAATTACACAACAGCGCAGAATATAAAATTTATTGGTTATTATGGCTTGTATTTGTGTGGATTCCAAAAAAACTCAGCTCAGTGTAAATATTCCAAAAGCTATTGGAGTCCATTTCCCCCCTACTCCTCCCAAATAAACCCCCCAAACACAAAACAAACAGGCACATATAAAGCTCTGCTCAGTGTATTGTTGTGTATTCATTGAACAACCCTCTAAAACGCAGCGCCATCCACACCTGTTATCAACATGTCTTTCTTACCTCAGAGAGGTTACACACTGAAAGTTTAGGCTGGAGAAAACACAAACCACCAGCTAAAGCAAAGAGCAGGTGACAGATGAGGTTTCACCCAGACTGCAGTGTCTGGGGGACACCCTGGCTTTGCTCTGTTTGTGCCATTCACAGCACAGTTGTGGCCCTGGGATCTTAGGCTTAACTGCAGTAAAAACTATAATCAGCAATAGCACAATAAGGTCTAAGATATTTTAAGGTTGGTTGTCTGGAGGAAACCATTAGGCAGCTTTCCCGTGGCAGTGTGAACACATGCTCTATATGCCTCACATTGGGAGGTTTATTTGGTGAGTTCTCAAAGCTGGTTTTCAACTGAAATATGCAGTTAAAATGGCATGTCAACTATCTCTGTGCATATTGATGCCTTTTTTTCAGACTACAGGCATGTTTATTGCTAGATAATCATAAATATATTTCATTTTTCACTCCTGCTTTACAGTGTATAAGGACAGAGACATTTCTTTGATTATGAAAGCCTGTTTTTGTTTTGTTTAGTTCCCCTCTCCCTGCTGCCACCTCCCCCCTCCAATTTCTTGTTGACATGAATAGTCTTTGTCTTTTGTTTTCCCACGTTGCTGGAGGATGGTAGCAAAAACTTTATTGGATTTGGACCAGCAACATTACTTAAAGACTGTGAGAGGAGAAAGAAAGTCTCATCTTTCACTGATGAAGCCTAATACTAATTCACTAGTCTGTCCATGGCATCAACTTTGCTGCCAACAGATGCAGATCTTCCAGAGGCAAATGAGCAACTAAAGGCTAAAAAGTCTTTAACCTGATCAAATGAGACAAAAAAATAGATCAGCTCATGCAGATAACCATATCAGATCCCACCAAAGATCTTTGCCTTATTGTCGTGTAGCAAAGACCATCATGGGCACATGTGTTGCACAGAAAAATATTTTTATCTCACTGCAGACAAGTACTACAGTTAAACGATTTTTGGTCATTTTCAGTAAATAAGAAATCAGAAAAAAAAGACCATAGCAATAAAATAAAAAGTTCTGGGCATTTAATGAGCCTACAAATGCAGGGGTCCAGCATCCTATTAAAACCACCAAACAAAATAGTACAATCGATTACAAGCTGTATGGATAATCAATATTGAAATGTGATGCCTTGTAATCAGGAGGTCTTTTGAAAGACATCGGGAGAAAATAAAAGAAAGAAAAAAAATAAAAAAAGGAGTGCTTAATAGCAAGAGCAATATTTGGTATTTGGGAAGTTGAAATCCATTTCTGAAAACAGGTTTCCCAAAAGAAAGAGTTCATGTGGTGTTAGGCAACACAGTTTGTAGCACTGAGATTAGCACCGAGATACAGAGACCAGTGAATTCATGTGGTTTAGTGTATTTTCTATGTTCAAAATGCAACAAGGAGGATGAAGTACCCTATCTAGAGAATTCCCTTCAGTCCTATGGTACAGCACTTGCAAACCTTCCTGACCACAACCTCTGGACAAAACCAACAGCCACCCTAAAGCTAACACATGGGACAGGCAGCTATTTCCTCAAATTTCAATAGTTTCAAAAAAAGATAAAAACAGCTGAGCAAACTGTTATTTTGCATTACATTTCCCCTAGCTGATGTGGATTATTCTATGATTATTGCCATATTAAATTATGTTCTGGGGGTTTTTTTAACCTAAGAGCTTTATACAACTCTGAATCCCCTTCTGTGGTTCCAATGCATCCTCCACTGTGTGCAGGATGCTGGGGTGATGTGTCAGGCTGGAACTCTTGTTCCCTCCCTGCCTGTCTTATTCCACATGCCACAGGAGAAGCTGGCACGTGGTGGCTCTTTATTGATGAATGAGCACTGAGATGGGATGGAAACTGGGATGTTCTTGCCATCCAGTCAGCTCCTCATGAGCAGTGCTTTGGCACCAATATCCCGAGACATGCCTGCTTTTTGAGTGCTGCTTTTCCATTTATGTGACCCCATGTGACAGCTCCCTCTCATGAGATTTCCTCTAACTTAATTCATTGAATCTGAATTCCAGCTGTAAGTTACTTGGGGCACAGGCAGGCAGTGCTCCTTCCCAAAGCCATAGTTTGCAGATGAGGGAAAGAGAAGCAATGCAGGGACTGTGCTCTAGGAAAATCTTCAGTTAAACCATGATCTTCCATATACGATTGCCTGTGCTTAGCCTATTCAAGGAAGTATTTGGGAAAATACCTAGGAGGATTTTGCTTTCAGATTAAGTGATTTCTAGATGATTTTACCCGTAGCAAAACAGCAGGGGGTGAGTTTAGCTGCATTTTGCCTACACCAGAGGAAGAGAGGAGCACTTTTCTGAAAATCATCCACTTAATTAATGAAGACATGAATCTACATTAGGCTGAACCTATTTAGCTTATTAAAGTCTCCTCTCTCAGATCATTTCCTTCTGTGTGTGTCTCTACATCACAGGCTCTTCTGTTTGTAATTTCCAAAGCTAGGAAAAAAAAAAAAAAAAAAAGAGAGATTGTATCTTTTTTAGGGGTTACCCTCAGCTTTCAGCAGTCAGAAACGATATGTACAGTAGTCAGCCTAAAATCCCATAGGAAGATGAAAGACCAGGCTGTATGAAGTTAATACAATAATGAGGACTGTTACTGTACTCATCAAATATAATCTGAGGTGTGTGCCACTGTTAGCAAGGAAGAAAGAGCCTAAATGTGATGTCAATTTATGTTTTGCTGTGTTGGAATTATTACTGGAATCTTTGTTTCATGAACTTTTGGCTAGGATCATTCTTACTCTCCTGAGAGAAATAAAATCTTTTGTCAGTGCCAGTTTCTTTGACTCCCATTGTTTTCACTGGCTTTGGGAACAGATCCTTATTTTTTCTGCATTTTTTAATTCTCTTTTACATCCCCCTATCTAATGAATAGTCTGATGCAAGAAATCAGCAAAGAAGGGAAACTGCACTGATGGAAAATAAGGAAGTTACAAAAAATTGCAGAGGCCATTTCAGGAGAAAGTAGAAAAATATTCTGTAGGATGAAGACGGACACTCTTTTGCTCTGAAAGACATTCAGAATCTTTCTGCTGTTGTTGGGCTGAGGTTCCCCAATACCTCCTGCACAGCTTTTGTGCTGCTGAAATAGGAGAAAAAAGGAAAAAAATATGTAATCCAGGATTACATAAACGACACACATTCAGGTCTGTTGTCAGTAAAGCAGGTAAGCATCCTCTGGCCCTCACTAAAGGTGTAGTCTCTTACAAGTCTCTCCTTCCTGCAGGGGGACACAGTGGACATTTCTGGGGACAAACCTGCCCTCCAGCTCTAAGAAGACCCACAAGTCAAACAGGCCCTTTCCCAGTCAGAATAAGAGCAACCTTCAGACTGCAGAGCCCTGAACTCCAATTAACCACGTAGCCATTAAATAGATTTTTCGAATTTATGTCGTCAACAAATTGGGTCCCTTCCAGAAATTTCTAGGTGAAAAAAATACAATGTTCTTTTGTATTCTGTCAGCACCTGGTGTGAATTGGTCAGACAGAAATAAAAAATGAGTTATCACAAATTCTCCAACCACCCAGTGGGTGGAGAGCAGCCTTTTGCAGCAGGAGTTTGATTGGCAGTGGCAGAGAGGGAGATGTTCTAGCCTTGAGCAATTGCCCATCTCACCCCAAAGAGCCATGGGGTGTTCTGATCCTGCTGCTGGCTGGGCTGTGGGACCCTGTAGGGTCTCAGTGCAGAGCACGGACCCACAGCTGTGGAGGGATGTTCTTGGCTGCTCTCTTCTGTATCATTTCATATTTAGTGACCTTACTTTGATAACTTTTAGCTTGTTTTTCCTTTGCTTTTTGTTTTTCATTCATTTTCCCCCAGCTACACTTTTGTCAAATCCTGGTTTCTTCATGAAGTTTTGCACCAAATTGAGTGAAGCACTAAGATAATCTATTTGTAATAAAATACTTTTCCTTTACTTTAGTAAACTTAGTGCTTCCCTGTAAAAACAAACTCTTTAGTTATTCAGGTGTGACTAGTCACCATATTAAATCGCCATATTACCTCCTCAGCGTAATAATACATTCATTTAAAATTACATTTTAGAATCGCTCTTCTTCTGCTGACATTTAATTTTGCACAGGAGTAACACTATCGTAAAAGAGCCCAGGTGTAAAAATATTAAATTTTCAGTAATTATGTACTGTCCATTACTACTAAAAACTAGTAAAACTATCAATATTTCTCAAAATTGACTGGAATTACCAAGTTTAAACATTTAAGAAGAATCATTTAAGAGCTATGTTGCAGCATAAATGTGTGCCAGCTACACTTGACCCTTTCCTGGGGTACTTTTTAAAGTCAAATTGAATCTTTAGCACAGGTAACCAGTGAATTTTAACGCTTTAATGTTAACATTGCTAAGATACGAATCAATTCAATAGAGGAGAGCATGAGGAAGAGAAGAGACAAAGAAGTCTCAGATTTAGTGAATGCCATTTTGACAGGCTTGTATAGTTGGCTTTTAGATGTTGTTTTGGCCTCCCAAATGAAGCTCAGGTTCTTCCAACAGAAACATTTATGGATGCAGGAGCTTTCAGTTCTTCTTGTTGGGGTCTTTTCTTCATTTTTGTAACAATTCTAGCCTGGACTGAGAAATTTGCCCCAGCTGCTACTAGAACCAACATGGTCCCCCTAACCCTGAACAACAAAAAAAAAAGTGTTTAATTTGGAGAAGCATCCATACAGACATTCCTCCAAATAAAAGGGCTTAACTGACTTTTTTTCCCAGCAAATTCTACTTCCAAATGCGCATGCTCTTGTAGGGCCTGATCCAAACATGTCAAAGTCCTCTGAGTGGATTCTTCTTATTGAGCATGAGACATGTGTAAGCTGAGTATTTATACTAAGCAAATCCTTAAATTGCTGTTCTGGCATGGAGCAAGAAAGAAGTAACCACACATATTGACTCACCTATTGTAGTACCTGCTTCAGGGTGGCATGAATCATTCCCTGGTTTCTCATAGTCTCACTCACTGGAGACTACATTTCTCCATGAATGAAAGAAGGCACATAGCTGATCACCTCGTTGTTAAACTACACTACCAAAGCTCACAGAGCCTAATTCCAGTCTCTTTTGCCAGAGACTTGGGTTAGGCTCAGGATCCTTCAAGTTGCATTATAAAAAGCCTCCAATATAACAAATAGAGACCCACTTGAGATATGGGAGAGCTGATGTCAACAGTAGGTCTTAACAGGCAGGTGTCAAGGTCACTGGGCTAGTGTGTGTTGTGATGAGAGTCTTTCTCCCATTGCTAATGTAAAACATCAGGGAGTCATGGCTTCTTTCTAGCACAGACCAGATCAGACCATTTTTACAATAGAAGTTTTCATAGGGTAGAAAATATTGCTTCCCCTTTCATCACTCTTTCAGAGTATTCCAGAGGGCAGACAAAAATCTGCACTTAACACCAGCTGACCGCATTTTGGCTTCCTTGCAATGGCCAATGTTATCATTTCTGGGCTAACAAGAGTCAGTTCATTCAGTGTTGATGCTGTGAGGTTTAGATTATGCTCTGCTATTTGTGATTTGGGTCTCAGAGCCCCAGCAGGGGACTGAGCCTGCAGTGTGCTGCACCAGGCTGAAACAGCTCAGAGGATGGGCTCTCACAAGGTGAGAGCAGAGCTGAGGTTTTCTGACAGAGATGTCCTGTAGCAAGGCTGCAACAGCAGCACCATGTCATAGTCCAGCCTCCTTCTTCAGAGATGTTTGAGGTGAGGCAGAAGATCTACCGTGTTTTTCCCCCTTTGGTAATGCTCACTAACTGGTGAGACTCTCCAGAGACATCACAACTCACAGCTTCTTTCCTTCTTTCTTTTGTATGTTCTCACAGCTTCTTTCCTTCATGATTTTCTCTTTCTCTGTTGGCATTTCAGCACATCTGGACATCTTAGATTTCTTCATGTGGATATTGCTCTTATTTTTCTGCTTGATTTCTCGCAGAAATTTTCCACACATTGTTATCTGCAACTCCCATCTCTGCCTTGTTGCTATTCTTTTTCCTGAGTTGAAAGTGGTTTGCATGGTGGTTTCTCCTGTCATGTTTTTATCAGGCATTCTCCAGTAACATTCCCGCATTTGCCCATTTTTGCCCAAGGTTTTGTTTACCTTCTCTTTCTACTCTGGGTCCACATGTTTTGGGGCTGCTGGATTTCTTGTAATTGCAAGGCTTGGGTATTTTTTTTTTAAAGGATTGGGGTTTTATCTTGCTAAGATGTATGTTTCTCTTTCATCCTGCATTGGACTGTTCATTTAAAAAACTTTCTTTTAATCAAATGAAAGGAATTAAAAATGAGGAGGGAAAGCCCAAGAATTTAAATTCCAGTCTTCTTTCTACCACAAGCAACCAAGAATTCTTTCTATTTAAGACAGTCACAGATTTTATCATTGTGACTGGTTTCCATTAACTTTGTAAGTAGAAAGACATTTAGTAAAGTTGAAAGCTGTCTCTTACATGATGACAGACTTTGCCTGTTTTAATATTTTTACTGGTTAACTACCAAATCCCAAGTCTACCACTGTCTACAGCCAACATTTAGTGTTCACTACTCCTCTGGCAAGAAACACGACTTAGAAATATATCTTTCATACTAAGCTTATGAAAATGTATACTGTTTTGTGTTAGAAAAACAATGGTTTTAACATGTGAAGGAAATTGCCACAGCAAGCCCCACCCTGAGAGAAAGGAGCAGTAAAGAAAAGGTGCAAAGGGTCAGGCAGAGAGTTTTCTTCAGCAAACACAAGACACGAGAGTCCACTTTAATGGATACTGATGCACACACCTCAAGCAGGATGAACTGGTAATGTAGACTGAGAAACTGGTTAAGCCAACAATGGTGCCATGCTGGGATGCAGTGACGCCAAGAGGGATTTTCTTTCTGGAAGCCAGGGCCTGGTTTAGTCATGTTGAAACCCTTCTCATTGCTGTCTGTGTGCAAAACAAAGCCCTCAAACCCAGTCTGTTCACCTGGTGTCATGGCCACATGCAGCTGCTCCCACTCCTCACCTCACTCAAGGAAACGGGAACAACGGGAGCTAAAAAATATCTGACCAGCTTTGAAGAGACATCTAAACATATGCAACACACAGTGTAATTTATTCTGGAGTTTATCTCTGTGCATGGCATATTTGTTTCTGTATGAAGAAATATCCCTGGAAATACTGGAATGAATTTACTATATTTCAGTGTAAGCAGTATTGGTTGGGCTATTTCCAGCTTCAAGCTCAGGTCCAACAAAGGGCAGGAAGGCACTACCAGCCCAGTTCTGCTGCAAGGAGAAAATGGATGGTGCCCAAAGAGCTGCTTCCAGCACAGCTTGTTCAGAGTGGCCCAGTGCAAAGCTTCCCTGGTCCTGGATGGCTGCTGCGTGGGGAGCAGAGGGGGAGGGCAGTGATGCTCACCTGGTCTGCCCAATGGTGCTGGGGGCGAGTGGAGATCCCTCTTCTTCCACTGAGGAAGGCAGGCATTTTGCTCTGCTTGTGAAATGAGAAGTTTGCTCCTTCTGGCTCTTTCAAGCTTCATCTCCTGTGCTGCAGAGTCTGTCTGGCACCACTGCTATACATGAGGTATCTCCCATAGCTCAGCAAAGCTACCATCACCTCTGCAAACAGGTGGCCTCAAGGCTCCTACGTGCTGTCCATTTTAGACCACTGTCCAGAGAAATCAGATTTGCATAGAGGACTGAAAGGAGAGACAAACTCCTTCCCTGATCCATATCCTACCTGCCTAGCTTTTTCTTCTTCAGTTTCTTGGGAAAGCATTTCTGTTACAAAAAATTCTTCTCTGACGTCCTTCTACACTACTTCTTCCCTCAGTATCTGAACTTCTGAAAGGCTCCAGTATTACAAAAAGTTGGGAAAAAAAATCAA
>JAWWEW010000166.1:29245849-29276033 GCA_035583185.1 Anabacerthia variegaticeps | reverse complement strand
TTCTACACTACTTCTTCCCTCAGTATCTGAACTTCTGAAAGGCTCCAGTATTACAAAAAGTTGGGAAAAAAAATCAAAATGGGGCCATCTCCACCTGCTATTGAGCCCCAGGGCTGAGGCTGCCCAGGGCCTGGAGTCACACGTGGAGTCTCCTGAAGCCAGGCTGCAGAAGACACAGTCAACCCAAACATATTCCAATCCCACCTGCTCTCAGAACTCCAGTTTTGGCTTTTCTTTCTGAGTGTTTGCTTCTCTTCAGATACAACTGTTGCTAATTTCATTTCTAGTTCATTATTGGAGAAAGGCTTCCCTATTTAATTATTAGAAACAGAGAATCCATAATACTCTGAAAGCTGTGAAAACGTAATCCTGGATAATTTTTTACTGTCTGAGAAAAGTCACTAGGACTGATCTATTCTTTCAATCAAGTACACCCATTTAGTTTATTTTTAACATTCCTTTCATTATGTTATGAGCTTCTTAAGGATAATGAAATAATTGCTTGTCTCTTTGATTGATCTTTGTTTTGAAAGGGAACTTTAATAGTGTTATTTCTAGAGCAGGCTTACAATATAATACCATTAAAGGAAAACATGACATTAAAACACATTAAAGCACATGTTCCAATAATTAGACCTACAATTCTCGTCAGCTGGAGCCCTGTGTAGGGAGGAGTTACTGCAAAAATTTATGAGGGCAGAATTCATATTATTCTGCCTAATAAAGCAAATATATTAATAATGGCATTTTCTAACGCTATAGAGCTGTAGCAGTCAGTGAACAAGCTCCTTCCCCAGACTGCTCTGGAAAGCTGTTCACATGCTAGAAAGAATCCCAAATCCTGGCATTTCATTTTGTTAACATGAAAACATGTCAGTAAGACATGGTGCAGAGGAGTGCTTTGACAAGCTCTGGGCTTTCAGAACTAAGAATTCTAGTTTGCACAATTGTCTGTGATAGCAAATGATGGGGGAACATTCAAAACCTGATATAATTGGGTATATCTGAAATGTGGATATGCTTGCACGCAAATTAGAAGGAAAAATAAAAGGGGAGAAAAGAGCAAAGATCCTGAACCTGGATGCACATGTTGTCAGGTTGAAATACAGATGTGCTGATGATTAGACTGCAAATGAGACAGTATAGGCAGGCTGTAGTAGATTGTATAGGCTGTCACATCCTTCTCCCACAAAGAATTGAAAACAAACTGCTCAGAAGAGCCTTCCATCCTCAGATGATGACCTCATGTCCTGTTAGGGCACTGACATAAGGGCAAAGCTGTAGCATTGAGATCAAGGATTTTCTAAAAAGTACTTTCTTTTCCACTTTCTGCAATCTGATTTCTCAGTAAGGAGGCTGAAATCCCATAAAATCAAAATACTCAGTTTTGGTGGGGTTCTTTTAGTCCAGTTGCATTCAATTTAAATATTTGGGGTTTGGCAAGAAAGGGTGGAATGGTAGACATTTTTCACTATTTTTGACTCCTAGGCCAAATAATCCTTTCTTCATTTAAGCCCAGTGAAATCACTTAGAGACTTTAGTTAGGCTGGGTTCATGGTAGACACACAGCCTGCCCTCTGCCTCAGAGGAAAGGAGAAACAGGACTGAAGCATCCCAGGAACCTCTGTGTGGATGCACGTGGCTCAATCCTCTGATGAATGAAATTGTACAATTAAATTGTAGTGCTTTTTTACACCAAATACAGATTCACTAACAATAATGACTCTTTTTAGCACCCACACACGTGGCACTAACGGCGCAAAACCACATCAGCAGCTGAGCAGTCCCTGACAACGTGATTTGGCAGCTTAGGAAGAAAAGGGAAGACTCCTGAGTGAACCAAGAAGGTTTAGGTCATACTCTGTATTTGTCCAAACTGAAATCATGGGTTTAATATTTCTGGTTTTGACAGGCCGGGCCAGTGATCAAAGCTGACCAGCATTACTTCTGCAATGCGGATGGGATCTCCTGGTCTTATCTGAGAGCTGTCCTGGGTCTAGGTACACTTTAGAAGCTGTTCGAGCCTGGGACTATCCAAACTTCAGAGTTCATGCTGGGAAAGGACACTGCCCTTGTTTTTTAGGATGCCTGTAAGTCTGCATTAGTAAATGCAGATGACAACAATTATGCCTTTGGGAGAATCTTGGCACATTGGGACTGACTGTTTTTCTGATGAAGAACTGAGATAGCAGGAGAAACCTTTATCCTCTGGCTGAACAAGAACATCTTGAATCTGTTTATGTGTGCATGAAAAAAATTAATCAAACCTCTACAGGCAAGATTCCTCAAGGATGATAAACACTCAGCTAACTTAGGAATCCTGCACAAAAACTATGGGTTAACCTGGTGAGCTGTTTGACTCAAGATAAACCTGAGGAGCAAGGCTGTGGAACACATGTAGTGAAAAATCACCAGGAGAGGTCAGGCACTTTCTGTGCACAGAGAAGGCACTGAATCAGTCCAGTTTTACCCACTTGGGTGTCTTTCACTCTGTGTTACTAATAAGGCTAATAAATATTACTTCCCTTCTTGCTTTTACTTGATGTCCCAGAGGTCAGAACGTGATCTCTGCCAGGATGAGTAAGGATCCTGGCTCAGTGGCAGATAACCTCTGAGTTCCAGTTTAAGGAGGATTAATAGGCAATCAAACACAGCCATCAAACACCAGTTTCTCCGGGAGAGGGGTAGGGGTAAAAGTGAGCCCAACCTCACCTCTGTATGGCTGAAATGGATGATAGTTGAATGTAACAGTGGTCTGGTTTCACATGGGAGGTCAAACCAAGCCTCCTGATTGGTTTTGTACCACATCCCACCTTTCCTATAGCCCAGAAACTGCAGAAAGCCACATAGCTCAAGTGAGAAAAGTAGCTGGTCAAACCTTGCGTTGCTTGAATCATTTTCTCTCACTCATCATTCCCCATACAGCAAGATGCTGATGATAGTTACCTCCCCAGGGCTGGATTCAAATCCACTTCTCCAGAGAGATTTGAACCTGCATCTCCCACACCCTGGCTGAGTGCCTTAAATACTTGGTGAAGTATCTGGATATCCTCTGCAGAGTTGTAAACCTAGGCCAAAAATAGTTTCCAGCTGCAATTATATGACTAACCTGACCTGAGACTACTTGGGGAGGGGGGGGCAAATATTTTATTCACAGAAGAAAAATAATTGTCCTCCCCTATTAAGAAGACAGAAGGGAAGAAGCTCCACTGCTACAGGAAATGAGCAATGAGATCTTACAGGCAAGGTTAGGAGGCTACATTATTATACACCACCTTTTTCCAAGCAACAATTTAAAAAATACAGAGTTCTTCTCCCTGTCTTCTCTTGTATATATGTATGTATGGGTTTTCAGGATAATTCAGAGTCACTAGCATATTCTCATAATGTGTCCTAATAATGATACACATTTTATGTTTGCAACCCCTGGGAGTGCAGGTGGGTGTCTCAAACACACAAAGTCTCTCCAGAAAAAAAAGGCAACACACACATTAAATTATAGAATCATAGAATTATTTAGGTTGGAAAAACTCCCTAACATAATTGAATCTGGTCCTAGGTTTTAAAAGACATTTAAAGTTAGGCTCCTAGGATCATGTTTAGGCTTATAAATAAATAATCCAATTTTCACATGTGCTACATTCAGCAGCTTCTCTTAGCTTACGTGGTTGCAGCTGGAAGGCCAACATTTTTGAAAATCAGGATACTTGGGGGCTTGAATATGGACTTAAAATGGAGATTTGCAAAGGGAGGTGCCCAATTTCTACTGAGACAAGGTTTAGTAGTTTCATGAGCATAAATAACCTTTAGGTATCCATCAGGAAAATCTCAGCTTCGCTGTAAACACCTCCGGATTCCTTAGATTTCATTCGTTTGGCAGCCAGGCACCTAGTTCTGTCTTCTGACCTGAAAAGTAATTTGCTGAGTTCTGTATAACTTATGTAGTCTTTCTTTGGAAAATAAATAAATCATTCAACTGGAAATACTCAAAAAGCTGGGCATATGTCCAGATACAGTATGCCTAGCTTAGTGGCAGAAAAGTTACGGCACACATCCTGTATTGTCAAGGACACTGAACGTTTTGGCTGCTCTAATAGAAAAACAATAATTCAATCATGTATTATAAAGGAATTTCCTGCAGAAGTTTGGCCCCACTCAATCATCCTATTAGATTTATCCTTAATGTGGAAGAACGGCACATTAAATTCATTACATACATTAGGCCAGCTGCATTTATTTCCAGATAGGTTTCCATAAAGTGGTCAAAATGCCTAAAAAAAAGACATTTTGAAGATGCCTTTACATGTAACTCGTATAGCATAATAATAACACTGCTGCCTTACACCACTGTGTGCCCAGTAATTCTTTCTCGCAATGGAAGGACACATTTAGCACAACTAGTTGTAAGTATTTTATAAATCAATAATAACAGGCCCACAGGGCTGGGATCATTGTTTTATTTTGCTGGCAGGGGCCCACAGGACTGGGATATTATGGGAAGAAGAGAGAGGATGTGTGAGGAGATAGTTATGGTAATATACGGCAATTCCCCCTCCCTCTCTCCTCCCTGGAGTAACTGTCTTAACATTACACGTGGTGATTTGTCCTCAGCAGTTCCAAATTACCTACACCTGTTGGCTCTGGCACATTAAATAAATACCCAATTAAACGTTTCTTTATTCCTCAAGAATGAGGAAAATGCAGTTCAAAGTGCTCTGCCGCAGCCCTACAACCCTCACCAAAGCGTTTCAGTCAGCTTTCAGATGAGAGGAGTTAGATCAGTATCAAGGCCTTTGAAAATGGGGCTGCAAAGCGATCTTTGTGCAATTTTAGGGATTTAATGTTCTCAGAATATAGCCTTGCACACTTGGTCCTGACCAGGGTGTGGGATGGGGCTGCTGGAAAATGGCCTTGTGCTCCCACTGGAGCCTGTAAGGGACAGTGTCTAGGAAAAGGAGGCTCAAGGTCCCTAAGCAAAAGTAAGGGAGGTGTGTCACCTCTGGAGACAATGCTGCCATTTCATGCAAGACTAGCTAGAACCCCATTCTTTAAAGCTTCTCAAGGACTGGAACATCCCCTGTTTGTGAAGACTGATCCTATATTGTCTGACTCTCAGCACACCCTTGGTATTGATAGGGTACATTTTAATTTCTCAGTGTCCTTTAGATATTTCCCCTGACATTCACATTCACCCCATAAATGTGCCCTGCATCCTGCTGCCTCTCCCTGGATCAGAGTCCTGGATGCTGCTGGTTAGCCAAAGGACCAGTGATCACTTCCCACTGGGGTCCCAGACCAGGAGAAGAGCAGCACTTTGAGGGGCAGCTGTTGTAGCTGTCCCTCCATCAGAAAAGCAGAGCTGCCTCTCCAGAGGTTAAGACGAGCTCACTGTGGGAGGTTGGTGTGTGCTGTTCTGCTGTACAGCACCTTCTCTGCTGATAGCACCAGACACACTGCAGATGTGCAGGGATGGGCTGGTGCACTATTTCAGTAAAAAAACACCCCTGAACTGAAATTGTGTAAAACTGCATGGCTTCAAAAACACTCATTACTTTAGTAATAAAAGATACTTAGCTAAAGCACTTAGTTTTTCTGGTCTAGACCTTTGCATATACAGAGTGCCCAAACCAGACCAGGACACAGTTGTGATTCTGAAACACCACAGAGCAGCTGGCCACACTCAGCTACACTGGGCTGGGTGCTATTTGGGTGCCACTTCTCTGCCACAGTTACCAGATACGTGGAAGTTCCACAGCAGTAGCCTTGACTGATGTAGATACGGAGACTTGTTAATTACACACAGCAAGCGACTGCAAACTGTCATTTCAACTGAACTTGATGCTGGAAAAGGCTTACTATTCTTGGATCTGTCACAAAAACATTTCAAGTTGTTACAATGCCTCTCTCTGCAAAGAGACAGAAGGCTCCAGTATTTCAGCTGTGCCAGTGCAAACAGTTTCCTCATCACCTTCACTCAAGTGTCTCCTAATGACACCCCTGGACTCTGTTTTACACTCCATTACACATATGCTGTCACATAGTGGAAAAAAAAGATCTACGTTTTATGCACATGTAAATATACCCACTTTGCATTCGTGGATGTAATACAGGTATCACTTTTCTATGTCCACAAGATCTGTAGCTTTACTGGTGCACATGCATGTCTTCTTCATACTAAGAAATTATATCCACAAGGTGTGTGTGCCAAGATTTCGGGAAGGAATCTGAACTAGGTGACAAGCCAGAAATTGCTGTGTGTGCCCATAAAGTACTGCTATAGGCACTATAGCTGAATGCTGTGTTTCTCCCAGGGCCAGGAGCAGGCAGGATGCTCTGTGGTGGCAGCCCATCAGTCCCCCTGCACAACCAGAGTTTTTAAGAAAGATGCCCTGGGTGTCTCTCAGTACACTGCTGGTATGATTGGCCAATAACATAATTTAACCTATGTTTGAACTGCTTCTGTGGGCTTAGAAAATGTTAAAAGCATACATATTTGTAAAAACTCTGGGGTGTCTGATGTGCTGGAAATTTTTTAAGTGCCTATAATGCTTCAAACTGAATCCTTTCCCTGTATATTTCTTGCACGGTTTTTCATATTCCCAAGGGGGCAAAGTTCTCATCTATCAGTTCCAAATTACTGAAATCATAAAGCTGAGAATACTACAATTATCAAAATCTCAGAAATGATAAATGGAGGGCCTATTTAAAATATTTTGCTATGTGGTCTCCTGCTGTGCTGAATCCAGTGTCCCTGCTCTTCAAGATCTAAGTCCTTTGTTCTGCACTGATGGAAATAGTTTCATACAATTTCCCATGTCCCATCGGAACAGTTCATTGTGGTTGTTATATTAATCAATCTTTTCTCTGAACTTGAAATGTCCCTAATTCTAGATATGTGTTTGATGTCACACTCCATCTGTAAATTTGTAAGTTCATTGTTTTCTTCACCTTTCTTAACAGTCAATGCCCTCCTTCCTCATCATTTGTGATATCCAGAGCAAACAAAGAGAAAATCAAGATACAGATCAACTGAAAAGTCCCCTGTGAAGTCTTTCTGCATATTAGTTAATTCCCATTGGTTATGAAAAATACAGATGATAAAAAAGTGAAATAATTATTAAGTATACTGTTGAAACCAGGTAGTAATTTGTTGCTCTTGCTACAGGGAAGCTTGGCACATTTTTCAGTCTTGTACATTTTCCAACCTTATTTTCCTCCATCACTTAACATCCATTCCAGGATAGGACAGTCTCTCTCTGAATAAAGCTCTGCAGACAAACCGGAATTGTAGACTGCATTCTGATTTCCCATATGTAACAGAGTTGAAGTATGATGTCAATTACTTCGGGGTGGGGGGGAATGACTGGATTTATACCACTGTATCTGAGATCATAATTTGACTCCTTGTGAGTAATTGAGGTCACGTGCCTTCCTCTTTAACTCCACCACTGTAATGCCCACGCCTCGTGCTGCAGGGTGAGTAGCCTGAACCATCCCAGATGACTGAGTCATGAGCATTTTTTCTAGATGAATACATGTGAGTTTATATGAGAGCAAGTAATTGCTCTTCATATGTGCCTGGGATATTATTTCATTAACCAAACTACTCCCTGTTCATGAAGAAACCCTAAAGATCAAGCCGCTGCTAGTGCCAAATTAAGTTTTCCTTGGGGTTAGAGCACAAAGCCAAAACTCTTGGGTCCTTTTTCATTAACTTCCTTAATTTGTGACTTTAGACAAACTCCCTGGGATCTCTGTGCATCAGTTACCCATCTATAAAGTGGAATGAAAGCTTACTTTATGAGGGAAAAGAGATGTGAAAGTTAAGCATGAGGGGCCAAATTCTGCCCTCTTACTCATAGTGAAACAGCCCTTGGCTCTGTGTTCCTTAACTCTTTGGCACCATGAGATCACCAAGGAAAGGGGGACTAAGCGTAAGCCCGTGTGTTTACCCCAGCTCTCCAGGTGGGTAAAACACTGAAATTCTCTGGTGAAAGCTGCCCTATAAATACAAAGTGTTCTTGTGACTCGGGTTTGCTCTTTGTTTGGGTACAGATTCAACATCTCACTTCCTCAGCTTACAGGACAGGTTGTTATTACAACACTCTTTCCTACCTCCTAACACCTACTTAAACAGAAATCACTTCTTACTGGTCTCACATTCAGGGCACAGAAATCTATTTAAACTTTCCTTTTGACATGAAGGAAGTCATTAAAATCAACCTCAATCCCTCTGCCCCTGAGGAACTGCTGTTCTATTAGACCAAACTGCTACAGGTAAAGCCTTCAGCATGTCTTTAACTTTGATTTTCTTAGAAGAACCTCAGCTTTGGAGACTGCAGAGACTTTTCTGAAGCCACAAGCAGCATGGGAGAGCAAGGGCATGAGGGAAAAGAGAAGTTCTCCTCCCCAAGGAGAAGTTTTAATGTGCCCAGAAAAAGGAATTAAGACTTCAGATCAAGGCTTTAGCATCATGTTATGTAAGTGATACTTTAGCATAAAATCACTGTATGGAGGGTAAGCAGAGCATTATCAGATATGTTTATATAATCAAATTTGAGAGTATCTTATATCCATTTCATGCATGCATAATTGGGTATGTAACCTATAAGGCACTAGAGGTCTGTTTTACCAAGTTTTCCCCCTATAGTAGCAACTTTCCCTTCCTATACGTAATGTTTAAACTACAGTCATCCAGGTTAGTAAAAAACTGTTATTTACAAACCCCCACAGCTGCAATGGTGGCAGCTTGCTTTAGTACCAGGATGGGGTCAAATATACTGGCACCAAGCCCAGCAGACCCTCCCCCAGCACACACAGACACACTGGACACTTCTTACCTTGCCTTGCACAAGCCCAAGAGTCCAGAGCCACCAAACCCAGATGTCTTCCAGAGACTTATTAGTGCACACACTAAAGAGCATATTTATGACACCACAAATATTTAAGTATGGTCTCTGCAAGTGGGAGGAGCAACTGGTCTCTCCAAAAGCTTTTGGCTGCAGGATCTCCCTATCTTGCCAGCCTCCATGCATCCCCCTGAAGCTACGGGTTTGGTGGGAAGGCCTCAGATAATCATCTGACATCTTTCATAATGCTCGTAAAGGGAGCTGGTGAGAACCCCTTACATACTATCATATGTGTTTGAGTTTCCACAGGACACAGCAACACTCCCAGGAGGGGAGGGAGACGCATGCAGCTGGTACTTAGGCATTCAGGGAGCCATCTGCCAGACAATGGAGAGGGAAAGGAAGGGTCCTGCCAGTGTGTCTTGGAAAGCTCTGGCCAGCTCCTTCCCTCTTTGCTTCCTTGTCAGGAAAATTCATATTTTCTAGGCTAATGCAAAGTGCAATCGTGAAATGAAGCTGATGAAAATGCATCCGTGTCATAGGAAACTCCCTTCTGAAGGGAACAGAAGGCCCAATACACCAAATGGACTCACTTCTTAGGGAAGTCTGCTGCCTTCACAGGGTCTGGGTTAAAGATGTGAAGAGAAAGCTTTCTGCCCTGGTACAGGCCTTGGATTACTATCTACTATTGATTTTTCAGGTAGGAAGTGATGAAATTGCAACAAGAAGTCCAAGGGCAATCAAGAGAGGCTTCGGGGCCATGGGACAACTGGTTAAAGGATGAGGAGCACAAGTAGTGTTCTCCTCTATCCTTAAAGTTGCAGGGAATGATGAGGTAAGAAACAGGAAGAGCCAGCAGATCGATACCTGGCTCCGAGCCTGGTGTCATCAGCAGAATTTTGGGGTTTTTGATCGTGGGTCAGTTTACATCGACACGGAGCTGGTGGGCAACAGATGGGGTACACCTGTCTCAAAGTGGGAAAAGGATCTTTGCACAGGAGTTAACAGGACTCATTGAGACAGCTTTAAATTAGATTTGAAGGTGGGGGAAGGGATATAACCAGGCTTACTAGAGACAAGCCTGGGGGCAGCACACCAGAGTTTGAGGGATGGTGTGCTAGTGAGGTCCTTTGGTTGCTGTCTCAGTAGAGGAAGGGATGGAGATCCCTCCGGCAGCCAAGATGAGAGGGTTATTGAAGCACCTGAGAATGGTGCATACGAATTAGGGCTTCTCCCCTCAAAAAGGTGTCAGGAGTGTGTGGAAGAAAACTTCTTGACACAGCTGGTGAGGGAGCAAACAAGGGAAGGCGACTGCTGGACCTGCTGTTTTGAACAGGGGACTGGTGGGAGAAGTGCTGGCTGGAGGCTGTCTGGGGCACAGAGATCACAGAATGATGAGGTTTTGATTCTCAGAGCAGGAAGGAGTGGGGTCAGCAGAACTGTTGTCCTGGTCTCCTGGCCTGTTTAGGAGGCAGGTTGACAGAGTCTCTTGGAAGACAAAGTCTGAAAGACAAAGGAGTCCAGGAAGGCTGGACATCCTTCAAGAAGGAAAGCTTCAAGGCACGGGACCAGGCTGTTCTCATGTGCTGAAAGATAAGCTGGCAGCATTGGAATGGGATGCCCAGGGAAGGGGTTGAGTCACCAACCCTGGAGATATTTAAAAGGCATATAGATGTGGTGCTTAGGGACAGGGTCAGTGATGACCTTGTCAGAGCTGGGTAATGTTTGGACACAGTGATCTTAAATGTCTTTTCCAACCTAAACAATTTTGTGATTCTAGAAGATGATTTAAAGTTGATATTTGGTCTCCTGGTTTGGACTAGTAACTGGCTTTCCTGGAATATGTTGCTTTGCAGAATGGTCACCTTTTTCTCAAATGTGAGAGAGCTAAACTGAGCCTCTGCAAAATGGAAATGATCTTGTCCCAGAGTTTACATTTTCAGCTGAAAACAATGGATCAGGTTCTCTCCCTCAGGCTGAGCAGATTCTTACTCTGCGAGTAATTGTACTGAAACCAGTGGGACTGCAATGGAATTAAAAGATATACTGGTATGATGTAAAGGTCACTGGCTTTGATTCCAAATATCCATTCACCTTGTTTACTCATGTATTAAAAAGCTTTTAACCCTAGAGGTATTGTACTGTATTGGGATTGAGAGGCCTTGACTGAGCTTTGATGCCTGCTTGGCTCTCCTAGCATACATAAAGAAATCCAGAGTCAGAAAGGATGGAGCAAATTTGTCAAAAAAAAAAGGTATTTTGTTTCTTCTGATTGTGTTTCTTGATTTTTTTTTCTTTTCTTCCTCCCTCTAGCCAAATTCCCAGTCACAATGACAAAATGAGCATACTTCACTGGATTTTCCACTAGCTTTGCACTTGCTCTTCCACTAGCAGATGAAAAAGGAAGATAGCATGTGCATGGTCTTGCTGCTTCCTTTTCTGAACAAAGTCAGCTGATTACATGAAGTACCTGCTCTGTACACTCTCTCTGCTGTTCCTTGGATTTCTTTCATTTCCCATGACATTAATACAACTCTGCACATAATGCCATTTCCCCATGGCATTAATATGGCTCTGCATGTAAGAGAATAGGAGGCAAAGAGGAGCTGTGCAGAAGACTTCCTTGGGTTATCCTTTAGCTCTCACTGAAACAGGCTTGGAAATTTCAGGGAGGAAATTTTGATGCTGGCAAAATGCCAGACTGATTAAATCAAAATGAACCTCCCAGCAGAAATCTGAGGAGTTTCTCAGGTTTCCAATGAGCTCAGTGGGCTGGTAGCTGCTGCAGAGCCTGTGTCGGGGGGAGCCCTGGCTCAGCCCTGCTAGACCCACAGCTCCATTAGATAACTGGGTGTTGGCCACCACTGTCTTTGTAAGGTTATGTCACTGCAAGGAGCGCAACAAGCTGATGTAATTCACGCTGGACCAAGATCCTGGGCTGGATGATGAGGTTGTAAGGCCATGCTGTGCTCCTCAAAAGCCTGTAATGGGGCTTGGGAACCCTGGTCCTCTTCTCCTTTCTTGTCCTCCCAGGCTGTCATCTAGTCTTTAAATGGCTTGGGGACCCTTGCTTGCCTAAAGGGAATAAATCTTGGAAGAGTCCAATTATTAATCCCTAGAAGTCTCTACTGAGTATATATGATTTCTCTTTCAATTTTCCTTCTTAGATTAATAGTTTTATTCCCTTGTTTTTCAGCTTGAGGCAGAAAATCTAACAGAAATGTTCAGCTTGAATGATGAAAGTTTAGTGAAGTTATACTGAATAGCAAATGGGACCTTTTCCTGGGAAGTGCTGAGCAACCTTGGCCTGAGGTGGGACTCAGGCAGTGCAGGGTGGGCTCACAGAGCCTTTAGCAGAGCCCTCCACCAATGGTGTCAGACCCTCCAGAGCACCACACTGAGTGTGTAAATGTACATGATCTGTCCTGAGGTATCAGGGAAGCAAGGCTGATTCCTGATTATGTTTTTGATGTGATTGTTCCACAGTCTCCTTAACTTGCATTTCATTGCCATAAAACTCTATTTTCTCATCCAAATCTTGATGTCATCTTCTCTCTTCCCTCCCCAGTGTCCCATTTCATCTGTTCCTATCCGACTGCCTCTTCTCTTGTCTGTGGGGATGCCGGAAGAGCAGAGTAAAGATATCACAGAAAAGAACTTTTTTGTCCTCTCATCTCTGCTACCTCCTTTGCTGCAAGGCTTCAGAAGCAGGCACAGCTCTCACCTGATGTCTGTCCAATGCAGTTGGGTGGATCTACAGAGAGCTCATCTTTAGTGACCTGGCAGGTGCTTTGCCTCTACTGTTTTTTAAAATTTATTATTCATAATAAATCAGTCTTTTATCCTCCAAAAAATAAGCAGATCTGCCCTCCTTTCACAGAAGAGGCAGGGAAAGAGGGTGGCAATGAGCTAGCACTCAGCACCAGCTCCAGGAAAGCATGGAGCAGAGTCCCAGCATCCACACCTGCCTGCCTCCTGGCATCACCCAGCTCTTAAGCCGAGGCTGTATGGAGGTGCTTCTGCTCCACAGCGGCCCTAACGTGGCATCAGCACTCCAAAAGCTTCAATTTCTTCCCCTGGATCCCAAGATCTCTTCCCTGATTAGAAGAATTTGCCTGGCAATACAAGAAAACAGACTCTGAATGTGCTCCTTCACAGTTACAGACAAGGAGACAGGCGTGCTATGCTGATTTAGGGAAATGATCTGTCAAGCTCCTATAAACAATAATAAGAAGTAAAATAATGTTTCATTTTCTCCAAATTGGGAGAGTATTTGTCTTGCTCTCATAAAAATCTGCTGGTCCTCTGAAATGGATCAGTAGTGACATCCAGTGGCCACAAACCGAGACAGCCACAGTAATTCTGGGTTGTAACAGCGTGGGCTGGATTTACCACTATTTACATATGTCCTGAAAGTGTTCCATATGCAACAAAAACAAAACAAAAAGTATATATATTTTATAAGTATCACCGTCCAGGGAATGAAGAGAAACATCACAGACCATCTTTTCAGGGCTATGCAACATCTTCTGGTCCTGGGAGCTGCTCTGCTCTGACCCACAGTGTACCCTCCCATCGAGACTGGCCTTTAGAAGAAGCTTCATCAACTCAACAAAGTGTTTTGAAGGGAGTTAAAGGTAAGGGTCTTAGAGACGGACCTGGGGTGCCTATGCACATTAGCAGCTTCTTTAATCACTATTTTTTCAAAGGGCTTTGTGGCTCTCAGATGGTTTTTATTTATCTCCTTGGATTCTTACACATTTTCTGGCAATGCTTTCTAAACAAAGGGGCTATCTGCACTTTGCAGAGTCATGCAGATGTCACGGTTTCTATATGATGACTGTGGGATCTGCTACTAATGCTTTTTTTGGTTGTTGCTTTAAGAGAAATATGTGCAGAAACCTACTAAAACTTTCATAGCACTGTTTCTGGAGACTTAGAAATGGCCACTAGATCTACAGAGTCCAAGTTTAACTTGGCAATTCTACATCATGCGTGATTTTTTTCTACATCATGACTGTTTCTTTTCTTATCATGTTATCATGATCTGACCCACAATGTGTTAAATATAGCAAAGCGCTTATTTCAAGCACCCAAATAACTCCCTGACCTTGAACAACCAGATACAGGGACTGTCTTGGACTACAGCCATCCTTCTTCACTTCTTGCCGAGCCAGTCCTGCAGAGTGACTGCTAATGGGGAATGTGAACCAGGCCACGAGGAGTCCATCAGCTGGTTTGTATGATTTGGGGAACTTGGAGAAAACCTCGACTTTCTCTCTTGGCGTGTCAGAAAAATACCAACCAGCCCACTGTGAGCCAGGCACAGAATATTTTTTACTGACTAACTGTGCACTAGGAAATGCTCAGCTTTCCCTCACAGACAATAGGCTTTTCTTTAGTGGAGTGCTGACACTGGGACTCCATAAAGGAAATCTTCAGTAAAACACTGTTTCTTACTTGATCTCGCCTGTAATTTAAGAAGTTAAATTTACACCTTCTCTGGCAGCCCTGTGCCTCTCACTCAGTTCTAATCTGAAGCAACTGCTGCGGTTCAGTTCAGGGTGGGGAGGGATAATCAAGTTACTTTTGGTTGGAGAGTTACTGTGTGTTTGTCGAGGCTGGGGGTTCCACCACATGCACACTTCTAGACTCTCACAAACACGCAGCAAAAACGCATTATCTTAAATCTTCTTTTGCTGGCATTTAAATGAACACATTTTTCCTCAAATATGAGACAGGCGGAGAACATCTGGCTCCACTGATGCTCAGTAAGTAACTCATTACACTGCAGGAGCTCACCCATTTTTGAGCCCTGGGCTTTGGTAATGTTCTTGCCTGGTTTATGGCTCTGGTGGACTTGATTTGTGCTTGAGCCAGGGTATTATATTTGGGCACTTGAGCAACAAATTTTGCACAGAGATCCAAACCTTTAATTCATAGCTATGGAAAGCGTTGGAGTAAGCTCATTAGTCATTGTTTATATTCAGAATATGGATGATTCAAAGAATAACAAAATGTACAGAAATCTAAAAACATATGTATTGAAACCAAAAAGCAGAGGCACAAGCCAGCTTTTCAGATCCTGCTGATGCTTTATCTGAGATAACAGCCTGATAAAACACCCTACTTGTCTGTTTAAGGTTGTTGCTTAAGGACATCACGATTACGGACATTTCTCTCATGATACTTTCTGTTTTGTCATTGTCAGGATGACTGTCATTTCTCTCCTTCTTCCATATCTTGTAATGCTCATTTATCTACTTGGTAATGCTTAGTCCTCTTTTGGGATTGAAAGATGCTAAGGCTCCAAATAGGACACAGATGGCAGCAAGTTCCTAGTGTTTAACAGTAGAGTACCAAGCATATATTTATATTTATACTTATACTATTTATACTTAGCTAGTACTCACAATCATATGGTAAATCATTCACATTAACTCCCAACAAAGATGGGTATCTTTAGAAAATCCAGATTCTGCTCATCTGAGAAAATTTTGGAATAATTTCCCAAATCATATGCAGGAGAGAATGAACAGATTACCACTACCAGATATCGGAATTACATCTAAGAAAAATATCAGGCTGCAAGGGAGGAGTTTAAAAAGGAAAGATTTATGTCATTGGTGCCAGGTTGGATGTCAGAGCAGGGTGGTTGGAAAGAAGGACGAAGGGAGTAAATGACCCTATTGGTCTCTAGCAGAGTCTTTATGAGGCAGCATAAGCCTAGCAAGAGTTAAGAGAAAGTAATAGGATTAAACTTGGCTGAATTCAGAGCAAATAGTGAGATTTGCTTTCTCTGAGGTTTGAGATTTGGAGGTTTGGCAGTTCAGTAAGAAATGAAACCTTAAAAGGGGTGGTTGGAGTATTATTTTTCACTATTATTATTAATATTTCAAAAAATCCCTGGCAAGAGTACAGTCCTTAGGTGACCCACATGCAGAAGAGGTCATATGTATGGCTGAAAAGCAAAACAACTGTGGACTGGTCCTACAGTGCTGCACTGCCTTGGAGCATGGTGCATTTCTGCTTAGGTGCCTTGGTCTTTCTCCAAGACTTGAGATCTCTAGAACTACTGTGATGAAGGATTCAGGACAGCTACCTGCTGCTGGAGACATAGAACTTACAGATTTAGTCCTTACTCTGTGTGAAGAGGGAACACTTGCATTTGTACAGCCAGCAACTCTTGGTTCTGTCTCCATTTTTTTCCCTTTAATTCTGGAGAATTCCAGCAAGAAATAAAGGTGGAATCCCTTGAGCTTCCTGGAAAGTTCTTTTTTAAAGAAACAGAGTTTTATTTCTTTTCTGACAACTTCCCTCAGCCCACCCCACTCCCCACCCCCACTGAAAAAAAAAAACAACAAAACACCAAACAACAAAAACCCAACTTATAGCATTGTCCAAGTCCATTGACAAGGCCACTTTGTGTTGAGCATGGTCAAAACAATGAAAGTCTGTTGTGTCTGGTCTCAGGCAAGCACTTGGAAGGCAAGGACCAGGCCAAAGAAGAGACAACTGTCAGCAACACAATCACCTCAGGAAGGCTGGAGCTTGCCCTTTGCCTCATCCTCCTAACCCTACCACTAAGAAAGAAAATCATGTTTGTAGAAGGTGAAACAATAACTGACCTATTTGATTTTCTTCCCTACAGGGTTCCCTGAGCTGGAATGGTCTGCCCCTTTACACACTGGAAATACAAACTATGTACAAGGATATACCTTGTGAAGCAGATACTGCACTGACCTAAGTCTGCCCTGCAGCCCATGTGAAGGGACTGACCCAGCTCCCAGTGAAGACATAAGACACATACAGAGGGACTGACAAGGTACAAAACTCTTTATTAAGTTATGCTAAAAAAATATTGTGCATCTGTCCAGAAAAGACTCAGTTATTGAGACAGCCAGGAAGCAGATAACTTCCTTGGTGATAGCAGCAAAATAAGTGGAATACCCAAGGGGAGCAGATTCAATGACTGGATTCAATTCTGGTTTTAAGTGGACTTCTCCCAGGCTCTTCTGAATGCAGGCAATTGCAGTGTTTGCTGGCTGTCTTTTATTTTCTCTCAGCTCTTTTCTTAGGACCTCTCTCACAGAAAAGAGTTAATTGCAGATTATCTACAGGTGAGGGAACTCAACTGCATGGTGGAGAATGTATTTGTGGTCTTCAAAAATTGTTAAGAAATGAAGGTTGTGCTCCCTGGTGAAGGTAGCAGTTGTATCATTAGCCTTAGACAGAAAAAGAAAAAAAGCCATTAATGCTGCATATGAATGAGGTCAGGCCTTCTTGTGCCGATTCTAGCTCAATGAGGGCTCAGTCTAGGGGCAAAAACGGGCAGAAGCTGAAAATCTTCATTGTAATGATTGCTTGAGTATGCCTACACAACTGCAGAGCTCTCCTGTTAACATCAGTACATAGAACTGACAAGATATAATGGCATATTATTGCCTGCTAAGGAAAGCACTGCACTTAGGTTTTCCAGTATTCCTCTGCTGCTAGATTTAATATCACATTACAGGAAGCCTGACTAGGCAAACCTTGGCAAGATCTAATGTTCTGGTTTACGCACTGACGTGCAGATGCTGATCTTTTTTGGAGTAAGTATGGGCTGGCTTTGCATCTTCTGCTATTCAAAAGGAACAAGGTTTTAGAGCCTCATGTCCCAGAAGACCTGTAAGGATGGAGCTTTGGACTATATTTTGTCTCTTCAAGCCAAGACTATCTCCAGAAGTTGCTGTTCAAGGAATAATTTTTATTGTGCTGGTTAGTCAGTAAGACTTTTAATGCCACAGGAAACCTGAGGGATGCAGCTATGAGTCTCTGTGTGGTTAACTCCTGAAGCACTTAAGTGATGTTGTGGAATAATATATTCCACACTTAGCAAAAAAACTATCAAAAAACTTAAAAAAGAAAATCACGAACCCCTAGTATCTGTAATATTATAAGCCAGAAGGTTCCCTCCTTTCTTCCCTATGTGAAAACCTATTTTATTTGATTATGAACATTCTCTATGTGCTTTTTCTTGCACTCAGCTCTGTTAGTTTACAGTACCTGTTTAACAATAGCCTGTTTGGATCTACATGTCCAGCAAAATCTTCCAAGATACTCTTTGGCATCTTTACTGCGTTTCCAAATAAATTGTTTTTCAAGTTCTCCACCTCCTACTTCATCATAGTACACAAGAACATATGCACTGTTTGCCAGACCCATGAAGGACTCAGTTTCCTCAGATGAGCTAAATCAGAAAAAAAACATCAGCTAAAGCAGAATGAACCAAGGCAATCGCTGAAAAGGCGCTGAAAGTTTGGTCCCAGATAAAAAAAAAAAAGAAATGCATGTGATTTATTGAGCATGAAATTTTCAGATGCAAAGCATCAGATATTGCAAATTCTCACCATCTATCATGAATTCTGGACTAGAGAAGCACTAACTGTGTCAGCAGCATTGCTCAGACTGTGAAGAGTAGTAAGCAGTGGGCTATGGAAAAGAGATATGTTTGCATCAAGGTAAGTATTCCTCAGAAAAGCTGTGAACCAGAAGTCTTCGTGGCTACCAAGGATCATTTTTATATTGTTTACCAAAACCCAGTGCTTCTAAATGGTTCTCTCTTAGAAAAGGGTACTTTGTGTTGTTGGTAAATGGGATAATGAGGAAGTGTGAAAGATGAGTCACCAGACCACAGGGAAACAAACGTAGTGTGAGCAACCACAGCACCCTCATTCACCCCGTGTTCCTTCGATAGCACAGAACAGTTTCCTGGAGCCGTGGCCTCCAACGAAAGCTATACGAGCTCACTAGTGTGGATAATGGTTAAGGATATTTATTCCAGCTGCCCCAGATGTGCCTACATGATCAAGTTATCTATTACCTTGTAATTTTAATAAGCACATTTACCCTGATGTCACAGCTGTGACTTCAGAGCTTAAAGAGCTAAGCCCCATCTTTCCATAGGATGCAGGTGACAACATACCTTCTGAAGATACGAAGTGACTTAGCTGATGTCTGTGGTGGAACCCTGAAATTACTGTCTAACACAGCTGTTCTCTCCACGTCCATCCAAATTATTACAATACCCTCCCTGAATGTTGGAATGGGGCAGATTCAAAGCAAAACCACCCTGAATGCTGGGCATGTTGAGTACAGGTGCAAAATAACAAAGAATCAGAGCCAGAATCATGAGCAAGGAGGGAAGACAGGGCTGTGCTGATGAATTCTTAGTGAAACTCATTTCTGTAGATAACACTTGTGCAAAAAAAAAGACAAATCCAAAACAACAGCAAAATGAAATGCAAAATGTAAACTAACCACAGACTGTTAGCGCTAATTCTAAGAAAAAACTGCAGGAAGTAAAAGAGAAAAGTCAATGGTGTGAGAAGAGCAGCAATAACTTCCTTTTAAATCATCAGATTTAAATCTGAAAGATCACAGATCTCATTGCACCTGTGATCTCCTCCTTCACTAGATTTGAACCTGTACTTGCTCTTAATGGCACCTATCTTGTGTCAAGTGAACAGTTTCCTCCCATAAACACATCTTTCCAATAAAAGACATGAAAAAGAAAGTTCCTGTGGGAAGAGTCGTGCTGATGAGGGTCACTGTAGGAATCAAAGAACAACTTGGCCTTGTGGAAAAGCAATATTTTCATTGTTCTGAGAGGGTTTCACAAATAACTTGGGATATACTTTGTAAATGTCCTTGACGGTGCCCTTATGACCAGTGAGAAAACAGACAGGCTCATGTTACAGCATCAGATATGCCGAGCAACTGGTGCAGAGGAAGTATTAATGCCCACAAATCTCCTGTGTAAAATCTAACAGAGACAATTACCTTGGTTATGAACCATGGTGGTGTAACAGGCTTCAGCTAGCAGCCTGTCCAGCTGCTCTTTGGCTTGGATCCTGAACAGACCTTGCAGTTGGTCCTAAACCTTCAGCTACTTTCCTCCTCCCCACCCACCCAGACAGTAGCTCTTCTGGTTCTATTAAGCATTCACAGGGCTGCTGATGGCTGCCCTTTCCCTAGAGATATGGCCAGCTCAGCCAAATTGCCATCGACAGGCTCTCTCCCAGGCTTTCCCAGTAGAAGAGCATAAGTGAACAGGGTATATAGTCCTGAAGAAGAATTTCCTAGACAATCAACATTTAGACTAGAGCTGTAATTAGCTGAAGGAATCTGTGTTCCCCTCCTAACAGAAGGCAGAGTAACCCCCAAATACACCAGCTCTGCTCACACAAGACAATTCTGTTGCACAAACGCATCTCTGTACAGCTCTGTTAAAGATCCCTGGTCTCCCTTGAAGAGCTTTAACATGGGACAGAGCTCAATCCTTTCACCTATCCATGCCTTTTACCTACCCTTTTACCTACCCTGTTCTTGACAAGGCCTGTTGTTAAACTCCACTCATTTTTTTCCTGCCATCCTTCTTAACATGCAATTTATACATGTTTACCTGTGATTCCCTTGCCCTGCCTTTGACATCCTTTGTGCCCAAGCTGTTCCAAAGATGGAGCAGAAGTGTCTGTATATTAACAGATGAGTACACTCTCGTGCTCCCTGGTTTGTGCTCCCTCCAAAGCAGATCATTTCTGCATGGTACAAACAGGATTGCCAGACTATGCTTTAAGCACTTAACCTAATGAAACAGAGATTAGCATCTCAGAAGTCTATTAACAAACTTTGAAGGGTTGTGGTTTTTACCCAGTATGTGTATTTATATATTATTAATGAAATCCAAGACTTGCACTATATGCTTCTATTCCTTCTGTATTGCTACTGTGTACATCGGTGTATAAATTATTCCTACTATTGTTCCATGCTGGGTGTCTCTTAAGAAGTCAACAGTGAAAAGGAAGAGCTTTCTGTTCCTTTCAGAAATGAAGGCCCAGTACCACGTTAAGCACAGAGCTGAGCTCAGTCTGCTTTCTACCTCTTTTACCCGCCTGAAATCTGCATTCCCCTTGCAAACTGCTTTGCCCTTTGCAGGGTTGAGGAACCTGGGGAAAGCAATAGGATTACCCTGAGATAACAAAGTAGAATGCTGGGTGCAAGGAGGTTGGGGAACCCACACCTGCCTTAACTCAGTCTTTATGCTGGAATCACCAGGGCACGAAGCTCTGGGGAAACTGGTCCAAAGGAAGGGTATGCAAAAAAACCCCACATGCTGCTTCATTTCTCAGAAAAGTATTAACATCTTTCCTTGTTCCTCCTCCAGAAATAGTAATTTCTGATCCCTGAGATAAACCCAACTGTTTTCTGTTCTTCATCCTCTCTTAATCAAGCTCTGCTCCCACAGCAGCCCCCCTGCTACAGCACCTGCAGCAGCGTTCAGAGGTTCAAGGAGGTGCCTTCCAGTTCCCTCTTCCTCCTCCTCCTCCTCACCGCCTTATCTTCTAACTCTGCTTCTCTCAGCCCCACTCCTGAGCATGATGAGCCTTGGCAGCCTCTTGTTTTCTACCATTTTCAATTACTTCTGTGCTACCAGTTTGGTGGATCCTCAGCCAAAACCTGCTCCAGTCTCCCTTGTTAAATTCTTTTTACTCCCACACCTCTTCCTCCTCCTCCCAAAAGAAGAAGGAGCTCTTGCAGGTTCCTTTTTCAGACCAGCTGTATGTTGATAAATAATTATGCAATATTTAGTGGATATTTACTGACTGCAAAGTAAAGCAAGCCTGCAGTGATCTGCAGCAAAACAAGGCAGGGGTCATCCTTTACAAGCCTCAACAAAGGAGTTTTGTTGGATGACTAGGTCACAGCAGCATCTGCAGTGGAAACACTTAATAGTTGTATTTAAAAAAACATGAACATAAGACTAAGGTAGAGCATTTAAAAATAACTGTTCTTAATGTTGCTACGGAGACCTTTATTGAAGCCATTGTACGTGATGTGAATCGATTATGTACCACGTAGGTAACATTTCTCTCTCAGACTACTAGAAGCTGACAATACTCCTACTGGTATGAGATGGTGTGTAGGAGCAGACAGGCTGTGGAACTAAACAGCAGTTAAGAGTAGGCTAACTCGGGTTTTCAACCCTTAAAAACTTGTATATGTACACTTTTAGTAGTCTATTAACAGTTTCTCACCTATGCAGATATCCCTTGTTTAATACATTCTGTCTTTTCTAAAGTGGAAGGGCTTAGGATCAGTGCTCAGGATCATTGTAATTGGGGTGATAAATGCAACAATCCTATTATAAAAATAAGGGCTGTCATTCATACGGCTGGCAGTGCACGTCTCTGGATCTCCCTCTGTTAAACCTGAGAAGTTTCAACACATGGCATTCAAACAAAAACTGTATTGACTGCATTACAGATTTTATTTGTCTTTAAGCTGAGCTGATTAGGTCACAGTACCAAAGGCAGAAAATGTATTGCTGGTACTCAAGTAGTTACACAGGCTGCTTTCTTAAAAAGCTTTTGAGAAAATGTCGCTGATCAAAAGCAGTTAAGTCAAAATCTTGGCAAAAAACTTCAAGTTTTCATTACCATATTCTCAGCTTTACCCATTCCAATAAAAATAATGCTATTTGGAAATGCAGCCCTTACAGAAGTTCAGCTTCACTTTTTAGATGACAGGTTTCATCTTCCTGGCTTTTTAAAAAAAAATTTATTTTTTTCAGTATTGATTCGGATTAAATAACCTTGCACAGATGACAAATTTTAGCAGAAATTATTCAGGAAGCCAAGCTTCTTTAGGGCTTATTTTAGAGAAGTTTTAAATTTCATATTGAAAATATTTCCTTCAGTTTTTCCATTTGTTAGATGTAGAGCTCAATAAGTAAATTCAAATAGAAGTGTATAGGCTGCATTTCAGGCAGTTGTGGTTTCAGAGACATGATTCTAAAATTAGTGGAATAACTGAAAAGTTGTAGGCTGGTAGTGGGAGGAAATGCTAATCTGCTGTGGTACTGAGAACAACAAACAGGTTTCTTACTTCTTTTAGCCTGCAGACAATAATTTCACCTTCTCACTCAATCCAGTATCCTCAGCATCACTGAGGATCACAGCCTGGGAAAAAATGAGTGTAAATTGGACAGATACAAAGCTCTATGAATATCCTTGAGTTTTGCCTTCTGGCTTAATGAAGCTACCAGAGTACAGTTTGTCCAAAAATGACGAAATTCAGTTAAATCCTCTTCAGTTAAGAGGGATTTGAATTTTTTGTCCTGCCAGTAGTTTGGAAGTGAACATGAAGAACCCTGATTTAAATTGCATTTCTGCTAGAGATTTTTATCTATTTTTACTGATAATTCAAATTTTAGAACAACTTCCCAACCTTTCCTAATTACTTTTGTTACTGATTTTTGTTACTTCCCTTGTGTAGACAGCTCACTCAGTCCATTCTTCTGCAGTGTCTTATGCACAAAAAGGGTAGAAAGTGTTAAAAAGCTGTGGCCTAGATTCCGTGTCAAAGGATAAGGCAGACCTCTCTGTTACTACAGAGATACTACAGTTTTCCAACTTGCAAAACGTTTGTGAAACTACAAATTGCTCCTGCCCTTTCAAATGTCACTTTTTGAGTGTGAAACATGAGGTCATGTTTCTGGGTGAATTTAACTCGGGCTGATGTTTGCCTTGCTCTGAACAGGCTCTGCACAGAAGCAGCACAGACAACGTAGTATGAAACCAGACTATTACATCAACTCCAACAGGAGAAAAGCAGGAATTGTAATGTTATGCTTTCTCAGCTGAAATGTGTTACTAATGGTATTTGCAGAGATTTCAATAATAAAGCTATCTGTCTTACATAGTTGAACAAAGTAATTTATGTCATTATAAAAATGTAGCCCAAATTGATATTGTATTACACATACATACATACATATGTACATGTATTGCAACAAGTATTTCAAATATGGGTGCAATGATTACTGTTTTTCATAAACATAGTCTTTAGGCCATCTCCTGAAGAAAATCTACATGAGTTTGTGCAGAAATAAGTTGTGAAGGGAATAAAACTATATGTATACGGATTAACCATGGGAATCCACAGGCAGCTTTTCATTCTCTGCATACAGAAGCATCAAAACAGGCAGGAGAAGTCTGTTGTAGGAAAAAACAGAAATGAGAATATTTTAATAAATGTTTCCATTTACCCTTCCCAAGCTTCCTGCCAACACAAAAGGTAATTTTCCCCCCAGATTTATTTACATCAAAATGCCTGTTCTGCTTGTTCCCGCTTGGAACAAGTTATATTCATTTTAGTTCAAATTGTTAGGTTGAGGGGAGGGAGGGCTGACCAAACGGGAGGGAAAATGAAAGGATCTCTTTAGGCATTTGTGAAAGGTTCAGCTCCACAAACACACTCACACATGCTTAGATGGACAGCTTTATGTACAGCCTCATGCCGATGTCCTGAAGCACTGAGAAGCCCAAGGAGCCCCAGACTGACAGCCCACAGTCATGCCTGTCCACTGCACTTACATCAACCACACCTTCTCCCAAAAGCAGATGAGCTGATCAGTATTTTCCTTTTTTTTTCCTTTTAGTGGCTTAAGACCATTATGAAACATAGGAGCGATCAGAGACCCTAAGGTGAATAATGGAAAAATCCCAGGATATTCCTTTTCCAAGAAAATTCACAGATCTGATATAAAATTTTTGAGATATTCCTCCAGCTTGGAGAATTGGAGCAGGTTCCCTCAAATCCCCTACCATCTCCTTACTTAGCTTTTCTTTCCAGCATCAGGATACACGGGAGGTGCAAACAGCTAGAGAAACCCAAGCCCTGCTATGGCATGTCACCGATCGGAGGACTGGAGCTGCTGAAATTGGATTACGGGGTATTTGCACAAGTAAGCACTCTGCTGAGAGCAGGACGTGAACTCGGGCTCGGATTGTTGAAGTGCCAGGCGGTTCTTTCCCACTCCCCACCGTGCAGCCCTTTCGCCCTCCCTCATGTAGGACATAAAGGCTAATAAAGAGTGTCTGCTCTGCACCGAAATGGCTGCAGCAAGGACACGTGTTCAGCTCTGACCTTACCGCAGGGGTGGTCACCTCCAGCAGAAGGGAGGGAGCTTCTCTCCATGGCCTGATTTGGCTGAGCTTTTCTGGAGGCTAAAGAGACCGAGCAGATGCTCTGCGACCAGCTGCTGCCCGGACCCAAAAACTACCTGCAGACTGATGCAGGGAATTACACTTTTAATGAAGGGCAAGAGAGGCACAAAGCCTCACAGGAACCCTCATCTCTAAAACTGCATTCATCCCTGAAGTGTGTATTAACCCTTTAGCCATTGAATCCTTATACAAACTCAAAATTGATTTTTAATGCAGTTTCCCGAAGCCTCTCCATCAGCCAGAGGCTGCTTTGGACTAATCCAGGAAGTGAGCCAAGTATTAAAAAAAATAATGTGAGGTTGTGGAACATCAAAAACATATTGACCATAGTGTAATTATACTTGAAATGGATTAGGGGAAATAGCTAAAACAATCTCCGCTCTGAAAAAGATTATTTGGGAGCATGCAAGAGGGCCTTGGGGAGGCTGCCTACACTTCTGAGTAGGGATGGAGAATCTGCTGCAGAATATATAAGGAAAAGGTACTTGAGTGAGCACTAAATGACAAATGTGGTAATAACTGTCCCAAACATATCACTTTCTAAAGCTTAAGCAAGCTGACATTTACATGAATACAAGAAGTCAGTGAAGTAAACGCAGGAAGAAGCGAAATACATGTGACAAGTCTCACTTGCATCTGGGAATTAAAGAACAGATTCTGGATTTAGGATGTAACAGCAGACAGGGAGTAAAGGAAATCTTCAGTTTGCCTTGGATACTGGTAATATTAAAAGGTTGAATTTGTTATATTTACAATTAAAATAGCTTTTTTTCATTATTTTATTTAGTCTTGGAAAAGTTATCTGAGAGCTACAGTTCCTAAGTGGAGGATCATGTTTCATCATATAATGAAATCCAGGGTCTGTGTGAGATAGTAACAAAATCCCTAATTAAACACCAGGATACTTTAAGCTTGAACATGATGAGCTCTTAAAGTAAGTATCCAAAGCACCTTTACATCCAAAATGTTAAGCTCTTGATTAAACAAGCAGAACATACTTCAAAAGATAATTAAAGGTGAGCTTCAGTGAAAATACTGGATTTGTATTAGGGCCAAACTAAACCTTAGATACAAACCCTCACTTCTCTTTTGTTTTAACATGTCCTGATCCAAAGTGGTTGGGCTCCAAGCCACTGTTACCAACCAACTCAAGTGCTTTACTTGTTGCAGATAAGATTGCAAAAATGTTCATCAAATGAGTGTCCCTGTTGTGAGACAGATCCTTAAATTTAGGCACGAAGTTAAAAACCTCTTGTTTTTCAGAAGTGAATGTCAATTTAGGGCATCCACATCTTTGGGCAGCCAGTGGAGTTACTTAGGCTTTTTTTTTCTACAGCTGCACTCAGTATTCACTGTTCCAAAGTAAACCCTGTAGTTTCTCATTATCTCTGGAAATTGTGGGCTAGGCCACTCAGGTAGGGTCCACCAACATGTAATACACATTCCCATCTTGATTAGACAGGTCTTGCAGTGAGACATTTCTAGGATAGGAATAAAACCTCCTAAAATTCTCAGTTGCCATCCCTAAAAATAACTAGATGTTGATGGGGTGTCATATTTTTTAGCAGGATAAATGGATGCATTCAACTCCAATCCAATGATTTATTCCAGCTGACAATCTTCTGGTGGTTCTCTATAGCCCTAATACAGCTTAAATATGGTCGAATCAACCAAACTGTATTTTTCCCCACAAATTCAGAGTGGAGGAACTTAGCTTATAAGGGGACTTGGAAAAAAATACCAAGCCACAAGAGATGGACCATCCTCTGTGCAAGGAATGGGCTCAGAGGGCCTGTGAGACAAATTCTTCCAGGTGAGTTGAACAAGTCTTTCCAGGGACCAGATGAGGATGAGGTGAGCTCTTTCTGCCAGCACGGGGAGAAAACCTCATATGGCAACCTGTCCTTTCAAAGGCAGAATTAAACCAAAAGAAGGTTGGAATTTAGATGGCATCAAAGAAAATCTCACATGATCTAAAGTTTCAGTGTTTTTAAAGAGGTTTACACCAATAAAATGCAGAATCGCCTGATAATAAGATAACATTGTGCTTGGCAGAGTTGAAAACTAGAACTGGAAGCAGTCCTGACCACTGTGTTTTGGTTTTTTTTGTTTTTAAAATATCTTCAGAATTGGACCAGACCAGCATGCTCAATGCAGCATATCCTGTCTGAAATTGTAGATGCCTGAGGACAGACAAAAGAAAAAGACACCCCCAGCAGTCTGTCACCACAGTAACTTCCAGCAATCTTTGTATTTAATAGCCTTCAATGGATTTTTTTTCTCATGAGTTTACCTAATCACTTTCCAAATCCTGTTTCACGCAGCACCATGAGAATGATAATCTAATTTTGGTCTCTAAGAGATGTAATACAAAAACAATAGGAGGCCCGGGAAAGAATGAAATAATTTTGCCAATTACAAAAGAAGGCAGCAATTCCAGTCCAGTGATGAAGAAAATTACTAAAACCACTCATTACAAAACAACCCAGCACTTCCTGCTTTGAAATATAATCTATTTAGACTACTTTGCAGTTTTGGAAAAAAAAAAAAACCCACCACAACTGTAATTGCCTTTTCAAGCTCATGATATGGAGGGTTGTTTCCTTAGTACTATGATATGAAATTCGAAGGGTGTCTCTTTGACTAGTGGTACTGCCTGGCATTACTAAAAATTTTACACTTACAAGTTTGTTGCCATCATGTCCTAAATTGATATGCAAACTAAAAGAATATTTTCCTTATTTAAATATAGGTGAAATATCCCTTTAAATAGACTATTTCCTAGTACTTTTTAATAAAATCAGTATATAGGCTTTTTTTTTTTTTGCATGTCTTGTGTCCTATTTAATAATTTCCAGTTATTCAAAGAGTAAGTAGTTGAGTACATTCCACACCATTTTACAAAGCTCTGCATAACTGGGGAGAAATTGGTGAGACTAAATATACCTTTCTATTTATCTAGATTTCCAGAAAATGCAAATATGAGTTCCAAATTGAAGCCAAAGTAAAATACACTCTTAAAGGCCCTTTTTAGATGGTATTAAGATGAATCTTTTTTTCTCCTCTAGCTGACAAATTTAAATATTTTTTCTCTCTTATTTCAGTCTATGTTACATAGCATTTTTGCACAATCATTTTGTATTCATGTTAAGGCATCTGCTGCTGTTTCTCTCCATTCTTCCATTCTCATTGAAAATGCTAAAACACGCCTGATTCTTGCTTCTTTTAAGATAACACAGCTCCTGTTGAAAATCTTCCTGGGAAAGGAGAAAAGCGATTACTGAGCTGAACATTTCAGAGGCTCTTAAGCTGCCATCAGGTGCACAAAAATGTGCCAAATTCCCTATTCTGCTTGTCTAACAGAAGAAAACACTCAATTGAGTCTTCTTCAACATGACTTTTTTTTTATTCTCCTGCTGTTCCTCCTGACCCAAAAGCAAGGCTGCTATTGCCTTTCTGAATATATTACTCCTTATCTGAAAAGCCATTTAGTTGCAAATCCAAAACCTTTTCCATTCTTACTGTGTATGCCTGTATCAGCCACAGTAAAGGCCCATAACAGAGCAGTTCAAATGCTGGACTAATGACCTCTCTGGTATTTCTATAGAAATGCTCTGTTAAACACCCAGGCATTTCAACTTTCAGTCACAAGACCTATAAAAAATTCATACTCTGAATCTCTAGTTTCAAACCACAGCAATGCATCATTAAGAGCTTTTCAATCCTCCCACCCCACACACTTTATGAAGGGGGATGGGGAAGAGAGCTTTTATCTTCCCGGCAATGAAATTTCACATTTTCTTCTCCTCTTGTTTGCATTTTCGAGCAGTTCTGAAGGCTGGAAAAGAAACCCCAACCAACAGTGTGAGCATGAGATTAATTTGACTTTATTAAAATAAGAAGAACTTTTTAGCTAGGTATTTAACTGAGCATAAAAACTGGTGTAGAAAACAAGTTTTTATATTTAAGTAACTTTTGTCTCAGTTGTGTCAGTCTTTCAGAAATCAGAACACTTCTATTTGAAGACTGAAAGAAAAGACAACCCCTGACAAAGTGAAGCACCTGGAAAAAGTGTGCAGCTGTCACAGTACATTCTCCACCAGCATGTACATCTTTGCTCTGGCCCTTAAATGAATTGGCTGGATTAGAATAACAGGGGTTTTTTTTCCAAAGTATGTTTTTATTTTCCAGTAAAAATATGGTTATTTTACATGACAACTCTGTAAACCGAATTTGACTATAAGAGGCCTTCTGGGTTAACATGACAATGTTCAAAATGACTCTTTCTGAAGAGTCTCCACATGGATTGATTTGTCACCTCCCCTGACAGGGTCATGAGCAGCCTGGGCAGGGAGGTGAGGTCTCTCCTCTCCTCTCTGATCTCATCTTTGTCCTACAAAGAAATAAATGCCTGTCCTTGTCTGTCCTGCCCTCAGGACCACAGCGATGTCAGGCACACCAAGGGCTGAAATACCATGATATTGTGCAGAGTTCTCAGCCTTCTTTTCTTCTCGTTCCTTTTCTCCACAGAGGTTTCGTTGGGTTTTTACTTCACGTATCCCATGACGGCTCTTTAGCCTTAGCAGATAGCTGAAGAGGATGGAAACAGATCTATCTCTTGTCACCAGCGATAGCAGAGCTTGAGAAAATGTCATCAGTGCAGGTTTTTATTTTTTTTTTAAATGTGCTAGAAGCGTCTCTTGTTAAAGAAAATATCTCTAGGGAAACAAAAAGGTTATCGGAGGTCACAGAAAAGAGATGAAAAGAGAATGTATCCCTTCGCCCCTCCCCAGAACAATTTTACTGATATTTTATTGAAACAGCCACCATCCACTCTAGTGTGAAGGGGCTCCGTGTTCCTCCTGCGTGACATCGGTCACCTTCCCAGCGCTGGGGGCTGTCCCTGACCTGGGAGGGAGGAGAGGATCCCTGGAGGGAAAGGGAGATCCCTGGAAGGAGGAAGGGATCCCTGGAGGGCGGGGAAGATCCCTGGAGTGAGGAAAATGCCTGGAAGGAAAGGAAGATCCCTGGAGAGAGGAGGGGATCCCTGGAGGGAGAAGAGGATCCCCGGAGGGAGAAGAGGATCCTGTGTGGGAGGAGAGGATTCCTGCAGAGAGAGGAGGATCCCTGGAGGGAGGGGAAGATCCCTGGAGGGAGGGATCCTTGGAGGGAGACGAGGATCCCTGGAGGCAGAGGATGCCGTGTGGGATCGCTCCCCGGGCCGGCCGTGGGTGCGCGCGCCCGTCCCCTCACGGCCCCGGGTGATTCCCGTCCCCCCCCCGT
>JAWWEW010000166.1:29128713-29245775 GCA_035583185.1 Anabacerthia variegaticeps | reverse complement strand
CCTTCACGTTCCCCCTCGCGCGCGCGCCCGCGCCGCTGTGGGCGGGGCCGGAGGGCCGCGCACGCGCGGAAGGGCACACTCCCCCTCCGCCCCGCCCGCCGCCCGCCGCCCGAGTGACGCCGCACCGGCGCGCGCCGCGCAGGACACGCCCCCCGTTCCTCCGTTCCGCCAATAGCAGCGCGCGGAGGGCGCGAGGCGCCGCCGCCGATTGGCCCCTCCCGCATGGTCCCGCCCCTCCCGCGGGAGGGGGGGGGGAATACCCGGATGACCCGCCCCCCCCCCCCCTCCCGGGGCCGCGGCCGTTGGACGGCGCCGGGTCGCGCGCGCGGCCCCCGCGATGGCGGCGGCGCGGTGAGGGCAGGGCAGGCAGGGCCGGCGGTGAGGGCAGGGCAGGGCAGGGCGGCGCGGGGGGCGCCCAGGATGCCGCTGCTCTGCGTGGTCCTGCTCTCGGCGCTCGCCGGCTGCCTCATCACCATCCTGCTCCAGCTCCTGCTCATCTACCGGAGGAAGCCCGAGCCCCCCGGCGCGGGCGGGGCGCACGGCGGCATCGTCTACTCGCGCGTGGCGCCCGAGCACGGCCTCAGGGAGTACCTGCAGGGCGTGGAGCACCCCCCGGGCCCCGCCGCCGCCGAGCCGGCACCCTGCCCGGCCCCGGCCCCGGCCCCGGGCGCGGAGCCCGGCGCCAAGCAGCCGGCACAGCCACCGCCGCAGCCCGAGCCCCCGCCAGCCCCCTCCTCCCGCGAGGAGACCTGCCACTTCCTCAATGCCATCTTCCTCTTCCTCTTCAGGGAGCTCAGGGACACTGCCCTGGTCAGGGACTGGGTCACCAAGAAGATCAAGGTGGAGTTCGAGGAGCTGCTCCAGGCCAAGATGACGGGGAAGGTGCTGGAGGGGCTCAGCCTCAGGGAGGTCTGTCTCGGCGATGTCCTGCCCGTCTTCAAGTCCGTGAAGCTGATCCGGCCCGTGGCCTGCAATGAGGAGGGCTGTCCCGAGGAGCTGGGCTTCGAGGTGGACCTGGAGTACAACGGTGGCTTCCACCTGGCCATCGATGCCGACCTGGTCTTCGGCAAGTCCGCCTATCTCTTCGTGAAGATCTCCCGGGTGATGGGGAAGCTGAAGCTGGTCTTCACACGCCTGCCCTTCACGCACTGGTTCTTCTGTTTCATGGAGGACCCCGTGATACTCTTTGAGGTGAAGTCTCAGTTCGAAGGCAGGCCCATGCCCCAGCTCACTTCCATCATAGTGAACCAGTTCAAGAAGATTATTAAGCGCAAGCACACCTTACCCAATTATAAAATCAGGTAAGATGTCCTGCGTCCTCAGCGTTACTAGTGGGTGGTGTGCAGTGGAATTGTTGTTTTGCTCTTAACAGGTAAAAAGAGATTTCTTTTGGCACGTCTGCAATTTGTCCGTTGCTTGTCAGAAGCTTTCCAGGAAGGGAAGGGTCATTTTCCACTTATAGCAGGTGAAGAATCCATTGCACAGTGAGGCTGTGAGATGTCCTGAACTGTGTGTAACTAAGTGGCAAAATTAGGAGGCTCCAAAAATTGGGGATCCTGTCAGGTGTCTGACAACAGTACCGTGATATCCCTCTTTGGAAGAGGTAGAAGGATGGCTTTGCAAAGAGTGTGTGGGCTTGGGGTGTCCTCCCAAGCTTTGGCCATTGGTGAGCCACTTGGGGCAAGGCTTATGGCTTATGCTGATGTATATAGGTGAGATGGTTGTTAGTCAGTGTGAGAACGGGTAAAGTTCACTCTCTAAGGAGTATTTTTGAGGTCCCATGATACATGCTGTCAGCTTCTTTTCTGGTCTGCTTAATTTCTTCAGTAACGTGGGGGATGTCTAAAACTTGATTAGAGAAATACTGCCACTACTGTGGTAAGTAAACTTCGTGGGACCTCTTGGGACTTTTTATTTTTTTTTGTCTTTCTTTTGTATGATAGTATTTTTTCTTTTACAAGTGTGCACAGACTGCATTATCTAGTGAACATAATTAAATGATCAGTGATATTTCTGTAGCAGAAGTGACAAGGGGCATCTTTACTTTGATACCACACTGATGCTGAATGTCTTACCACTGTTCAGGTACTATATTTCTGTTCTGTGTTTTACCACTCTTGAAATACAGTGTTTCCTTTCTCTTTTGTTTGTTCTTTTTAGCTTGTATTACGTATGAAGTAAGGATTTTTGTTTTGTTTACCACATTCTTCTGCAATAAGCCTTTTTCCTGAAATTCGTGAGAGATGAGTAAGAGAAAATGCCCATTTGAATTTTGAAGTGTCATTAGCTTTGTAGTGATGTAATTTGTAAAGCCTTTTCAGCTGGTTCTCCTGCAGTTGAATTTAAAAGAGTTCTCATGAAAGTGGATTTGTAAAATATCCAAGTTTTGGAAGGCTCTGACAGGGCAATAAGTAGTTTCTTTGAGTAATGTAGTGGTCCTTTCAAGTTTTGAGGCACTGAATCACTCTCCAGAAAAGAACAATCCCTGGGCAGCAGGGGAAGCTGTCAAGAGCAGTTTGCTTCCATCATCTTACTTTTTTGGAAAGAGACTGAAGCTGTTAACTGTGGAGAAGAGCCCTGAGGAGAGGCTGGGATAGGACAATTGTGGTGCAGAGTCAGCATTCTCAGCATACCTAGAAAGAGCAAGTACAGCAGATGAACTTTACAGTCCCTAGACAAGTTTTTAGGGTTCCTGTGGAGCCAGCGATGATGTGCTCCTGCCCTTCAGCAGATGGAGACAGACATCATAGCTCAGATCGTTAAAGCATGGTGCTGATAACACCAAGGTTGTGGGTTTGATTTCTGTATGAACCATTCACTTAAGAGTTGGGACTTTATGATCGCTGTGGGTCCTTTCCAACTCAGAACATTCTGTGGTCTTCTTTTTACCTGAGGGGTGCACCTGGACAGTAAGGTGCTCTCATCATTTAGTTATAGGGAGTGAATTTTCCATGTTTCTCAAACTCTGCACCAGAAAGAATGGCTGAGCCAATGACACTTAGAGGAACTGGAAAGGAAAATAAGGAAAGGACCAGAATGCAGAGCCTGAGACAGAAACGAGTAGAAGTGTGAAGCTAGAAGGTAACTGGCACTGAGAACAATCTATGAAGCATAAATAACTATAAAACTAAAAAGAATTAACTGATAATTTAAAATGTTCTCTTTAGTTAAAGGAGTTGGAAATTTTTGAATGCTTTAGAGGAAGATGCAGTATCATAGCTGGTTTTCACAGTCGATAGTAAGGTGGTAGCACAGGGTGGCAGATGTTCAGTGAAACAGTGTCCAACCCTGGTACAGTGCGTTTGACCTTTAAATTTAATGCCATGACCTCATGGTGTCATTCTGACCCTCCCCGTCTGAAGGGGGTAGGCAGGACATTAAGCTTAATGCGCATTAGTGAAGTTGTCTTAAGTAAGAAATATCGGGTCATTGGTGACTTAACTGTCCAGACCCTGACCTTCAAAGCTTTATGTGGGAACATTTAGCTGTCCCCAGTAGCCCATGGTTTTGTGGAACAGACTAAAGCCATATATTCTTCACCAGCCTGTCCCAGGTGAGTTTAGGCAGGTGTATCCCAAGACAGCAAAACCTGGCAACAGCTGAGTGGTAACAATGCACTCTGAGGTGGTGGCTGAGCTGAGAGTTGAGGCATTATGGTTTAGATGGTATTGAGAACTGATAGTGAAAATCAGCTCCCCTGCTGATAAGATGGAAAACTTGGCGGTTTAAATAGAATTTGTAAGAATATATTGGATTTTGGAATATGGTATGTTAATATATTCGTTAGGAAAGAATATATAGAAAAAAGTCAGGAGTTTCACGACTGCTTAATAACCTGTTACCTTACTTGAACCTTAAAAGTTTCTCATCTACAGGAAATGTGATTATCCTCTCCCAGTATTTTTTCCTGTGACCTATATGCCTTTGTTTAAGTACATAGTATTTGCTTCTATGCATAGTTCAAAAGCTTTCTGTTGTCTCCTTACTCTTGCTCAAATAACTTTGTAAATAAATCTTTGAATAGCAGTAATTACAACCTTGTAAACAAAAGCACTTAGAGTGTAAAGAGTTCCCTTTTCAGCTGGTTAAAAGGGGCACTTTACTGCTCTGTTCAGACTGGCTCTCTGGCTTCCAAATTGAAGTCCACAAAAAAGTTTTATCTTGTTTCAAGATATTAATTAGCATTAAAAATAAAAATATGCCATTTTCTTTGTCTCCTGTATTAGGCAACTTATGGAGCTTATTACTTGGTAGGGAATGGAATAAAAAGAGAACTTTGGTCAGTAGTTGATTTTGAACATACTATAAGTAACTTGTATAGCAGATCCCTCCCTCCTCTCTTATTTAGTTATTAAATACTTTATTAAAAAATAAAGTATTTGGCTGGTACAGCCAAATTGCTACACATGTACTTTTGTATTCTTTCCAGTTAGGTACAAAATTTATGCAGCAGAGCAGTGATTAGTAAGATGGTCTTTTGTATCATCCATTGCTAGGACTGTCTGGGTATGATGTGCAGAACTCCACCTTGAAAGTAGTAAAAGGCATCTTGCATTCCTGCTGCTCTCCTGAGTGCCCATAGGAGAGGCAGTGTAGCCTAGTAAGTGCATTTAAAGTTTGTGTAGCTTTTTATGCATGTTTGTCTCCCAGTTGAAAAAGAAGGGATGCACTTTATATCTAAACAAATAGGGAGTAATTTGTGTTTTATTCTAATAGGGTGTAATCACTTTTCTCTGGCCCTCTAATAAGTATGTTTGTGTCTGGCAAAACACCCTATTATGAAGCTGCTCTGCCATTGAATGGGAATTGCTATCTTGTATAGTAGAATTTGATTAAATCCCTGTATGTAAGGCTGCTGGTGAAATCCACTGAATGGTAGGCTGGGCTGTTTTTTGGTTTTTGTCGTGACTGATGAAGGATTTGTGCAATTCAGTTGATAATAGCAACAGTTGCTACTTTTTTATAGTTAATGTTAACCTTAATGTATTGTTCTGTAATAGAAATGCAAACAGCTTTTCTGAAAACATTTTGATATGTCAGAGCAATATCTTGTTCAGATGTGGGGAAGATCTAGTATGACTTTTTTTCTTCTCCAATATATGTGAGTTCTGCTGCACTTTTGAGAAACGAGATAACTGTGAGTCAATCGTCTTTTTCTAATAGCTAACCCTAATGAATAATTGTAGGTATCATTTATTTGGCTGTACATACTCAAAACTCTATTTTGACTTGAATTAACTAAGTCAAGTGGACCAGTGGGTGGAGCTTGAGAATGAGCATGGAAAGCCTTGACATTGCTGTTGGTTGGTTGTGATGTCAGCTGTTAGTGTTCTGCTGAGTGGCCACTGCTTCCACCAGCTGTGTCTTACTCTCCCCAAACCTTCAATACTGGCACTCTGAGGACCTCTGTTCAATCAGTCTTGCATCTACACAGCTCTCCTTGACACTGTAATTTTCAAATAGGTTTCTTTTATTAGAGAATGACAATAGTATCAGCACAAAGTGGAGTTTATTTATTTGGCTTTTCATTGTATACACCCAGACAGTTCTTTAATATTGTATACATTGTTCATGTTGGTTTTACCTTTCTGTATCATGTCCTTTTAACAGTAGGATAAAGTGGTTAGCACTAAGCTGCAGTTCCTAGGATTGCAGCAGCATGTTTAGGATTTGGACACACATAGTAAGGGCTATTTCAGGTGTCTGTCTCCTTGCTTGATGGTGCTGCTGCAACAGTCATGGGCTCATTGGTGTTAGTTCTCTAATGAGCTGTGCCTTGCTCATTAACCTTTTATTAAGCTGCTTATGGGTGGCAACCTTGATATGCCCCCCCCGTCTCACAGGTATATGGGTGCACTGATTGTGCTGTCCAGCCTGCCCTTAACTATTGGGTGTAGTTTGGCTGTTTTGGACAGCTTCTGATCTTACTTTGAGAGCTTTGGGTTTTGGGCTCTTTCTAGACACTAAAAATACACTTTGCCATGATGAACATACAGAGCCCTTTGTGTGTATGTAAAGCCTGAGGAGGAAGTGCTTGCAGTCTTGTCTCCCACCAGAATTTAACTTCCTGGTATTTCTTAAGAAAGGATGTAAAAAATATATGACAGCTACTGTTTTTTTTTTCTAAATTTAACATCTTGTGTGTTCATCCATTTAGACTCTAAGTAGATCAGATATTGCCTAAGCAGTGAGTCAGTTCTGTATATTTTAAGAATACTTTTTCTCAGTTTGTTACGTTAAAAAAAAGGTAATGTTGTGTATTGATACTAGCCTGTTTTAAGGAGCTGTACTTTGCTTTATTTTAATGCATGCTATCACAGAGGGGAATGACTTTATTTTCTTTAGAAGTAATCTCTCAAAGAATGGCTTCTAAAGTTTCTGTATTGGGTATTTAGATGACCTCATCTGGTCCCTTCCAACATGAATTATCCTTGGAACTGATTGTTTGCAGTATAGTTAGTCATGTTAAATAGTTTTATACTTTATTTGGAAGCTGGGGCTATATTGTATTTCACTGGGAAGAACAATTAGACAAGCCCATTTTAATTTACTATTAAAGAATGCAATTTGAGAATTACATAGCAGTGTCTTATTTTTGGCAAAACTTAAGCCAAGAAGTAATGTAAGTAGGTATTGATTTGAAGTTTTATAATAGGAATTCATAATGTGGTAATAGAAGCATTGGAAAAAATGTAAAATTAAAAAAAAGTATGTATTATTCATATGATGAGGTATATGCTGAAGTACCAGAAATAGAACTTGGGGTTGTGAGCGTGTCTTAGCTTCAGAAATCAGCAGCCAGTAGAGAGACCTTTCCCAAAGGTTCTGCAAGGGCAGGGTTTTTCTTTCTGAGTGGATTTCTACTGTAATTGTGATATGAATATCTCTTAGTAGTTAAATTTATAGGGCACTCCTGTTTGAAGTTCTCATTCCTACTGCTGCTGAAAGGAAAGAAGAGATCTTTTTATTCTTTTCTCTATTTTAACACCATGCCTGTCCTAGGTACAAAAAACTTCTAATGTAAGGAAGCATTAAAAAAGCTCCTGGGATCTGAGTCCTTTTCTGCTGTGCAAAAATTGATGGTAAAGCAGCATTGGGATTTTCAGACCGTTCCAGAGAGGCAGTGCCCTGAATGATGCCAGCAGAAAGACTTGTTCTCCTGATGGTGAAGCAGTGATAATTGGAATCAGTAGATCTGTCTATAGGCAGTAATTTCATGATTGGAAGATTATCTTTTAGTACATGGGCAAGTAGTTTTTTCTTTTTCATACAGGAGTTAGGTAAATGAATCTGTAGGCAACCTGACACACAGTAAACAAAACCAAGCCTCAGAACATTAAATATTTTCATTTTTTCAAGAATGCTACCTGTGTAGAAGGAAGCTCTTTGTTGTGCAGAGTGTTTTTTTAATTTATTTTGGGAATGCTCCATCTCAGGCATACATTGTGTCTGAAAGGTCACTAAATACATGTTTCTTCAGGTTATGAAATTACATGGTAAAAAATATGTATGCAAATCTTATGTAGCTGCCAAGTTCAAAACCATTGGTTCTAGGGGGTTTGAAACATTTTTAGTCATCTTTCTCAGCTCTAGCACTTCATGAGTTTTCACACTGGAAAGATTTAATTAAGAAAGAATGTCAGTTTGAAACTTGTTCCTTATAAAGTCAGATTTAACGAGTGACCAGCTACATACCAGACATTTCCCAATATACGGGTGGCATTCTTTTCAGGCTAAGAGTGAGCCTTTTCCTGTGGTTAGTCAACAAATGTTTTATTTTTTCTTACGCACAAAGGTGAGGAATGAAAACTGCACTGACTTGAGATGGATAAGTGAAGAAACAGGGAGACCAGAGGTATAGTCAGGGACAAAAATAACCCCACTCAGTTGGAGGGAGAGATGGACGAAGACATAAGTTTTGGTGATTGGTATCTGCATTTGCTGCAGATAGAAATCTAGTAAGCATTAAGGGTAATTGATCTGACAGGAAAATAAGACCTCCTTCAACTATTCTTACTTGAAACGGTGTATACAAGACTCTGTACCATAGTAATGAAAATTACCTCATTTAACACTTTTGCTGGCTTGTATTAAAAAATTACTGGATTTTAGTCCTGCAGGGAACTTCTTTCACATTGACAGTGAATAAAGACTCTGAAAAATCTGATACGATTTATTTGGTAATTGTTGGTGTTTTGCACGCCCCGACATTGAAACCAGGTTTCTGTTCATCTGGACTCTGATCTTTAGTGTTTAAGCCAATATTGATGCTCAGTGAGAACAAATTTATCTCTTTTTATTCTGTTGTCATACTTTGTGTTGCTTTCAATTCTTTTAAATATGAAATAAGCAGTCCTACTTTCTGTTTTTTGAAAGGTACCTTATTTCAAAGTAAATACAGGGCATATAGAAGTTAATGACATTCCTGAACTGTAGGCGTCTAAGAAATGGTCTGAGCCCATCTGTTGAAGCAGGTAGGTGTGTTGAGGCTGTGGAGTTGGGCTATTCTGAATAACCTTCTGCAGTCTGTATTATGATTTTTTAGACTCTGTGCATAGATAGTCAGACTAATGTTCCCCATCTGTTACACAAAACTGAACACTGCATTGTCCTTGAAGGACATGACTTCCAGGGACAGACACACAGAATTTTCTTGTAAAAATGTGTAGCTAATACATCTCTCAGTAGCTCATTTGATGTAAAAATGTATGAGTCGTTTGTAGAACCTATTTTATATATATTAAACGCTTGAAATAGTTAATCATTTTATTAGCAAATCCACTTGATCCAAAAGCTCTTAAATAAGCAGCCTGGACAAGGACAGGAGGTCTCAGTGATCAGTGTGGTGGAACAGTGTAGTGCTCCAGTGCTGGGGAAGCTTAATCTCAGGCTGCTGCATTCACTGTGGGAGCGAGTCCTTTCATGTTCCTGGGTTTCTGGGGGAAACTGCTTATTCTGCATTCCTGCAGAGAGTGCCTGAAGTCACCCAATATGCTCCTGTGTTTACCGTTCATGTTCACACTTGTTTGATTTAAAACTATTTCAGCATTCGGTTATTCTTGATATCATTTTTCTTTAGAGTATAGGAAGAGACTTTTAATTTAAAACTTCTAGGATTAATAAGCTTTATTGTCTAAAATGAGTATGGAGAGAAATTAGCAACCCACATAGATAGGTGATACAGTAATAGGTAACTTGTGCCACCCTAGTCTGCTAAAATCCATGAAAGTGGAACTACAAAAACCTTTGCATAAAGATCTCAAAGTGTGCTTTCATCCAGAAGAAAGCAATAACCCAATATTATAAATATTATCTCAGTGCAATTAATGCTTCAAGAAGGTTCTATTCTGGGTGATGAGTGAATATCAATACTTCAAAGAAAAAAATGTTCTACTGGAAGTGTTTATTTTGACATTTGAGGGTTGAAGAAGGCTTGTTCATAACAGTGGATAAATTCTCATTTTGGAAATGAGTGTGGATGCCACTTTGTGTGAAGGAGGTTTGAGAGTCATTATTTAAAAAAAATTGTCAGGTTAATTGTGACATACTGAGCTGAACACGGAATTTATAAATAACTTGAGTATTTTCTGCTGATGTTACTGAGTTTCTGTTTCAGGAACTTACTGCTGGAATGGTGTTTATGTCAGTTCAGAGAGTGAGTAAGATCCACACAAGTTTTGCAAGCTTTTTCTGTTACTCTTTGCCTTGACTGTTTAACAAATGGGCAGTTGTTTCACAAGTCAGTTGAATCTAGTGTAGAATTCAGACTTCCAAGGTGCCCAGTGGTCTCAGCCAGTGTATATAGTAAATTTGTGGAAAAAAAATCTGCATTGAAGACTTAATTTGACTTAAGTTTGTATTGTAAACAAAGTTTCTGCAGTGCAGCTGAAGTGCCCAGCCAGCAGTGAAATGGTTGTGGCTGTGGTGCTGTAGAGGCAGGTGCTCCTGAATTGCTCTACCCAGCAATTTGGGTGTTTGCTGACCCTACATCTCACCTGTCCAAAGCCATGTGGGTGCATCTGCTTCCCTAAGCACTCTTCCTTCTGGAAGGACTCTTACTCTTGCAGAGCCCTGCTTGGGTTAATAATTCCTCTCAGGACTTGGGAGTGCATCTTTTTACTGCAGGACCCAGCTGGAGCCTGGCAGCCTTTTAGACCTGTCTGTGGCCTACAGCTATGCAAACTGCCAAGGAGATGCTGGGTGTAGCAGGAAAGAAAAGAAAGAGGAAAAGCCTTATTTTTTGTGAGGTAAGAAAAAAACCAGAAATTGTTTTCAACCCTCAGCTGGGCTCAGGAGAGCTACTTAGTTATATTTTTTTCCTCCATTAGCTGCTGTAATTCATTTTATTCTTAAAACTGTATGGGAACAACTTACCTTTGTAACATGTTAATTCCCTGTCCAGCTTGCTGTAGTTCAGCTGAACTGCTGTGCTGTAGGCTCCTGCTGGGGTTCAGCAGAATGGCCTCTGAGGAACAGTGTGCCCAGCCCACTCCACTGAAGCTGTTTCATGTAATGGAAAACACAGCAATTCTACTACAGCAATATAGTTCACATATTTTTGAAGACTTACAAGATGTCATAAGGCTCTGTCTGCAGTAAAGAGTGTATTACAGAGATCAGCTGATAATACAGTTAATCAGACTGTTACACATAGTCAAAGACAGTAATTGCCAAATGTTACTAGCATAAAATTAAATTAGGATAATAATTTGGGAATTCAACTTTTAGCAATTTTGTGTTGCTTTAACTGAAAAACTTACAGGGACAATTTGAGGTGCAATGTACAAAATTATTTCTTACTTTCTCTTCAGTATTTTAAAATTATCTGTGGATATCTAATGGAAATCCTAATATTTATATGCTTTGTTCCTGAATTTCTTAACTGAGAATGCTAAGCTTCAGCATGTTCTCTTGCATCAGTTTTAATGGCAACATAGTTATGAAAAATGCCCATTTGGAAGGAAATGTGTACAAATAGAACAATCTACACTTTTAATGGCATTAGGCACAAGATTCTGTGTTGTTTGCCTGTGTCATTGAAATGAAGATACTAATAATTACAGTAACTAACACCACATATGTAAAATGCTTTAAATTATGCTGAAACCTGTGAAAAATAACCTGTCATATATATTTTATATGTACTATCTTCAAGGAAAGCTATTGTGTAGTAAGAATTAAAATGGACTCTTTCATGACTGTCATTTGTGTAGTAAATGGCTTAAACCATTATTCCTGTTTACCTAAGCTAAAATAGGAAGAGTAGAAATGGAAGGTCACACTCTTGCAGTGACACGGCAGAAGGCTTCCTGGTGGTGTTTGAATCACCTCTGTGATGATCTGGTTTGGTGAATAGTTCTTAAATAATTAAACAGGGTATGATGCAGAGTAATTCTAAAAACTTCAGCAGTTGGGTTGGGTTTTTTGGTGCCCTTTTTTTTTTTAAGAGTAGCCGCATACTTGCTAACAAAACTTAATGCAATATGTTAGAAGAAACAAAGCAAATTCTAATATTTCCAAGCAAAGAGCCCAGTGGATTACAAGGGGAGGTGGGGTGGGAACAGCACTGTTAGTCAGTGGTATTGTTCTAAAACAATACTGCGAAAACTCACTTTTTTTTTTCTTTTTTTTTTTTCCCCCTCCATTCCTCTGAAAGAAGGGCAAATTAGAGAAAGTATCCAAATTCATTATGGATTTGGTAGGAAAATATTACAGCTATGTGAGCAGCTGCTTCTTTACTGGTAGTCACAAGTGCCAGTTGTAACTTGCCATCAGTGATGCAGAATTTGGAAAATGCAGGAGTCCTTCCTGTTAATTAATCTTGCCAGCCCTTCCATATTTGATTGTCAACAGTGGTGCCACAGGTCATGTACAGGCCGAGATTCTGTGTTGTTTGATCCTGTTTGCAGTACAGGCCAATTAATGAAATGCTGTGACTCACCAGTGGTGTCATCTTTGGTTGTGGGACAGTTGGCAAGTAACACGGTCATGGCCTTGGTCCCACCAGGGCCCTCCCCACCACTGCGGCCTCTGAGCTCTCTGAGGTCCTTCATCACTGCTGCTTCAAGGCAAGCTTGAGTTACATCAGCTTTGAAAATAGTCTAGCTCAGGCTCAGTACCATCTCCAGCACTTTGGAAGGCTTCCAGGGCGTGAATTGGACCGTCTTGTGTCTTGTCAGAAGTAACTAGATAAATGTAGATTGAGGAGAAGCTTCTGTAGTTCAAGCATTTTTAAAACTTAACTGGAGGAGTGAGGATAAACCTTGGAAAGCTATCATATCTGGAATTCAGAACAGATACAAATATTTTTTTCACTTTTGGTTTATAGCTGTCCAAGACTGCTTTCAGCAGTGCATTGTTTTCTCTCTAGGCAGTGTAGGAGATGTCATTTGTTTCATATGGACATAGTCTGGGGTTTAGAGCAGAGGATTAAAACTCTTTGAGTTCAATGAATGAGTCATATTCAGAGCTTAGACTTTTATTAGAACATTGTCTTTTTCCTCTATCCAGTATTGATTTTGTAGAGACTTGAGACCTCCTTATGGGAGAACATACTGCTGAAGTAAGCAAAAGCTAGTGTTTTGCCAGCACCAGTCGCTGAGATCAATCTCTAGTCCAGCGGGCTAAAGGTAGACTTTTGGGGTGGCTTGAGTTTAGTTGCCTTTTTTTTTTTCTGCTGCCGTTCTCCTTGAATTCTTAAAAGCAGCTTGCTAAACCACACCTGCTTCTCTTCCAGCCCTGTGTGAACAAATGAGCATATTTCGCATTTTCTGTCCCATTTGGAGTACAGCCACAATAATTCAGGCTTTCTGGTTAGACAGGGAAATTTTGTCTTCATCCTGTCTGAAACTGAAATATAGCAGGATTTTGATTTCTTTGTTTTCATTTGAATCAACAGTTGGCTTTCAGCTAAGTCACATAGAACTAAAAAAAAACCCAAACAGACCCAAACCAAAAATACCACCTGAAAACTCAATCATTGACTACATCGAGTTAACAAAGCTATGGAATTTAGAATTTGAGGGGCTAGTGTTCTTGAAATGCAAAAAAGTCTGCACATGATCAAATTGATTTTGTTTGTGCTGATAAGAAAGTAGTTTTGGTAAGCCTGATTAAAGATTTACTTTTTACCTTAGGCTATTTCAGTACAGACAGCAATACCATATCTTTAACACTCTCCTTGTATTTGTAATTACTTCTGTCATATAAGCAGGAAAAACACTATCTTTTTGAAAGCAGCTGCTTGACTGTTTGCATTGGTTCTTTTATTTATTATTGTAGAATGGGTCTTGAAGTTTTAAAAACGTTTGTTGTGAGTCTCTGATTCAAGATATACCTCAGAGTTACTGAGAAGAAAAATTACTTAGTAAGAAAGAACACTCTCGTTTAAGAATCCAGAAATGTGTGGAACAACTTTGAAGAAAAAAAGGGAATAATAAAATCCTTGCCTTTTTCTTTTGAGGTCTTGTTTAAAAAAAGACAAAAAAGTGACTGTTCATGCAGACTTGTCTGTGGCAGAATATCCTGTAACACAGTGGGTGGGGTACTAGATCTGATTTGCAGTTTACCATGAAACTTCCTAGGAAATAAACAGCCTTACTGCAGTGTTTTTCAGGCTGCTTGTAAGCCAGATTTTAATGGGTGTGAGTAAAGCTGTAATTAGTAGATTTCTATAATGAATAAGAGTATCATTTGAATTATTAAAGTCCCCTGACTGTGAATACTGACACAGTTTTGCAGCGTTTTCCTGGTGGAATTAGTGGAAGCTGGAGAATTACTTTTGCAAAATATTTTAAAAAAGTGGTAGTGCTAATGTTTTTTTTCCCCAAAGAAGGATGAGTTCCATTTTTGTATCTTCACTGTAAAGAATGATATAAGCTATTTACATTATGATACCTAATAACTGTAAATATTAACTGATAAGTACTTTTAAAATCTTGTTAAGGTGATGATGCCCCTTTAGGCCGTGGGTTGTAATATCTCAGAATTTTTGTAGAAGTAAACTGCATCTTAAATTACACACAGTGTAAGAACAGAGGACTTCTTATATGTCTTAAAGTATCTGGTGTCAATCACTCTTTTGGAAATTTATACACTTTACAAGTGCCTGACTTGCGTTTCCATGAATCAGGTGAAAAAGGCAATGTGAAAAAGACAGTGATTTCGTTCTGTTCTGTGGTTGGTTGAACCTTTTGATTACTCCCAAAACTGATAATAAATTCGGCAGTTTTTCTTTGAAGGCTGTTTTAGACATTAGAATCTTCACATACAGTAGCATTTATAAAAAAGTGAATTGATGCTCTACTAAACACAGTCTAATTTTAGATTGTGATAAAATTTTGCTTACCTTTCTAAGTAAAAACTAAGACTTGCAATGCCTACAGAGTAGCCTTATGCTGAAGATACTTGCATTTTTAGTTGGGCATCTCTTCTGAAATTTTAAGTATTTTTTTGCTTTTTATTAAATTCAAATGTTCAGATAATGTAACTTGGTTAACAAATTCATAAACCTGGTAACATTTAATCTTAGTGTCAATAGAGTAATGCTGGAATTTGCATCATAATTAATGTGGTCTTAAGCAGATAGTAATTTTTAGACCACTGTTTTCGATATCAAACTTCCTTTATAAAACCAGACATTAACTTAAAAGTTTTCCCAGAATTTATTCTAGGAAAGTGTTCTCACTTCCTGGCAGAAGTTCTGCAAAATCCTACCCTTCTCCTGCACTTAAAAATGAAGCTGTAAATCTTTCTGCTTTACCATCTCCTGATGGAGTCCTGAGAGCTTTTGAATTTTTTTCTGGTCTGCATTTAGCTTTTAACAATTTAAGTGTGGGCTTTTTTACTGTGATTCTGGATAATTTAGCAGAAACAGAAGCATAAGGTTATCATTCCAGATAAATTGATATTTTTTTCTTGATTCTCAATAGTTTCTTATGCAACTAAAAATACTGTTAACTAGTTACCAATGAGAGCACTTAATTTAGGTAATAGGTTAATTAAACTAAGGTATGAGAGACTTCTGTCCTCTTCTCTGTTAAAAGCTGGCTGAAGGTCCACAAACCAGTCATCACAGAAAAGTGAATACAAATTAATGGGAATATAGGTCATACATTTTCAAAAATAAACCACCAAATTACAGACTTGTTCCAAGTAGGTGAGTTCTTCCCTCCAGAAATGGAAACTGGAAGGAAGAATAGAATTCAGGGGCTGGAAGCACTCAAAATGAAGGGAACAAACTTTATTTATTTGAAGGTTTTTTGGATGCACTTTTGATCTAGGCTTGGAGTGAGGTGGTGATGATGAGAGCAATGAGTCACTGAGAGCAAATGAGCCAGTGGAGTGACTCAGAAACGTGGCATGAATGGAGTTAGAAGTCCATCACATGGAGGAGGCACACTTGACTGTGCAGTGTCTAGGAACATTTTTGCTGTGCTTTGTATGTGGAGGAGCTCAGTATCATGCTATTTTAGTGAATACTTTTAATCCTATATATTAATTGAGTAACTTAATTATCCTTCAGTATAATCATCTGACCTAATTCCTCATGTGAAGTGACTTTTTTTTTTTTTTGCTGTTTGTATCCTGCGATATTTGTTGAGAACCACTTGCTACTCCACAGCTTCTTTTAAATATTATTTTTGTAGGGGTTTTTTTTTCATTTGCTAAAATTTTGCATGACGTTTGATTGATGGATGTTCCTCTTCATATCAACTTGAAATGCTAGGTTTTAACTAACATTTTCTTACTAGTGTGCTAGCTGAATTTCAGACTTCTGCACAAATAAGATGATATGTTTGTGGACGGACTCTGGTAACTTAAAAAACAGTTTAAAAAACACTAATAAGCATGTAATGTATAGCACTTTTAATGACTTTTTTTTTTTTAGTAGCATGCCATATCCAAGCAAGGTTTTGGGTGTAAAGTATTCTCGTATATCATTCTGTAAGAGCACGCTCCTCATTGTGCCCTATGTATTGCTGACTGTAAAAGGGGAGTAGCTCATATGTTTTCCCAGCCATGGGGAAGAAGATGGGAGAAGCTGGAATGCCAAGCTCTGTCAGGAGCTTGGGTTACCTGTGTGTGGATTTACAACACTGTCTCCACCATTTGGGTCTGTGTTAGTTCACCAATTCCCAGTGGGAAAGTCTTTCCGAATAAATAGGGTTATCTTGTTCCTAAATAGTGTTACAGCAGTTCAGTTCCCTCATATGTAATTGTAATTATGTGAAATAGTAATTTATCCCATTGGGAAATGTACAAACTCCCTTCCAATTGCTTTAAATAGATAAGTGCCATGATATAAATTTGGAAGGCTTCAGAGCAGCACTCAAACATTGAAAATGCATTTAATGTGCCATATTTAGCTCTTTGTAGATTGCTAGTACCAGTGGAAGTAGGTGATGTGTTAGGTTTTTTGCTTAGGATTTTATGAATTAGTTACAGTGTTAAGAATGTGAACATAAGTGCTGCTTGTAAATTAAGTGATGCTGAGACTGCTTTTTAATCCCATATTTGTAGAGAATTTAACTAGTGCTGCACGAAGTCCTCCACACATTGTTGTTTCACATATTATTGTATATAAATGCATTGATATTTTAGAATTAATTCCTCTTTAATTCATTGTTGCATAAATTAAAAAAAAGTATTTTGAAAATAGAAATCAAAATTGTAGTAAACATTGTCTTAATCTACCAAGGAAAATGTCTTGATCTGGGGGTTATTTCCTTATCCAGTGCTGCAGCAAAGGCTTGCAGTATGTGCTGTACTAACACTTTGTTCTGAAGGTTTTTTGTTTGAATATATAGGTGAGTATGTTTGCATTCTCAGTAGAGTACTTCAGTCTGTTATTTTGGTTTTTTTGTATTGTTCTCATTTTTATTATTGAAAATAAATTTGCCCTGGTTTGTATTCTTGTTAAATGGCCTGCAGGCTGTTTTATGGTGTGTATGTGTAAGGGAAAGATTTAATAAATACCAGCTCACTGAGGCTTTGGATGGTCATTGCTAGTTTGATGTTCCCATGGAAAACTATCTTTAATAGATTTTGGGAGAAGGTGTATTGGTAGTTGCTGGTACTAATTGAAAAGTAGTTTATTTCTGCTGAAGACCTCAAACCTGCAAGTATTTATTCACGCAAAATTTGGCATTATTTTCTGGTGTGCTTATCTTTTTTGCCTAACAAAATCTGAGCTAAGTCTTCGTTTTCAGGGCATAAAAACCACTCCCAACAGGAACAGGGTACTCTTGCTTGTGCTTGAAGTGAGAAGTGGTGAGGGCAGGGTGTGCTGTGATGGCCCAGGGTGGGTCTGAGTGGGGAGGTGACCAGGCCCTGCAGTGGTATCAACTCTTGTAGAATGAAAGTGATGGGGTCGTCTTGGTGGTATGTTCCTTACTCTTGTGATCCTTGTTATTACTTTAATTATTCAAAAACTATAAAGGAAAGTATGAGGAAAATACCAGACTAGGAGTACAGGCACAAGGCATCTTTTGAGTTGGTTGCTTATGGTAGACTCATAAACCGTGGCTAGGGTGATTTAATAGCTTCATATGTGTCATACACAAGACTTGAAGAAAAAAAAGTTGGAATAAAGTGTTTAAAATTGAATTTTTTAACTTGACCTATTTCCAAGTAGTTTTCTTCCTGAAGGAGTTAATGAGGGAGAAACTTGGAACAAAATTAAAGTTAAAAGTTGAATTGGATTTCAGGAAAATAGCTGGAGTGTTGAGTTGTGTTTATTCATAAAGAGAACAAAAGAAATGTCTTTCTCATGGCTCTCTACGAGGCTGTTGCTTGTACAGAAACAAAGTGTCTTGAATCCGGGCATGGAGCTCCCTCCCAAGTGTGTGCTGACAGTTAAAGGACGCTTAATTATTTATTTGAGTTTCGGAAACTCTTCAGTTCAAATCCATGTGACTGTTTCCTGAACATATTGTGATCTCTGAATGTGACAAGCAGATGCCTCTGATGGTTGAGCAAACAGTACTTATGAAAGACTTCTTTCTCATGAAATGGCAGATCCATCCTGCAGGCTGTGGTGCTCGTGTCCTCTGTCCTAAGTCTCCTCAGCAGTAATAATTGCTGGGTGACTTGTGTCAGCAGCAGAGGATGGAAACCAAGGCACAACACAGTACTAGGAAAAGAGAGCAACGAATAAGGACAGAAAGAAGGAATACCCTGCAAGAGGTTTTTCAAAGACTGTAGTGCAGATCCTGTGATATCATTCTTTCTGCAGGGTTGTGGCCCTGGCTGTTAGGATTGCATATGTGTGAGCCGTGTGATGGGGCTGCAGCTGTGCAGGCTCTCCCCCTCCTCCCCTCCCTCGCATCGTGGCTGTGTCTGACACTGGAGCATTATCACTTAAAAATGAAATTGGTATTTATAACTCAGCACATTCTAATCAGAGAGAGACGTGTGTAAAACACTGAGTATCTTGGACATGAGCTGCTTTTCCTGTGAATCACATGCTGCCATGAGGAAAATAAAGCTCAAGGGCAAATATTTAGAATATCTGTATCTTTATTTTAAATCAAGAAGGCTGGTTAAAAAGAGCAACTGAAAGCTTTTCACAAAGTGAGAGAAGAAGCAGTCTGTGTAACTTAAGTGTAATGTCTGTGAGGGTGCACCAGTCCTCTAAGTAAAGCACTGTCATAAAATGTTTAAGCTTTAGGTTAATAGTATGTTTTCAGCTTTCAGTGCTGTGATGTTTATGCAGATGAAATTAAAGACCTGGTAAGATAATTATTGCAAAAGGACTTTTGTATTAAATTGTGTGTGCAATCATAAACATACTGTGTGATTTTTGTCAGCTTCCTAGTTTCTCAAATCTGCACTAGTAGATATAACTCAGTCTACTCCTGTGAAGCAATCTTTATTGTTCATGTATTTTTTATATATGGTGTATGTTGTCCAGTCTACTGCATTCAAAAAGCTCCTATTTGTACCTTTTGACCAATGTAGGATTGGTATTATTTCTCTTTAGGAGTATTAAAGATTCATTGTAGTCTTACTACCTTTTTTATATTTCTCTGTATTAGTGTTATTTATGTAATTGGAATTAAAATGAGTCTTTTCTGTATTTTTCAGGTTCAAGCCATTTTTTCCATTTCAAATATCGCCACCTGATGAATATGAAGATCGAGACCTCTGTATTCAGGATATTCTATTGACAGAAGGTCGACTAAAAGTCACGTTAATTGAATGTACAAGGTATATTTTTGTGCACTTTTGTTCATTCTTGACTAAGCAAGTACCTGTGTTTCCTAAATTTGTAGGGATTATAGCTTTAGGCCCGTTCCAATGCACAAAGTGGCAGCTTTGGTGTTGTGATTGCACTCCTTGTATTTTTTTAAACAAGAATAAACAAATGAAAGCTGCAGTTGGTTTCTGAGACACTACTGCTTTGTGTGGGTGCAAGCATTTGCCTTTCTTCTGAATTTTGCCTGGTTACAAGCTAATCTGTGCCTCCTGTTACTTGCTTGATTTTGTTCAGTTGTTTGGGGTTTTTTTAGACCAAATGGAGTCTCCTTCTAGGACAGTATAAATGTTGTAATTATCATATTATATTATGTAATCAAAGAGAAATAATTGTTCCACTCAGTCTTAAAAGGTATTATTTTATCATCTTCGTCTTGAACAAAATAATGGAAAGAAATAAAATCTATTGCCTTCATTCCTTAAAGAGAAAATTGTTCTCTTCAAAGCTGTGGAAAAGGTGTGTGGACTCTTGGTTTATTTGAGGTTTTTTGTCAGATCTCTTGGTTCTTGTTTTATGTTAGATCTTATCCAAGTAGTGCTTAGGCTTTGATCTAGTCATGTGCAGTTCTGTTCTTTATGAACTAAACTGCTTTCCAGTGAGACTCTTTTTTAAAACCTGTTCTTTTAATGCTTTTATTACCATATCAGCTCCTCTTTGCACTTTTTTTTTTTCTGTAGCATTTTACAACCATTTGAATCATATTTGCTGTACTAATGTGGTTTATCAGTTCCATGGATTTCCAGAAGATGTTCTTCTGCTTCTGCGAGCTGTGTGGTGACAGCAGTGATTATTTTTTTTCTAATAAAACTGCTGCTTACCTGTCTCCCCTGCTTTGTGATACGTTTTCTGTGAATGATCCAAGAATACTGAATGACTCTCTGCATTCCTTGGCTGCTGGGAGTGTTTCCTCTTTGCCGTCCTAAGGGAACTCTGATCTTTCTTTATATGAATTCTCCCATTTCAGTCCAGTAGTGCATTCATTTTTATCATAAGAGGGCCAAAAAAACACCTTAAGTTGTATGCAGTTGTTCCTGGTTTGGAGAGTAATCTTTTAAATATTGTGTCTTTCCTCAATCTGAAACACTGTGTAACATCACCAACATCTAACTGGTGGTGTGTTTCCTTGCCTTTAGAAGCCAGATTACTCAGTTTGACTTCATCATCTGACCTCTCAGTATTTTCAGCTGGCACAGATGCTGATCAGATGGCTGGGAGAGGAGGCTTGTCAGGTCTTTTAAGCTTTGGGTCTGACTTAATCTGACTGTTTCATGCAGCTTGGAAGTTCTCAAAACACACTTGAAAATTGTCTCAACAGATACCTCTCAGCCAACACACCTGACTGTTGGTCCCACAGTCATTCCTCAGATCCTTTTTTTTGAACTAAACAACTGCTGTCCATAGAATTCCTCTGTGAGTAAATAAATATTCCTGCTTACTTTGCATCTGAAGATACTGATGAGGTAGAAGCTGAAAGGCACACCTAGGATTTTGGTAGTAACAGAAGGAATATACAATATATAGAAAAGTAACAATGATGAAATATCCCTTTTTCATCAGCACTCTGAGCTGGTGTGAAGGTTGCATGGGCCAAGCCTCAGCAGTGCAGCACTGCATGCTGACATACAGGGCTTTTGCACTTATTTCTGCCATAGAGACCTGAAAATTACTCATTTTCATTCATTCAAGAAAGATTGCTTTAATTTCTGTGTCTTTCAGTTTTGTTCAGTGTCCCAGAAGGTTTTATATTTTCTCAGTGCAGTAGCTATTCTTTGACTTCTGTACAGAATTTGGAGTAGAATTCTTACTGCAGTCCATCTGGTAATAGAGTTTTGCTGGTTCTCCTGCTTAAGTATGGAAACCAGTAGTGAAACTATAGTGATAAAACATTTAACAAACTTTGTATGCTATAAATGGCTTGTTAAATTAAATTATATTCTTTGCATGACTAAATACCTGCACTTTTTGCACTTACTCCTTTTCTAATTGCAAGCTTGGCCGTAGTAATTTTCTTGCTGACATGTTGTTGAAAGAAAAGTTAAATTTTGCACATCTTTTAAATTAAGGAAATTGTGGGAAATTTGATGTAAATAATAACGAATATGTTTTGCAACTCTTTATCTGACCTGTAGAGAAAAGCTTACACTTTCACCAAGTGCAGTGCCCTCATAGAACTGAATTGTTGCAAAAATCCTGTAATCTGTCATTATCTTAAAATTTTAATGAAAAGGGAACAACAAAGCAACATTCTGTTAAATTTTGTTATATTATTTTTTAAAAAAGAGGCACTGTGAAGAAAGTCTTAAAGCCTCTAAATTCATGTTCTATTAGGCAAGAATACCCTTCCAATGCTGTGCCATAAAGTGGTATTTCTAAATTAGCATTTATACGACTAGATGATTTTTGTGGACAAGGAAACTTTACTAAGATAGTTATTTAGTAAAATACCACAACTGTTTTGATAGTCAGAGGTGCTCACTTGAATCACTCTCTTCAGTCCTGTGCTTGCTTGCTGTAGGAAACCATCCCACTTATAATTGGGGAAGGAATAGGAATTGTTTTTCTGTGTGCATATTTAAATTACTCAGTGGTGATTTAATCACAATGCTTTTATTGATTTAACTATAGTTGAGGTTATAAACTTTGTTTCAGGATATCTTTCATACATCCTTTCATACTGATTTACAAACTTCCAATCTGTATGATATAGATATCTCTTTAATATATGGTTGATTTTGGTGTGTTGAGACACAAGCTTAATATCAGTATTTTATCTGCATCTGCCTTGCAGAGTACAGTACCTCTGTTTGCATGTTAATGGAAATATTATTCAAACTAAGATTTTTTTTTTATGGTAGCAGCAGTTAAAATTTCCCCTTTGTCTTTCTGGAATTGGAAACTGAACTCCAGACACCAACATGAAATGCTCTTTAAAATTTAAATGCGTAGTTTGTCTGTCTGGTGATGTGTTTCTTCAAGTTAAGTGCTGGCAACTTGCTGTAACGTGAATTCTCAGTATGGCTCATAGTTTTCCTTGTGACTTTTATGTTACAGTTTTGGCTGAAAATTGTTTTATTCCTGAGCTATTTCATGTCCTTGTTCTTCTCTCCAGTACAAGACAGCTAAATAGCTACTGTGCTGATACTTTCAAGGGATAATAAGTACCTCTGGAAAATTCCCTGAGAGTGTGTCTAAGTGACCAGAAGATGAAATGTGTGCAACCAGTGATCACCTGAAAAGCTTTAATGAATTGTCTGATATCAGTGAGATAGTGAGGAAAACCTGTGTTACTCAAAAGCAGCTACTGAAAGCAGAGGAGAAAAGCCACAGAGGGTTGCTTGAAATGGTTTAAATATAAGTAAACAAGGGATAAGTTTGTCAGAACTAACTTAGTTTTGTCCAGAGTACTTAATTGATTGGTTCTGAGGCTGGATTTCTGCTTACATTTATCATATCAATAGTGCTGAAGGTCAGGCTGGAAATGAAGTTGACATCTGCTGTTTGCAGTATAACAGTAGAGCAGGTGGCCTGTCCCTCTGAAGGTGGTGGTACACGATACAGCCATGAACTCTGAGCCAAAAAAAACTGACTCTTTGTCAATTAGGTGTGCTGGGTACCAACCCAAACCTGATCTTCCCCTCTCATCTGCCCCATGCAATCATGTATACAGCTGAAAACTTGTTAAATAAATTCTTCATAGAGAGGCGTAGAAAAGAAAGGTGTATTTCCCTTTCCCTGCTGCAATGCAAGATTGAGAGGTGTCATAGCCAGAGATATGTTTTCCCTTTAATTGATTGAATTGCACTTAGTTGTAGTTGTTGGTGGAAGTTGTTTTCAATAGATTTACTTAATTTTCAAAGTATGTTCACTACAGATCTCCACATCTGGAACATTGGGGACTTTTTTATTATAAATATTTAACCTAGAGACCATATTTAACAATGTCAAGGTAAACACTTAAAATTGACATTTTTTCTGACAGCCTTTATCTATATCATCTAAAGAGTTGTGTAACACATCACAATCACAAAATACTTTGGATGAAAGCTTAGAAACTGTTCATGTCAAATGTATATAGAAAGTTGAGGGGGGAATTAAAATCTAACAGCTCTTTTGAATGAGTAAGATTTGTTTGAAATTGTTATTCCAGAATATTTATCTGCTTTCAGCTACTGTGAGATAAGATGTGAACAAGCTGTGATTGCTGTTCTATAGCCTAAAGTTTATAGGTTTGTATTTTTTTTCTTTTCTAGTACTGATATCTGCCTGAAAAGCTTTTTAGCCTTCTGGAATAGGGTATCAGGCATGAAGAACCACTCTTCCATTTGTTATGAATGTTACAAAGAATTACAGATAGGAGAATCCCGGTTTAGTGAAATATAAGCAGTAGTAAACTGCTAAACTTTAGATTAAACTTTAATCTACACTAGTGCTCTCTTAAATGAAGGAGAGCTTCTATACATTGTCATTTCATTTTAGGATTAAAATGACTCTTGGAGCTATTGTTGCTTTTCTTAAAATAAAAAAGAATAGTTCTTTATGGAAAAAATGCTAGTCTGCTGATTGAACACTTTATTAAAAAAGAGAAAAGCAAAAGGGAAACAGAAGAGAAAAAACAAACCCAACTCAAACAAAAAAACCCTAGCTAAAAATTTTGTTATATTTTATATTTTTGGAGTTCTTCCACTAGAGGGTGGCAGTGTCTTTCCTTTGCTGTTAGGCTGTGCCTGTGGAATCTGTTCTGTCTAGACTTCTCTGTGTCTACACATTGACAATATTAATAATAATAGTGTATAAATGAAGAATGATGAATATAATATATCTGGGATATGTGTAATAGTATTACGATTCTTACTGTGGGCTTTTCTATTTCAGGTTATTTATGTTTGGATCCTATGAAAGAGAAACAAATGTTCATTGCACAATGGAGCTGAGCGGTAATATTTGGGAAGAAAAATCAAGAAGTGCTATTAAAACGGTAAAAAAAAAAGAATTATCTTTGCATATTGCAGTTTGTCTCACACTCTTTCTAGACAGTGTATTAAGAGCATATCTTCAGGCAGTCAAAGGGGTGATATAACAACAAAAAACCCAACAAAACAAACCAAAACATAGCAGACCAATTATTTACTTTTTAATCCAAAGTATTTCACTGTCAAATTGGCATGTATGAATAACATCCTGTTCAGTTATCTCAGCTGTGCTTGAAACTGTACCTGGTTTGACTGTTTTGTCAACTGTCCATCTGTATTAAAACAAACAGTGTAAAATATGCATTTTTATAGCCCTATTATATTTGGGTGGGGCAGCATTTAGAAAGTGGTGAGCAAGGTTCACCTGTCTCTCACTGACAGTTCCCTTCTGTTGTGAGTGTTGAAGACACAGTGAGCAGAGGGTGGCTGGGAGACTGCCTCCTTTTGCCCTGTGTTTTGTGAAAATGTAAGCAGCTGCCAGAGATCTCTAACTTTGTTTTAGAGCATGTGAATCCTACTCTGTCTATTAAAGGAAAACACTTTTACAAACCTCTGCAAGTACAGAAAGTAATAGTATTGGTGGTATGATAAGTTAATATTTTACTAGTTATTACTCTTGATTTGAGTCAATTCTTTTCAGACATTTTTGTTTCATCTGGTTTATTCACTAGTTTTTAATTTTAAATTCCAAGTCTCAAAATTGAAGCCCCTTTGCATATACCACTGAAGTATAAAGTAGGAGCAATTCAGCCTTAGCAGTCTGGACAGTTCTTACTCTTAGTCCTTTCCTAATAATAAATATTTCAAAAAATACTTACTCATGTGAATGACCCTTTCTGGGGATAAGCACTGTATGAGACAGTGCAGGCATCTGCAGGGTTGATGCTCTGGCAGTGAAGGTGGCAATGCATTGACTTAGCAGCACACTTCTCTGGACAAATTAGTTTCTTATTATTTTTAGATAATGTTGAGTAGAGTTGTTAGAACATGTTCTTTTACACTCTTAACAATAGAAGAGGAAAGAAAAAAAGATGCCGTGCAGACAGCACTGGTGTGTTTGTGACAGCAGGTGGCAGTAGGACCAAACTGTTCCAGGGTGGAATAGCTCCTTTTTAAAACTATGGAAAAGTACCTTCAAGAACTCATCTTCTGTTTCAGTATCTAAATGAAATGGCAAGTTTTTAAATGAAATGGTAGTTTTGAAAAATTTCTGAGCTTTGAGAAATCTGGCCTGCCTTGTACAGGAGGGTTTTCTGTGCATCTGTGTTGCAGTCCTTCCTTAAGCATTGTTTGAGCACTGCTAGAGAGCAGAGGCTCCTTGATCTGAGTTGCTGCATCTCGAGCTCAGCTGTCCCTGTGAAGAATTCACTGTGCTCAACCACCTTGAATTTGGGCCAGTAGACAGGTGGCCTGGTTTTAAGATCCTGCATTTGAAAATCTTGATACGGTACAATGTGGTATCTAAACTGAAAGCTAAAACCTTGCAGAACTACTTTTTGCTTCTCAACTTAAAATTAACAGATGTAGTGAAATCATGGAAACCTCTTTTCCTTAGGAAATCAGGTTAAATGTGCAAGTTAAGTTACAAATGTTAGGGCATCCCACTGAGTTGCAAGAGTATTGCCAAAGATCCTTCACAAAATAAGAAGTGTTGCTGACATATTTGGTACTGGAGCTTAGTTGTTTTTTCTTTTTTCTCAGAAGTTGCAACTGTGAATAGTTAAATATCAATTTATAAAGAAAAAAAACACTGTGATATTTTTCCAAACCAAAAGTTTACTTGTATCCCTCATTGTGATTTTTAGCCCTAAGGCAATGTTAACCATGAGGCAGCTGATGGCAATTAATATTAAATCCTTATTTTAATGCTCACATGTGGAATGCTTAGAAGGAATAACAACTTCAGAAACTACAGTACAGAAGTGATAGACTAAGTTGAAGTGAAAAGCTGAAAAATATATTCTGGTTGAAAAGGGTCTATACAAGCCTCACAAAGGTATGACAGTACATCCTCCGATTCAGGGTATGTTCTACATTGCTCCTGAAGAAAATTCTCATAACTTTCTATGCTTTGTGATGTGTTCATTCTGTTTATTATGTTAGTAGTAGTGATGAAAGATGAGACAGGTTTAATATTTTGTAATGAATTTTGGTGCGACTTTAATCTGATCCCATTATTTATGGAATATTAGTAGATGTCACGATTGATTTGGAAAAATGATGTGATACTGAATATATATGGAGCAATATTGAAGTGTCTGTTACAATACAAAGGTGTCTCAGGCTTCTGTTTATCAAATCTGAAACCACCAGTAAGACTTCAGAGAGGTGACTTGGCACATTTGCATGTGAAACATGTAAACATTCTTAAATGTCTTAATTCCAGCAGCATGTACTACTAATTAATGTTAATCACTGCATTGCTATGTAAAACTTTATTATGTATGGATAGGATGTTGTAGTTAGCATTAGCAGCATTGAATTACTTAATAGGTGTTCTATGGTTAAAAAATTAGGTATGTCTAAATAGTTTGATATATAAGTTTGTAGATATTAAGTGGAGGCTGTGTCATAAATGTGAATCGTTATGTCCACTGAAGTGCCAGTTAGCAATACCAAATTGATTTCTACAGACAGAAAGAATTGTTCTGGTTTTTCCCTTGGAGCACATTTGTTTAGTGACCCCTGGGCCTTGTTACACTGGATGAGACTCTTGCTGCTGACTTTACCTGTGCCAGCACTTTGTGTATTTTGTTGTGAAAGAATTATATGCTTTTTCAGGAGAAATCAAAGCTCCTCTAAGCATAAGAGGGAAACATAATGTACCTTACTTAGAACTGGCAGAAGAATGAACACAGAAACGAGCTTGAAGTAGCAGAGACCTGAGGTAGCTTTGCAGCTGCGAGTACCCTGTACATTGACTGGCTGCTCTGTGGATGCTCAGCTGCCCTGAGCGTGGCAAGCACTGACACTTTTCTCTGGTTCCAGCACTGCAGAGAATTAAATCAAGAGCATAGTTGTATTGAAATGAGAATCTTGTTTCTTATGAACTTCTCTGCATATCTTTGTAGCCATGTTTCCTTTATCTACAGCTGATTTTTCTGACAGATAAATTAGTTTTCTGCAAACTGTAGAAATTCTTGGAAAGAAATTGGTATCATCACCAGGAAGCCTATACAAACTGTAAATGGTGTGTGCTTTTTATTGGTTATATGAATCTAAAGTAATGGGGAGAGGTGCTCAACTGCAAGCCAGAATGTATCTCTTCCAAGTTTTCTTAGTCTTTCTCTTTTATAGAAATTCAGGAGCACAAGAGAATCATTATGATTTTTTAAATAATCAACTCAGATAATCTAAGAAAAATATGAGGAAGCACCTTTAAATTCTAGTTTCACCTAATATATTGTCTGAGGTGGTGCTGTAAGAATAGCCACTGTGTCATATTTCTACATGTAGTAAGTCTTGGGGCTTTTTTGTTGTTGGTAAGGGGTTTTAGTATGATTATTTTTTTTAAACCCTCTCTGTAAATATTAACGTAGCAATATAGAAACTGCATTTCATAGTCTGTAAAGTAAAAATTTCCATCTAAAACACCACATCTAGTAGTCTGTAAAATTTACTGTTGCTGCTGTTGTCTCAAGAGCACACACACATCCTCTGAAGTAACCTAATAATAGAAAGAATTAAAGAATTAAGATAAGCATCCCACTGCTTTTTTTAGGAACACTGCTTGATGTTCTCCAGTTCATTCTGAACATTGTAGTCAGCACTGGAGTAACTGAAGGGCAGGCCTATGACACCATCTTTCAATATTGCACTTGGAATTTGTGCATGTGTATACATACAGATATATAGGCCATGATCTCCACTTCTTCTGGTGACGTTATCTTGATGAATGTGGCCTTTTATGGGTAAATTTAATGCTAACTTTGAAATTGCTCTAGGCAGGCTGGTTGGTACCTGTTCATAAAAACAAAGCAGTATTTCTCAGCCTTTCATAAAACTAAATTTACTTTATCAGGGATTAAGGGCAACCTAAAGGTATTCAGTGCCATAACATTGGAATGTAAAATGAGAAATAATGTAAATCAAATTCAGCACCTTCTGAAATGAGTTGCCTGAAGGTACTAAACTGTAATGTCAAAATTTAAAGCAACTGTGAAATGTTAATTTGTAAATACATGGAGTTAAATGCCTCACAGTTGGCATTTCAGTATGCTTATTTAACAGCCTGCCATTTCAGAATTTAATCCTATCAAAAGAAAGGAGGAGGATTAAAGCAAGAAAAGCTTTTTGAAAATGTCACTTTTTATGAAAATTCATGATCTTGTAAAACTTGATAATATTTGTAAATACAATGGGGAATAGTCCTGAGATTTGTGCCTTACATAATATTCTGTAATCTGTCTTTCAAATAAACTTGAAGGCCATCAGGATTTTTTCAGTCTCATCCTAAACGTTTAAGCATTTTGACTCGGGGCTTCAGAAAGCTTTACTATGATTTAATGAACAACCTTCTGTGAAAATGCACTGTAGTTCTTTGATGCTTAGAGACTGTTGAATACGAACATTAAAAAAACCAAAACAAAACAGAAAGAAACCTAAAACAAACAAAAAACCCCAAAACCACCACCAACAAAACCCCTCAAAAAACCAAAACCCACAAACAGAAGGGTTGGTTCGTTGTTTTTCAGTGTGCATGTATGTTCAGATTGTTGTTTGGAACCAGGTGTCATCATTCTGGTCTCAGTCTGACCTGATACATCTTGCCTGCTTGTAAGTCATTCAGAAACTGTCATGTCATGCTTGGGCAGAAAGCAGAGCTCTCTACACTTTGGCATTTGGCATCAGACAGCACTAAATGTGTCATGTGCAACCGAGTCTGGAGCTTCCCTCGCGTGCGTCTTTTTCTCCCTGTGTCCAGACTTGACGTTGTGATCCTTCCCTGGAGTGTCACAGAGATTGACTGCTTGTGACAAACTGACTTGCTGAGTTTCAAATTTAAAATAGTAGATGAAAAGATTAATGATAAAATAACTCAAGTGAGAAGAATCTGTAATAAGCAGTGTTTAGAGCTCTGTATGTTCCTGTGCTTCCACATCCCCAGCTCTTGCTTTGAGAGCTGCTAACAACTAATTCATGGTGCTGAGATTTAGGAAGAGTTCTTCTGCAACCTGATACTTGTTTTGTATAGGGAAACATGTTTGTTTCAAAACCACTTAATTCCAGCTTAAATCTCAGTTAGATTTTAAAACCCAGTTGTATTGCAGGTGCTGTGAGTGATACTGTATCCATTTGGGTCTTCCAAGGTGACGTTTATGAGGGTTTTGTACTCTGATGGCATGGTAGTAACCTCCTGATTCATCAGGGAGTCATCCAAGTGGCCTTCTAGATGGTTCTAGGACAACAATTATGTGAAACTTCAAGCTTACTCAGGGATTAGTTCTGTTCTTTGAATGCTTTTTACAGGGCTGATAAGCAGCATTCATTTTTGCTGTGTGGTTTGACTCATGTAATGGCAGACTTGTAGTATGGCTGCTGTCAGTACCTTTCAGTTTTGTATTTCATGTATCCTCCTGATGGTACCCAGATTGAATGGCAGTTGTAAGCTTTTCTTGTGGTACTTTTCAACTTAGAGGTTCATGTTAAAATATATATATATATATTAAGTAAACACTAAACAATATCTTTTCCATGAAAATGAAGACTGTTTCAGTGTGTCACTAGATGTGTCACCCTAGGTGCTGGTGATTTTGTGGTGATTTTTTTTTTCCTATTCTTGTCATCTCTTCTGCTGCACGTCCAAATACTGAATGCAGGAAAGAGTTTTAAGTGGGTTTTACAGCAGCTGTGTTTCTCGTTTGCAAAGAAATTGATTTACAGTGATAGCTGATCTTGCTAAATAAATAGATGGCTGATGTATGAACGCTAACTTTGTTTGTATAAACAGTATGGCCTATTGTAAGAGAGATAACAGCATTCTATTCACTGAGTACACAAAGGGGTTTCTGGGTAATTCAGTATTTCTGGAATGACTGTCTAAACTATTTTGCTACATCCTATGCAAAGTTCCATAGCCAGATGAGCTGGCAGCTTGGACTGGAGGCCACTGCAAATGGCTGGAGTGGAAGGGGAAGGACTTGCTTAAACACAGATATCCACAGCTGCCTTTAACAATAATCTGGGTTTATTCTCATGAGTTTGTAGTTTGTTTTCCTCTTCATCCTGCTAGCTTACTTTTTAAATACATTTTCTCAGATAACCTCATAATAGTTAACCTCTTCCTAACATACTAGGTTTTTTCTTTTCAAATTGAGAGATTGGGATCTATTCTTATTAAGAAGTTAGTAACTGGATTGGACCTAATTTATCCATCTGTATGGATTTTAGTGATGTTGTAATGTTTCCCTACCAAACCAGGACCCCACCAAACTGGGCATGTTAGAAACTGTTTTCCTTCCACTGGTGAATGGTTATGTCTCCCAAAATAATGAAGAACAAGGGAGTCTGTGTTTGAACAGAAGTGTGTTTTCCAGGTTGTAACAACACAAAGACAGAAAGCCGGGAGGTGGGTTGAAAGTCTTGGAAAAGGGGCCTGTGGTTGCAATTAAAAATACTTGTTGAGAAATAGCAAGGTACTGGCACTGGGTGCTCATAGGCTCTCCTAAACCCAGTTAACTTCCAAAGTATGTGTGAGATGTGGAGGTTTGACACGACAGAATTGTAAAGGTGTTCTTTTCTGACTCCACGTTGCTCAGTGGTAACTTGTCTACGTGTTGCTTCCACAAGGAGTTCATCATCTGGAAGTTCATCTTGCAGTTAAGGAGGAGAAAATTACTTTGTAGTTCCTGCGGATTGTCAGAGGATAGGCAAGTGCTTGTATTATCACAGAACAGGTGATGTTTAACTTCTGCCCCATTAATGCCTTCAGGAATCTGATATTGTCCTTGCTTCCAAGTATAAACATTTCACCTGTTTATAGACTTGGAAGTGTAGTAATAACTACAGGGAAGACTCTGCTTCTGAATGCCACTTTATTGGGTTGCTTTCTTCACCGTTTTCGAAGTCTGATTAATTAAATCTACTGAGTAACTTTGTACTAGAAGTTTATCAAGAGCCCGTCGTTAGATCTTGCATTTAATTTGGGGTTTACTCGTTGTGGGTTGTCTGACACCTTCCCACGTTTGCCCCAGGTATGTCAAATACTGCTGCTGGGTTTTATCTGCCTTTGTTCTCTACACTTTTTATTGATGCTTTGACTGTACTAGAAGAGTAGGGAGTTTGTTCAAATAAATGTCCAGGAGCCATTAACTTATTGCCCCCCCCCCCCTTTTTTTTTTTTAACCCAAGGTGGCAGATTGAGTTTGGAGACTTGGCAGAGTTAAATCCTGCTAAGAGACTGAAAGTTATGGTTAACTATCTGCATTTCATCAGTTACCCTTCTGTTCTAATGAGTTTTTATAAGCAACTCTACTTGAACATTAAATATGTATGTGTACATGTGTATATATATACACTATATAAACATTCCCAGTAGTAGAAGAAATCTGCTTGGTTCTGATTCTTATTTTTAGGTTTGCATCAGCTAAATAATCAATTATATTAGCTTAAACAAAAGCACCATCAGGTTGAATGCCAGGAAGAATTTTGGAATGGAGATTTTTTTAAAACATCCTTAATTAATAATATATAACTATAAAATATTAAACATTTAATGAATGAACTTGCTATTCTTTAATGTAGATATTTGATGCCCTTCAATGGGATGGAAATGAATTTTCATACACCACAAATGGTTGATGTCTAGTGGTCTTAAATTTTGTGGTTCTAGTGTCAAAATAGAGGCAGAAAAATTACTGAATGACTGCAAAGAAAGCCTTTAATTTTGTGGGAGGAATTCCTTATTCTGAGTACACTCTTAGTTATTGTACTTATTTTTATGAAGTCAAATGAGTTAAGTAGTTCAGATTCTTGGACTCCAGGTAATGCAGTGTTGTTACATGTGTCACGTCTTGCCTTCCCAGAATGTAATTATTTAACTGAACATTATCTCAAAACGACTATTCATTTTTTTTCTTTCTTTCTCCCTCTTCAATCACGAGTTGAACCAGAAATTAGATGCTTGCCTCAGTGTTAAAAGTCTCTTCTAGGTCTAGTAGAGTGCAGCTCAACACCTGGAGGCCACCCAGAGTGAATGAGAGCAGTGTTTGGTGTATTTATATGTTGTCATTGTAATTTTCACTAGTTACAATACTGTGGCTATTCTATGTCTGTAGAACAGCAGGAGTGAAATCTTGCCTTTCAGTCAAAAGTGAATATTAAGATAATTACTAGTGCAGGATAAATGATTCTTCTTGATTTTTCTTTATGGTGACCAAGCATTTTGAAAATACTCTCCATTATTTAAAAAAATATATAAGCAAAAATTTTCTAAGGCAAGCGTGATGTGTGTTGTTCCAAAGCTCTGTAATGATGGCAGAGAGAAATGAGAGAGGAATATGAGTGGGCAGCACAGCAATTGCCCTGGAAAAACCTTGAGGATCAAAACTGGAATTGCTGATTCCTGTCATATAAATGAAATGACTAAAAGGTCATTCCAGTGCATCAAGGTGAGATACAGTAGTGATGCTCTGCAAAGGCCACCTGTGCATCTGAAGTAATCACTGGTGAATAATTAGAAAATGGAGCATTTCCCTTAATGCAGCCTGGTAAAAGTCTGCCTCCATCAGAGTTTGGGTAAGATAAGTAGAATCTTTGAACTATGACTGTCTTCACAGCTATTTTAACCAAAAGTCAGTATATTTTGGTCTATACTTATATGATCTCGTTCCATTTTTAGGTGCTTAGTTCATCAGCACTTCCAGCTCCAATCCTATGTAAGAGAGTCAAGAAATAACAAAGTTGATGGTTATGAGAGCAATTCCAGAAATCTGTTTCTGGACTCCTCAGTAGTTAAATCACACATCTGCGGGAGTGTATTAGGAATAAGCTGTACAGCAGCTTGTAAACTAAAAGCAATCACTTTACATAACAATGTGAACTACATGTGAAGTGAGCATAGGATTACAGTGTTCAGAACTTCCTAATGCAAACAAACATGGTTCATTTCCACTGTAATCTCTCCCACTTTCAAACCGATGATTTCCACACTGGTCTCAAATCAGATGCACATTTACAATAAGTAGGGACAAAACTACAGAGTGTATGATTTTGTTGAACTAGTGAAGTGTATAACAAATAACTTGCCTAAGTTACAGATTGCTGTTCAGTCTCATGGCTGTGAAATGTGGAATCAAAATCTGTTTGAGCTATGTAGCCTGTTCTTGGGGAATATGAAAAACGCCAGTGTAGCAGAAGTGTTGATGGATGTTTTACATGCTCATTTATATCATGCATTTTCTAAATTTTTGGGTCCAAGACCTACGTATAGATTGTATATCAAGTTGTGTATATAAGTGAAAGAGAGTTTAGAAAATTAATGTGCATTTCTCAAACAATTGGACCAGTAGGGTGTTTAGGCTGCTCCTGTTAGTGAGAGGTACAGCCTGGGGGCTGAGGACAGGACTTCCACGGGGATCTGCTTCTGCTCTGTCCTGGAATGCTCACAGGTTGGCATTAGGAGCACATTGTTGTGTGTAGCTGCCTCTGCAGGGAATGCTCTTCATGTGTTCCAGGAGCACTTCCTAGTGCAAATCAAAGCACAGTAGGTGGGGGCCATGGGAAGTTGTACCTCGAGAGCAAATGTAGGCAGATACTCTGAGCAAGTGTTAAATTGCAAATTCCCATCTTCACTATTGACTGTCTTGTTGCTCCTACCTCTTCTGTTTCTCCAGTGAGCTAGAAAACTACAGGCTTTATTCAGTCACTGTCTTGCACATGGCACAGAGGTCTATCTACATACATAGAGTGTATTTTTTTCTGTTCATGGGGCATAGGAAGGAAATAAATGGGCTGCTGTTGAAGACTGGGTTAAACTTTACTTCCTTTGGGGTGTCAGGGAAGTGGGTCATGTGTCAGTGGATTTAGATTGTGCAGTGAGGCTGATGCACAGTAGTGAGGAAGAGCAAATAGTGGCTGTTAGCTCAGTGCAGGAGGCCAGGTGCAGGGATAAATAACTGCATGAGTTCAGCTGCATAAACAGAGAGCAGAGGATGCATGACAAGAATAATACTACCAACAAAGTCTTAGGAGTAGGAAGGTCATGGGAGTAGAGTAGCTGTAAAAATTTGGCTAGTGCGGAATCTTTAAAGTGCCTGATTTACGTATGTTTTCTGTAGGTTGTAGAAACTCCCAGGAAACATGTGGTTGTACTGTCAGAAACATTGAAGAGCTGGCTTCAGCAGAAAAAAATGGCTCGATTTCAAGCATTTCTTTATAACTATATATAATCCAAAGTAGAATTTAAATTATATCTGGACAAAGTATCTGTTTGGTCACTAGACTAGAGTCAGAGTCATTTAGAATGGAAAGGACCACTGGAAGTAATCTGGTCCCAGCTCTACCCAGGTCAGGGCTAAGCTGGCTCAGACCCTCTTCCTGAGAAAACCAGGCGGTGCTTGTTGTTAAAAAAGTCTTTTTTTCTTTGAATTTTATTTTTGCATTCACTAAATGTTACATGATAGACTATACTGTTACATAGGGAGGGAGGGCAGCAGAGCTGTCTGAGCTAATTTTGACTAGTTAAATAAAAATAATTCACAAAAAGACTGATTGAGTCTCGAGACTGGTCTAGGGCTATTTCAATAAGGATGATTTCAGACAGAGTAAGATTTACTTGTGTTGCAGGCAGTCCAAGTCAGAGGCAGTCTCAAAACTCTGTAATGCAATTGCATCAAGCCTACACACCTGAGGTTATAGATCTGCTGGAGAGAGAAACTAGTAAATATGTCAGATGAAGTGTTTTTGTTTCATGTATTAAACTTCTTCATTTCGGCTACAATGGGTGTTTAGCCAAGACACGGAAACATTTAGGATGGATTTTTATTCCTTGCAAACAGTATTTGACCAAAGAATTCATTTTTTTTTAAAACAAAATTTTTTGCCAAGCATGATAAATGTTTCTATTTCCACTACAGTTCTTGAAGCTTTAGCTATTGGAAGAGAATCTGAAATAACATCTATTCTAAAAATATGTTCATAATAACTAGGAACAAACTTTTGGCTGATGTTTTGAGCAAAGGCATTCATATTCTTGCCAGCTGATGTGTAGAAGTGCATTAGGAATTACAGTCTTGGTCACATATGATTGAGGTAACCAAGAATTGTAATTAATTCCTGAGCTTCAAAAATAGCTGCTAAGAGGAAGAAATTTTATGAAAGGTCATTAAAGCAATATTCCTGTATATCTAATAATTGGAATGAAAATAAATGAGATTTACCAGAAAGTAAAGAACTTGATTCTGCCTAAGAAGACAAAATTTACTTTTACAGAGATTAGTTTTATTTCTGAATTTGTTTTGACAGCTGGAAGTAGTATCCTCTAAAGGCAGTAGAAATGTGTCCTGGACAGAATATACCCTTTTCTGCACGTTCAAAAAATAATTTAGTGGAGCAGAGAGATCTTTTTTTGATTTTGCCAAACCCCCAACCCCACGGTATAACTTTTCAAATGCTGAAATACATATATATTTTATAGCTACAATAGAAAAGACTCAAGGAATGCTGCTGTGGCTGCAGGAAGCACAGTGTAGGCAAAGGTGCTGTGGGTCGTGACTGTATCCTGGGCCTTCTTTTCAACAAAGCAATAGTAGAGCAGGAGAGGTGCAAGTGAATTTCTTTCTCTTATTGCTCTTCTGTCTGTATCAGGAAATAAATCTTTGACATTGAAACTTGAAAGTCTTTCTTCTTTTTTTTTTATTTTTGCACTTTATTGGGGAGTAACTTTACCTACCAGCTTCTGAAAGCAATTGTTTTCATCCTTTTGAAAGATAGATTTTTTTTTTTTCTTGGTATGTGCTTTTCTGCTGACTAGCATCTAACAGTCCTACAAATTACTAGATAAGCATCAAGTGTTATGTATTGACAAATGCAAAGTGCAGGAGTATAAATTTCTATTGTCAATAGAACAGATTGATTTTTTTTTTTTTGTTTAAAGTGGAATTTGTATTGAGGCAACAGCATAAACCCAAAACAGGAGAACAATGGTTAACTTACCATTATTGAAGAGAGAAGATTTTGCAAATGGATCATGAAGTGTATAGTAATCTTTTTATCTATCCATAGGCCTCATACATTTCTGTGTGTCATTTATTAAGGAAGTCATAGCAGTTGAAAATGCTGAATGAGCAGGGAGTAACTCTCAGTTGGCCAGAAACATTTTAAAGCAATGCCTTCTGTAAGAGAGCATGGCTGATATGCAAAATTTGCATGAGTGCACTGTACATGCAGACAAGCCTTTTTGGAGTATCTGTCACTTCACCCCTTCCCCTGTGTATCTTTATTTTCATTTTTTGAGTATTGTTGTAATTTATTTTGAATACTGTATAATGTGACTGTTGGCTAGAGGTCTTACCTAGTGTAAGGATTAATTTTTAACTGGTTATTCTTAGTATTGAAATTTTTTGTTCCTTAACTGACAGTTTCAGAAGATTGTATTTAGCCATGCTGCACTGAGGTAATTCTGTCAACTGAGTGAGTGTCACTGAAATCTAGAGGCATAACTTCAATCCCCATTTCAAAATACCTCATTACTCATTCAAAAGGTCTCATCTTTGTATTAATTTAGAAATGTCTTCATTTTATATCCTGTGAGTTTGTGTATACTATATACCTGTATAATACTATATAGTATAATGTTAAGGGTTTTTTCTAAGAATTTGTAATTTATTTACAGTTATTTGTGAGATCTGTGAGTTTCAAAATTTCAAATTTATTTATTCAAATTTATTTCAAAATTTATTTACTCAGGCAGAGACTTAAACCAAGAAGGTGGTCTAGCTTGGCGCTAGTCCTGGTTGGCTTGTTAGCCCTGTGTCCTCACTAGAGCTTTGCTATTTATATTGCCTCAGCAGAGAAATGCAATGAGCCCAGCTAAACAGTTTTGGGTTTCTGTGGGGGAGAATTGACTCTCAGTGACCCCCTCCCCAGCAGGGCAGCCTGGCTGCCAAAGGGTCCTCTTGCCACAGGAATTCCAAGGATGCTGCAGTGGGACCACTCATGTCCCTCTCCACTCACCTTCCAGCAGAGGTTCATCTTGCCACTGGTCCCCATCAGGGCCATGTTTGTCCCTGTGACAGCAGCTCTGTCAGCTGCTGTGGAGAAGAGCCCTTCAAAAAAATAGCCATATATTCTCCATGGAAGCAAGCACATTTACTCACTGTGTAATAAAACCATAGGTCTTTCAATAATTATAAGCAACATTGGTTGATTTTATCATTATATTCAAATTTTGATTCTTGCATGAGGTTTTTAACCTTGGACTGCTTTGTATGCAAAATACTGTTTTGACTCAGAAATAATGTCCTTGTATGAAAATGGCAAAAAATCAATGATGCTCCTGCTGAAAATACCTAAATTGCAGTTTGTTTTGGTGATTGTCTGACTTAACAGCGTGAAATTACCTGAGAATTAATTGTCTTGTGATGCTCCTGGTCAAATGTAAGTCAGAGGCTGTTTTTGTAGACTTGAGGAGTTCATCAAGAAGGGCAGGCTGTGCATGATGAGCACATGTGTCTTCATTATGATTTTCTGGCATTGTAGGCTAACAGACTACTAATTAAAAAAATAAAGCACTGATAGTTTTACTTTTTTAGCTCCCAGACTGTCTTTTTTTTTTCCCTTCATACCATAAAAATGGCAATTCTTTACCTCTTCTTCATACACTGTAACCCATGTGTGACGGTCTCTACCGAACACAGGTAAGTAATTGAATATCTGTGTTTAATCTATGGGTTTCTGGCTCGTTGATGTAAATTAAGTTTTAATAGTCAGAGGTCATGGGAATGGTAAAGTTAGGAGTCCTTTGCCATGATACTGCACCCATGGACTTGCAAACTGCAGTTCTCCAAGTAATACCTGATTTCTTTTTTCTATCTTCAACCTCCTCTACATATACAGTATTTTTACCCTTTTTTTCCCCCTCAGTCTCTGACTGAGATAATTTCTCAGGTACTTTTTTGCTTTAGGCTTTTCTGTGTGTTGCAGATGTTTTAAAAGTAACCAGTTTCGAACTATGATGAGAGGCGACTGTATAACAAATTGGAAGCAAGCTGATGGTTAAATTTGTAATTTTGTATCCTGAAGCTTTGCTATTAGCAATTTTGCTGGTTTTACTTCTTGTTTTACTGTAAGGTGTTTCATTCTTCATGACATTGCACATTTGTTTTTTCTGTCGAGGTTTCTCTTAAACCTGTAGGTATTCAAATGAAATATTTGAAAGAGTATCAGTTTAAAAGAGAAACCTCTGACTTTCAAATAGGGACTGAATGTGCCATTTATGAACTGTGCCTTTTTTTTGGCTGCTTTACCAAAGCCCTTATGGTGATGGCTAAGGAAGTACAGTACCGTGGTCTGAACCAGGTATTCAAATTATTTCACATTTTCATCAACTTCTTGGATGCAATTTTCTTTTTTTATTTTTTTTAAAGTTCACTGAAATTATTAAGTAAACTGAATTATTCGTACTCACCTTGTTTGGTATGACTTTTTTTAAGTTCTGTTTCTTTCTCAGGCATTGTATGGCATCGACTAATTATTTGTTCCATTTTAAATGAGCGAGATGTAAGTTTTTTAAGAGAGGTAATTGGTCACAGTCCCAAGCAACTGGGTTTCTGGTGGTGGAGGAGAGAAGGGGGAAAGGGAAATAAAGATGTTGCTTTATAAAATCTGCTGGGTATTTTTCAGATATATATTTCACCATCTATCAAGAAGATCTGTTGCTAATTGAAAAAATAATGGAGCATAAAACCAGAGTGTATGAAGTTATAGTGAGTGCTGAAGGAAAAGAAGTTTTTAAGCTTGACATAATTTCCTATTCATTCTTTCACTTACCTTACAATAGGGAGATGAGGAACTGTTATATATTACTTCCCTGAGCCAGAAGATACTTGAAAAAAAGTCAAAAGAAAGGAACTTTTACTTCCATTGTGGGTAGTGTTCTGCTTCTCTTGTAATTTTTTTTTTCTTTTTCTCCTAATAAGCTGTTTCTGGAAGAACGTTTTTCTTTTAGCTCTTTTACATGCTTTAGTGTTAGCGATTTGGAGTATAGAATCGGTTTCTGGAGAACTCGTAGTTACACAAATCTTGTTTTCTTGTCATTCAGATATCTAACTATAGGGAAAGAAAATCTTCCTTTTTATCAGGCAGTTACAATCTCGTTGATTATGTGGAGAGAAAACTGCAACATGAAGATCCCTTCTATGAAAAATTCAAATGTATGGGTTTTCATGAAGCATTTTTAGAAGCTAGATTTCAAAGTTGTGTAGCATATGTGGATTCCAATTTAAAGCTTGCATTCAGTTTCTAAATCATTCTTTGGATATATTGGGAATTGATCTTGACGTGTGTTTGGGGGAGAAAAATCTGGAGTAGTTTTCACGTACAAAGGAGATAGAGCGAGGTATTGATCTCTTTGGCAAAGTGAATTGTCAGTATTTGACTAAGTTGATGTGAAGATATTTTTCATTTTCATAGTTGTGACAATTTTTGTAAGTGCTGAGTGGTAACAGTATGAGAATCTGGTTTCTAGGTGTGCTGTTGTCTTGGTGCTGCTAATTAGATGTGACATTGAGCTGCTGTTTCACTGCCTGCCAGCGACTTGTGCCCTATAACCATAAATAAATTGATTTGATGTGATGTGTTCAACAAAATAACCAGAAATAGATGTATGGTCGTGGAAATCTTTACTGGTTATATAGTTGTGTGTTTATATTGCAGTGTTTTGTCCAGAATTTAATTGAAAACAACTCAGTGTGGTTTGGCTGCTTTTCTAGGTATAGAAAGATTATTATATACAAAACCTTGGCCTTCTTGCAGCAGTTACTTGGAATAAGCTGAATATAAATCCTCATCTCTTCTGGCCTTGGTAATTTAGAATTTCAGAAGAAAAGTGGTGGCCTGGTGTTACCGGGCAAAGGGTGGGGTGGTGGTTGTGTGCAGCAGGAACTTCATTTTGATACAGATGGATCTTTTATTTAATCTCTGAAGAGCTGTTACGATCACGAATCATTTTACTCCATCTGCTTTAGTTCCTTTGAGTTTAGCTAGTTCAATGGGAATGTGAGGCTTAACACTCATTGGGTCACGCAGCGTATTATTCAGGCTTGTGCTTTTCTTTACTAGCCATCTAGCCATTAATATTGATGAGTAATGTCCCAGTTGCCAAAAAGATAGTGTTTTTGCAGTGCAGAAATAACAAACTGTTCACTTAAGTTCTATGATATTTCAAATTGTGTCATTCCGTTGGCTCTAGGTACCTGTGAGGTCCCTGTTGCTTTGACTGTGTTATTGATGAGTGTAATTTGTGTTACCTGCACTGCTAATGGTTTGTTTGTGAGAGTATAGTTTTTTTATGTATTTTTTTGCACAGTCTTGTGTGAGTAACTGTTTAGTAAGTCGAATGACACTGTGTGATATCTTCAGTTTTTGTAGAAAGCATAGTCTGATAATCCTGTTAGAGCTGAGGGCAGTAAGGGGCCACAGGGCTGGGGGAGCCAGGAAAACCAGTCTGTGCCTGATGTCCTGGCCATTCTTGGGATTGCTGCTCCAGCTCCCTGGCCCTGCCGCTGCCTCTGCCAGCACCAAGCAGAGCTGCATCAGGGATTCTGCTCCCGTCCCAAATCCAGGGGGTTTGCTGAAGATTCTCAGGCAAGGAGTAGTTGTGAAGCTCCTGCTGGTTTTGGAGCATGCACTGTACTTCAGATGTAGCTCTGCAATTAGCATTGCCGTTGTTCTGAAGAAAACACTTCTGCTCCAGGGTAAAATCCACCTATAAATAATGCACTTATTCTTTCCACCAGCATTTTCCCATCAGAAATGTAACTCCTAAGCCCTTGAAAATGTGACTTTTAAGCCCATTAACAAGATCTAGGAGTTACTTCTTTCTAATGCATGTAAATTATATTGTATATCTTATTTCCATGGAGACTAGCATCTGTGATGCATATTGCTGTAACTACAGTGGATAATAACTTTTCATATTTTTAGTTTGGATGGCAATATCTATGTCAGTCTTCAGATGGTTAATGCTGCTGGGTCTGGTAGTCAAAATTGCCAAGCAGGTTCTCTGTATGGAGAAAACTCTTCATGTACATTATTTCCATTATAAAGAACTTTTACCTGGTAGTCCAATATTTTGAATGTATTGCATGAAGATTAATAGTAGCTGTTTTATCACTATTGAATAGATACCTACATTACAACTGTTACTCTTTTAGAAAGTCTGCTTTTAATGTATACACCTGAATGTTTTTCATTTTTTTGCTTCCATCTTGGAGATGAACAAAACTTTGCATTGACCTCTCTCTCACGTGCACAAACTCACAGGTTCTCATTAATTTCCTTTATCTGTAATATGCAGTGATTCATAAGAAATTTATACAGGAAAAATTATGAACTAGGTAAAATTTTTATTGGTTTGATGTCCCACACGGTATTACTCATGAACTTAATATCAGTAACCTTATTTGCTATTAGACTACCTGATTTTTGCACAAACTATTTATATGATGACTGAGTCATGCTTGAGCAATATTAGAGGAAGTCTTTTTCCTATCAAAGATAGGAAACATATCACATAAATGGTGATATACAATTAGGGAAAAAAATCAATCTTTTCCATTTTTTCAGGGCTAAAGGAAATTATCACAGTTGGGTTTAATAAAGACTAAGAGGATGTCAGTGAGTAAGAGCACTTAAAGAGCTATATTGGTGTTTGTGCTTAATTTCTCTATGAAGAAGAGCTCACATAAAACTGAAGGCCTGCATTTTACCTGCTTCTGACACTTCAAAGTTAAATGCACGTTTTCTGCTGCCTTGTTTGTCTTTAACTCCTCCATTCAGCTCCTGTAATTACTCCAAGAATGCCTCAGCAATTCATGAAGATTGCTAAACAGTTTGCTTTTTGCATGTCGCTTAGCCTGCTTCACCATACAATTTGAAGGTACAAGTTTTTAGTTATAGTTTAGTCCAAGAGTACCTGCAATGTGTCAGAAGTACCGGGGAAAATAAAATACAGCTCCTTATTCTGTTCAGTAATGAGCCTGGGCTGGATTCTGCTGCTGTCAAACGTTTTCAGTGCTTGTCAGGCAGACTTGCAGATGTTTAATTTTCCTACAATGAATTGTCACACTTATTTTCAGACAAATAGCTCATGATGGTGAAGTTAGACATGTGCAAAACATTCAGTGTTGTGGCCTTAATGAATTACTACTTTAAATAGGATCTTGGTCCAATATGTAACTCACTTCAGAATGAAATGACCGTTATATTTTTTAAATTGTATTTTTGGTTTTTACAAGATATCATGTAGGATAGAAAATAATGAGGCCCACTAGCTTGTTTTATAAGATGACTGATATGAAAATATCAATATATTTATCCATAAATTAACTTCTTTCTAAAAGTAGCACAAACCAAACGTGAAAAATCCAACATTTGTCTGAGATAAATGTGTCTCCTTGTGCACAGACAACAATTCATGTAGCTGGAAAGATTAACAGCAAGAAGTCCAACATCGCACTTCCATTTTTTCACTGTTTTATTGTCTTTAAAAATCTGGTTTTCCTAATGTTCCACAAATAGCTGGTGACTATTCCAGACCTTTGTAGGAAAGCAGAGGTAGAATGTCTATCAAGCCAGATGTGTTTTTCTGTGATGCATTTACTGTACAGACTTTCTCGTTCATAATGCTCTTTGATTCTTAAGTAGTATGTACTAGATTTTTTAATTAATTTTAATTTTTTTTTTATTTTAATTGATTGGGGTGGCCAAAATATTACATACTGATTAATGGGGAATTCTGTCTCTTACAAACTGCTACCAGTATAACTTGGAGAAAATCCTATGTTATGCTTAAAGATACTTCAAATGGACAAGATTAAAAGCAGCGGAGAATAGTAAAAATCTTAGACACTCTCAAAGCAACTGAAGGCAGGTCCACACTGCAGCATTACACTTTAATTTTAATACAGCTGAAATAACTGAGCTGTACAAACCTTTCTGTGCTAAAATTTGGTGCTCTTTCAACATCAAACTCAGAGTGGGCTAATTCATCTTGTGCTAATTTGATATCAGAACACAGACCAACAGGTTTAAAGTCAGTGTATACATTGTGCCATTTTGGTGAGCAGGAGGATAAGAAGCAATTACTTACTGGCCATTTCCAGATGCCCGTAAATGTAAGGCATCTTTTGAAGGCAGAGGTGTTCCGTGTGTGTTGGGAAGGTTTTTGGTTGCTTGCTTGCTTTTGGGTGTTATTGCTCTTAGTGAAGGGGAGAAGAAATGGGAAAGTGGTGTGTAGGTCATGTGCATCATCCACTGAATAGGAGAACAGTAACCACAATTTAAAAGAAAAAAAAAAAAAAGAAAAAATCTTCGGGAGCTGAGGTCTTTTTCCAAGTTCAAAAGTGTCTTTAAAAGGTACAGTGCTATTAGTTAGGACTCCAGTGTTTCCTTCTTAACTTCTCTCTGGATGTTTATTTTCTTATGTTACAACTTAAACCGTTCCTTTTGAATTACTGTAATTCCTCTGCTATCAGTGGTCGGCGTCCGTGGCAGTCATACAAAGCTTGTGATGGTGGATGAACACCTGAGTCAATCCATAGTGCTAGAAGTGGGTAATTTTATAAAATTCCTTCCGTGGAAAACATGAAGAGTCCACATGCTAATGATTTTAGTATCCATCTAGTGACGCTCAAAAAGACACAAAGGTGCAGCCAGTCCCATAAAGCTGTGTATACAGTATGAATGGTTGTTGTGTCATTAGTACTGATCTGCCAGTTAGTAATTGGTGTTTCAGTGGGTTATGTATACTCCAGTCTACACACATATTCAGCTGGTAGGATATAGAATGCAAATAGGTATTTAAAAAATGTGGAAATTGCAAAACCGACAATTTTGCGTTAAAAGGAACAGGCTGAAGAAACTCGAGATAGCTGTGTGAGTACAGGAAAAACCCTCTGGAGTCAGGGGTTTTCAGTGCAGAGTAACAGCTGCAGTGGAGGAAAGCAGAACACAAATCACTAAAACCATCTAAAATTTGGAGGATCAGCCTGGTCCCGAAACCCCCTGCAAACACTACAGTGAATGTGGGGTAGAGGTGGTTTGACTATCAAACTAAGTGGCATAGAATAAATTAAGAAACTGTGGTTATGCACCTAAATAAATTCCATAATACCCCCGTGGAAACAGATTTCTGATACAACTTTCATATTTTTATATTGACTCGATCCTGTTTGCCATGAAATTTTATTTTTAGTGGTGGTATCTGCTTATGGTGAAAGCGCGTTCTACAGTTATTAGCTTTTTTCAAGTTTATTTTGGTTTTGCATTTCAAGTTTTTAATGGTATTATCAAATCACTTCCTTCAGGCAAAATGGGGAGAAAAATATATATTTGGCCATCTCTGTAATTGTGCAAGAACAATAATTTGGATTGCTGTTCAATATTTTTTTTAACAAGCAGATATTGGTTTTCTTTTAATTTCTTATTTGAAAGTTTTATACATATATGTCTATTTAAATGTATTTATAAATTAAGTTATTTTAGGGGGAAAAAATCAGACACCCCCCTCCATTCCCCATTCTAGTATATCTAGAACAAATACATGTTCATTCAATGTATTTGTCTAATATGTTTTGTGAAGATATTTAAAAAAATGGTGGGGGCAAATAAACATGTTTGCTGAAATTGACTGGATCAGTGTCAGCCTAGGAGTGGAGGAAAAATACATGAACATATCCAACCAAGTGTGCTATTAAAGGTATATATTTCTTTGGTATGGAGGGAGATCATATAGCAAGGAAGAGTATGTTAGTTATTGTAGAAATCTTGATACAAATTTTGGAATGGTAACAACTTTAAGATTTAACTTCAGTTGTGGAAACAATGAAAGTCAGATTTTTATTCAAGCAGTCTTTTATTAATGTTATGAAAAAATATTCCACGAATCAATAAACTAATTTCCAAATTTGTAAATGTGTTTTCTGGGATATGTTTGTTTCTTAGAATATAGTTTTACTTCTGTCTGTGATGTATACTCCTGTTTTCAGTAACCAGTATATATCTTTTGCATGACATTATATTCAGCCTTTTTCTTATGAGTGTTTTGTAATTAATGCCTATTTCCAGTGGGGAGGAAAATAAAAACTGAAGTCAATTTTCTATATAGAGTTAATTTGATTGCAGAGATTATTTCCTTCCTTTTCATTGTTTGCCATGGTGTACAGTCTAGTTATTCTATATTACTATAGGTTTTTGTTTTATTTGAATCTTCTGTCAGCATGTTTTAACATTTCTGAAGCTGCTGCAGGAAATACAAAGATGAAGGAGATGGAGGCACATACTCAGTCGTAGGTAACCAGTTCCTGGGTTTGTTCTTTTGGGGTCTGTGTCTGTTTTGCAGTGTATCTGCATGCATACTAACCCCAGCCAGGGAGGTGCTGGGCAATCCCAGCCTATTTAACAAGTTTGTGAACAGGATTTTTCATGGATTTCTGTGCAGCTGTGAGAGTGTACATAGGTATAAACACACCTGTGTACATATAAGGCATAATAGTGAGCACAGTTTATAATTGATAACCAAAACATACTTCATCGACTGCTGAGCTGCTTAAGCATCCCAAGAACAAGGTTAGCTCTTGAACTTTCTTCTCTTTCTGTTATTGGGATTTTTCTCTGTTCCTGGGAAATTAAAGTGTTTCTGTCATCACTGATTCCTTAGTCAAGGTTTACATCAGACACTTTCAATGCAAGGTGCTTTTCTTGACAGTTTCTCCAGAACGTGTCCGTGGTTATCCTGTCCCGAGGGCAGGAAAGCTGGAGAAGAGTTTGGAAAAGGCTTATGCTACTCTGGCACTGTATTTTTGAGCTTTGGGCCTGGGTCACAAGGAGAAGAAAAATATCTACCCCTTTTCTAAAGCATAGATTGAAATACTTTCATAACCTTAAACAATTTCTTTTCTTTCTTCGTGTCTGGTGTTACTAAGGAGTGTTTCTTGAGTTTGGCAATACCTGTTTTCTTTCACTGTCTCCTCTGCCCAGTGTAAATAATCTAGCAATCACTTTGCTGTGCAGGTCATATATAATAACTGCATTCAATAACAGGGTTGAAAAAAGCAATAATGCTAAAGTCCATATTTTAAAGATACATGCCAAAAACCTTTTTTCAATAATACAAATATCTGAGTCTTCAGAACAGAAGAAACTGCTTCCCAATTTTGAACTTTAATGTTTTGGGGTTTTTTGACATGAAATATTCCTTCCTCTCCTTTCAGCACGCAGGGTTGTCTGGGAGAATGTAATACTTTTCAGACATATCTAAAGACATTATCTCTTCATTTTCCTTGAAAAGCACTAGACTATGCTTGCAAGAATACCTAAGTCTGCTTTGGCAACTCTGATGGTTTGGATTAAAACAGAGACTTTTATCTACAGTACAGCACTGACATGGGTTCAGTTCAGTTTCTGATCCATGCAGGGTGTTACATACCCCTGATAGGGAATAAGTATTTGGGAAAATATTCTCTTAGTTGATGTAAAGTTAATAAAATAAGATCTTTTATTTGTGCTTGGGTGATCAAGCTTTTCTTAGCATTTAGTCAGAAGAATGTGACATGCTTACTAAATTATAGTAAACATTTATTATGTTAATGCGTACAAATAATTAAGCAAATATGTAATATTATTTACGGAGTAAAAATTAAGCTTTAAAAAGAACAATTTTCTTTTTAGTTCCTGAAAATATGCAGTTTGGTTTAAAAGAAAAAGTCTCACGCTCCAATTATCTTGCAGTGGCTTAATTCTGTGACTTTCTATTTTTGGATGCATCTAATAGTTTTTAAAGTTTAGCTGAATTACATAGCACTTCTAGTAAGAGGTTGTCATATATACTTTTCTAGATGTTGCAATCTCCATATTCATTAATGGGCATTTTTATATCTTGCCTTAGAAATTCTGAATGGAAGTGCTGTATCTAATGTTAACTACGTTCTTGTTATGAGACTGCAGTATCGCTGGTGCCATTCTTACCTCTGTTAAACAATCTGTGCACATATGAACAGTTTTGGAAGCAAATAGTATAAAAGGGTTTATTTATGATCCCATTGTATTTCAAATGATTTCAGATTGATAATTTAGTGAAGCATTTGAAGATTAAAACTGCATTGTGTTTTGACACTTGTGTAAATATTTTGCCATTGAAATAGTATTAGCCAGCTATAAACTTCTGAGGGATCACTGCGTAGCTGTGGAGTTTGGTATCACAATGTTTAAACAGGTTTGGAAAAATTGATTTTCACTGACATTCAACTGCTAGGCTTTCAGAAGGACAAGGCTGAGGTAAGGAAAGGCTATGAGACACAACATAATTTTCTCCTGCATTGTGTTTCCAGACCATACGTCCAATATTGAACTGAAAGTAGTGCTGGAGTTTTGCTCTGCAGTGGCTCATACACTGATGCATATCAATGAACTAGAGCCTGTACAGTGAAATCAATGCTTATGGACTTTGTCCTGGGAAAGTCAGGCAATCACAGCTCCACATCGAAATGTTTTATTAACTTTGAAGTGAATGGGCATCTTGTGCCCTCTTCTTATTTTGTTGTTGGAAGGGGGTTTTTTTTAAGCCGTAAAACACTAAAGAAATTACTCCTTTCCCCCCCCAGAATAGTCATTCCTATTTTGTTGCATCTCAGTCTCAACAAGTATTTAATAAATATTATGGGCGATGCTTAATTTTTTTTTTTTTTTCAAAAAGGGTATATTTCCTAAGTTCTGTGACACAGTTTAGCTCTAACTCTTTCAGTATAAAATACTTTGAATGTATACCTGTCGCTGACACGCAAGTAGTAATATTTGCTTTGACTTGCTCCTTATTCAGATAACTACTAAAGTTTGCAGGAATTAGTTAAACAGAGCTATGAATTAGATCAAATTAAAATAAACTTGCTTTAATATGGTACAGCTAATTGCTTAAAATTTCCCTTTCTCCTGGGCACAGCTGTTAGTTTTTCTCCCTTGCAGCAAGCTTCCATGATAAATAAATGTCCTTTCATTATTGACAATTTTCTTTTAGCCTCTGTGTCATTTAGCTGATTTTCATCCTCCTGTTGTTTCATATTCCAATAGGTCTTTGGCTCTTCATTTATTACCAAGTCTTTATTTGAGGCTGAGGCAGAAAGGCATAAAGTTGGTGTGCTGGGTTTATGAAGATGCTTGAGTTTGTGAGTGTACTTGTGGAGGAGGACAGTGTTTGAGAGCTTGGAACAGCCTTTACCTGCCCTGCAGCCTGTCTGAGATATTGTAGTATTACTTGCAGTTGCCAGAAAGACAAATCAAGGAAAATATTCATCTGGTTTGGGTTGATAAATAAAACCAGTTTACTTCGTGAGAAAGCTTGTGACTGTGCCAAAGTTAATAAAAAGTTGAGATGAACTTTGCTTGTTATGTTCAAAGGCGCTCTCCTTCCAAAAACAGCTTTCCGTCAGATACTGCAGGAATACTGGAAGTCTCCTTGCCATCAGTGAGTCATACATGTTGTAATCTGCAGTCCGTGTCCCTGCATGGGAGCCAAATGTTCAGAGATACCTACATATCTTTGGCCCCAGCTGTCCCTCATTTCTTTCATGTGGTCTCATCCTGGGGGAGGAGGGAAGGGTGAAATCCTGGGGATCACCTCAGGGGTTTCTAGTTCTTTGCAGTAGAGAATATTTTCACTGTTAAGTCACCCACTATGGAGTTCCGCTCAGAGAAGTCCTTGGATTCAAGGGATGCTCAACAGGATAAGAATCTGTCCCAGCAAACTCTGTAAGAAAGAGCTTTCGGTAACTTTTTTTTTCCTTTTTACTGTCTAATTATGCCCTTTCTCCATATCTGCTCATCATGCATTTTGCCATGATGGCAAGTACTAACAATGGTTAGAAGTTCCCGTTTAGAAGTTATGGTGGCCAGGATCCTTCAGTAGTTGGATGTTTTTCTGCTCTGCCTCAAAGACTTCCTGGCCAAGAATTTTGCCTCATATTGCGAACAAACTTAGAGCAATGGCTCTTCTGCAGTGATGCAAAACTAACAGACTGTCTGTCCTGGATAGGCCAACACTTTAAAACATGTCTTACTAATCAACTCCTGTTCTGGGTGTTAAGATCCAGAAGTAATGTGAGATTTCAGATGAAATTATATATCATCAAAACAGATGAATCCCTAAAGGAGTGTAATTAAATGGCCGGAATAACACAGTGTTAGGATGAAAACCATCCTGGGGTTTTGTCTTGTTTTTGTTTGTTTTTTTTCCTTCACTGTGGTGTCTAAACATCCATTTCTTTCCTGAAATTCTCTCTCTAAACAGCTTTCTACTTCAGTGGGCTAAAAAAACTTAGGGGGGAAAATGGTTATAATTTGCTTTTCAGCCCTTAGTAATTTTCATGTTTGTTGGCGTTCCTTAAGTGAGAGTTTACTTTCTGATCTTCATTATGATAGTTTCTTCTCTATTGAAACACAAGGATCTGGAAATATTTTTTTTTCAAGCTTAATCACTTAGAGCAAGACTTACAAAGGAACCATCATAGGAAAACTGAGGTTTGAGTACTTGGACTCTGAGCAAAGCTCAGAAATAATGGTTTCCTCATTGTTTGATAAGAATATGCAGAGCTGTATGCTTGTGATTTTTGGATGTTGTTTTTGTTGCAGATTGGTGTGCTGCCACAGCAAATTCATGTCATTTGTGGTTTCAACAGTTAAAATATTCAACTAGTATTGTTTGAAATTGTAGTGATTCTTTATGCTGTTTCCATACAACACATGCAACATTTGTGAAATTTGTGAATTGCTAGCTTAAAGCGATATTGTGCATAATGGACTAAAGCAGAAGAGCAATTTTTTTTAAAGTTTCTGTCTTCCACAGACATTTCTAATACTTTTTCTTTGTTTCTTAACACTTAAGGGTTTATAATTTAGCTTATTAAAATTTAATTATGTAGCAGAGTTTTTGGTGTAAATGGGACTGGCATTAAAACAAGCAAACAAACAAAAAACCCCAAACGCCCACAGTTGTTTCTGTAGGCAACTATTTATTTGTCTGCATTCTAGAAAAACCTTGAATCTTGGAATTGCAATTAAGCTCATATTGGTCTTGTTATTCTGACATACATCACTGGTTATTTTACAATAGAAGTTCAAGAAAAAAGATTAGGTGACTGTGGGAAATGCAGAAAATCAGTGTCAAAGCTTAGAAAGTTAATGCAAGTCTGCTTTTTCAAACTCAGTGCTGTTCTTAAGCAAACTGCTAAGGAGCATGGCATTTTTGTTTCTGTAAGAACTGAACAACAATTAGCAAAAAACCAAGATATGTTCTATTAAGATGATACAAAAGGAGTGAAAGCCGTGCTGCCAAGGGGAGAGCAATGTACTGACATTAAGGAATCCACTTCATCTATGGAAAGCCATTGTACTAAACTAAGTAAACGAACACATCCTCCAAAGAGAAGGATCAACTCCAGACAGTTCAAACATTGACAATTGAATAGCAACAAAGTAAATGCAGAGGGACGGCGGAGAAGGCTGTCTACCTGAACTCACTAAATTGAAACCAAATACAGAATTTCCTATGGAGGTTTTCTACAGTGTCTGTCTCTCTGTCCTTGGGAATCAAAAAAGCAAATTAAATTTCTGTCCTTGAAGCTGAAACATATGAGTTCCCCTTTCAAACAGAATAAATGTTGATGGAATGGTAGTAGATAGTCATTTGAAACAGTCCAGAAGGAATGTGCTTTAGGGGGAGGAAAAGGATATTGTTAAATTCATTAAGGACTGTTTTTATTAAGAAAAAATTTGCCAAATGTCTCAGACACTGAGGTCTGTAAACAATTGACCACTACCAAGATATGTGCAAGAGTGTGGCGTGAAACTCTACTACAGAGATTGCACCTTAGTCTTTTAGAATAAGATGTTAGAGATTACTGACTTAAATTGTATTTATCTTGCAATGTAAGTAAGAGGAAAGGGTTTGCAGAAAAGGGTTTCAGTCTTTGAAGAAACTTCTTAGGTTAGTGTTAATTGAGATTTGTTCTAAATATGCTTTAGCAATGTGTAGGTACATAAATTTTCTCACTCCAAACACCTTGTATAGACTGCTGAAGAACTGCCTGTAGTAATAGGTTTTATAGCACAAATGTGGTATTCAAAGTGATAGCTAGATTGATGGTACAGTGCTCCTTTTAATAAAACTTCCCAGTAAAATGCATGATGAAGTTGTGTTTAGTTCTTGCTTTTTTAGGACTGGGGCTTTTTGTGAAGATCTCTGAAGGTGCAAGATTAATGGGCAGACAGTTAATCTATTAGGTGATAATCTGCTTAATGAGGTCAATGGATGTCCTAATGTATTTTATTTTTAATAATAATTTGTTTTTAATAATAGCAATTGTATCATTTTATTTTTATATAAATTGGGTAATTTTATTTAAATTAACATTAGTAGCCATGATAATAAAAATAAGTTTGCAGGCAGCTTATTTGACATACTTTTAACTTCCTTCTCTGTAGGCAGAACTAGTGAAAGGGAATCTTCAGAGCGTTGGGCTCACGCTCCGTCTTGTGCAATCGAAGGAGGAAGATGCAGGGCATGTTGTCATTGAAACTGTGACTCCAAACTCACCTGCTGCAGCTGCTGATCTACAGAGAGGAGACAGACTTCTAGCCATTGGCAGTGAGTAATATGTCACCTTTTAAAATAAGGGTCGTCTTGCAGACTGGGAGGGCATGTCTGTATGCAGTTCAACCAGACTGCCTTTCTGAGCAATTTCAGTTATTTCTGGCACCCCTAATAAAGCTAACATTTAGGTATTTATGACCCCTCAAGGTTTTTGTCCACTTGACTCATTTTCTTGCATATTTATTTACTCCTTGCTAGGTAAAATCTAAAATAGATGTGAATAAATGTTTGACAACAACATTTAAAAAAACAAACAAACCAAAAAACCCCACCCAGAAACAGCCAAAACATTAATGTGACTGCCAGCAGGAAGTTTAACAGCTATACCTGAGAGGTATACCCCATTGCAATACTCCACTGATTTATAAGGGTTTTCAGTTGCTTCAAACAGGTAATTGATGATTGATTTAGAAAAATGGAAAGGTAATTTTTACTTATTTGGACTGGGTGCTCATCAGGATATTTTAGCTTGTGTCTAATTTGTTGAATTTTACCATAGGCTGGAGAATAGGTCCAATGATTCTGAAATTTCTGATAAGAAAAATGGATCAGTTCACTCTTCAGCCACACCTCTATTTTGCTAACTTATTGGAACTGTTTTCTTTGTTAGCCTGCTTCTGTTTTAATTACAAATGTATTTAAAAATACCCGTTTTCTGAGTCCTTTGTTAAAATGCCCAAACTTAGACTAAGACCAAGGTTAAAAATGTTAGCATATCAAATTAACATTGCTCTGTAAGATTAGAGTAGTATTAGGAAATAGCAAACTGGAGTATTGGTTATTATCTTTTCCAGCTCCTGAAGTGATATATTTGTATGAATAAAATGGAAATAATTCATCTGTTACATTCCAGTTAAGCTCTGTCATAATTGATTTCCTTTGTTAATGAGCAGCAATGTTTGTTGACTATTTTTGGTCATTTACATTGTTATCATAATTAAAATTTAACAATTTTTGTCTTTTTTTAATAGGTGTTAAAATCACATCGACTGTCCAAGTGTTGAAGCTTATTAGGCAGGCTGGGGACAGAGTTTTAGTCTTTTATGAAAGGCCTGTTGGGTATAATCAGCACAGTTCATCACTGCAGGATGGATTTGGACAATTGGAAGACACTGCTTTCTTGGCACCATCAGAAGATGAACAAGGTAGTTTTGGAACTGATGTTGATAGCAGAGATTTTGATTCAGAATTTGAGGACTTGGCTTGTGAATCCCCTGACCAAAAAGAAGAACTGCCAACAACTCCAAGTCCCAAACGCTCAGTAGTAATACTTGCTGCTAAACCTCTTGGAACTATATCCCCAATCTTGAATCGGAAACTACATTTAGGAAGTCATCAGGCAACGTCAAAAACACAACAAAAAGACGGAGCTAAAGTGGCAACACCTAAAACTAGTGAGAGTTCAGATGCATTGCAGCAACCAGGTAAACAGTCACAAGGATCCATTACTAAGCCTCCTGTGCCACCTAGGCCACAAATTAGGCCTATTTTGCCTCCTAGTGAAAGCCAAAATGTGTTAGAAACTGGAGCTGTATGTTCTGATAAGCCAGAGAGGCCTCCTCCACCTACAAATAATGGAGAAAAATCTGCAGAGAAGCTAATTAGAAGTAGCGATTCAGTGGAAGACCCAGCAGTATCAAAAGTAGTAACAGCACCAAAGCCAGATTCATTAAAAGATGGACTTTCAGAAAACACACGCAGTTTCAAAGACGATGATCATCGAACGTGGGAATCACCAGAAATTCCTTATAAAATGCGGCAAGGCCGATGGCCAAGGACGAGAACATCCTCCTGTCTGTTTGAAGTAGAAGGATACCATAAGTACCTTAATGTTGCACTGTGGTGCAGAGACCCTTTCAAAGCAGGTGGTTTTACCTGCTTAGGATATGCAAGCATAAAACTTGAAGAAATTGCTTTAGATTGTATAGCTACATCCTCCATGGAATTTGTTAGAACATTTAAATTGTCTGCTCCTAGGTCTAAGGCATCAGTCACTAGAACAGCATTGCGGAATTTGACAACCCATAAGGGTTTCAATGAAAAAATTTGTTACGGCGATGTCACTTTACAATTCAAATATTTAAAGGAAGGTGAAATAGATGATTCGAATGTTTTTCTGGAGAAAGAGAGGGAAAGTCACTTTGAAGAAGAAGCTCGTGCTCTTCAGAAAGAGGAGTCTTTCCTGGGACACGTTGTCACAGAGAACAAGCATAACTTTCAAGATACTCAGTTTCAGAATCCAACTTGGTGTGATTACTGCAAAAAGAAAGTATGGACTAAAGCAGCTTCGCAGTGCATGCTCTGTGCTTATGTTTGTCATAAAAAATGTCAAGAAAAATGTTTAACTGAGATGCCCTTTTGTGTTGGAGCTGAAAAGAGGCTTGATCGAAGTTTGGGAAGTTGTAGAACAGAAGGACAGGACGCTCCCCCAGCTGCGTCCTCTCGTGTTGATTCAGAGTCTAAGTCTGTGAACAGAACTACAGGTTTGACCAGACATATCATCAACACAAGCACCCGTTTGTTAAACCTTCGGCAAGTCCCCAAAGCTCGCCTTGCTGAGCAAGGAACAGATGTGGTTGAACCTTCGCCAAAGCACACACCAAACACTTCTGATAACGAAAGTAGCGACACTGAAATCAGTGGGCCAAGCAGTCCCTCGAAACGCCCGTCGAGTACCGGGATAAAGCTGGTCCGAAAGGAGGGCGGCCTCGATGACAGTGTCTTCATTGCTGTTAAGGAAATCGGACGTGATCTCTACAGAAGTTTACCCACAGAGGAGCGTTTTCAGAAATTAGAATTTATGTTAGATAAGCTACAGAATGAAATAGACCAAGAGCTGGAGAATAACAATTCACTCGTTAAAGAAGAAAAAGATACAACCGACACAAGGAAAAAAGCCTTGATTTCTGCTGCGCTGGCCAAGTCGGGTGAGAGACTGCAGGCCCTTACACTGCTGATGATCCACTACAGGGCAGGCATTGAGGATATAGAGTCTCTGGAGAACGTGTTGTCAGAGCGGCAGTCCAAAAAAATGACTAAGGATTCAGAGGAATGCAGTATAGCAGAAGAAATGGATAGCGAAGATGTCAGTCTGACAGAGGCTCCAACATTGAACATCATATCAGAAGAACCAGTTGATCCACCTCAATCAGTAGACTGATATTTACATATTTAGTCTTTGAAGGAATGGACTAAAAGAATACTTTGCACTTAACTCCAAACACACAAAAATTAAATTAAAACACTGGTGTAATGTATGTGTCCTGCTTCTCCACAATTAATTGCTAATAATGGTTCTTCTCCAGCTGCAGCACCATCATTTTGTTAAACTGGCTGGTTAGAACTACATTTTGGGGTTTATATTGGAAATTTATTTTTAATACCTTATTTTTATTTTTTTCTAATTATGTAACCCTACCATTTCACATCAGTGTATGTGGTTTCCTTGATGTATTACTTGCCCCCACTTTCCCTCCCCTTATTTTTTGCTTTTTTAGCTATTGTTTTCAATGGGAAACTGGCAGGATTTTCAAAACGTTTAGTTTCCGTTGTATGATGAAAACATTATAAGCTTGTTGCATGCCTAAGCTGATGACTGACACAGAAGTCACTGAGGGGCCAGGCTTTAAAGAGGTAATCACAGTTTTATTGTATGTCTTCTAGGTAGTTGTGTATTTTTTGCCAAACATATCGTGAAAGCAAACAAAACGTCTTTCATTTTGTCTGTTCTTAATACTGAAGTTAACATTGCATATCATTCGTTTCCCATATTTTTGTTATATACAAAAATTTTCATAGTTTGTAATTAACATAAAATATAGTAATGCTATGCTAAAAAAATCCTCCTTAGAACCTTGGACTATTTTATCCTGATTGAATAATATTAGATATCAAAGTACATACTGGTATCTCATAATAATTGGGAATATTTTTGAGGTAAGAGGCTGGTTACCTTTCAGAACAAAACCATAAGCTTGAGTGTTGTATTATCTGATAACCTGGTAAAGGAAAGGTGTTCTTCACAAGAGCTGGAGGTTTCATTGCATTCTGTGAAAAAGCATGTAATGATGGTTTAAGTAATATAAAAAAAAAATTAATATTTTGCTGCAGACTATCGTTTTGGAAAGCTTAAGGTACAAAATACAAAATAGCTCAACATGTTCTCTCAACACTTTTGAGTAATCATATAGTGGTAAGTTGCATTCAGCTTCTCAGACAAAAGATCCAGTCTGAGGAGAAGGATCGCCTTTGTCAGCAAAATGTCCTATAGTGTATATAACATGTTTTATTGGAGTCAATGTGTGAGTCCAGTAGAGATGAGGAAGAAGTTCAGCCAGCTGCTTTTGAAAAGAGCTATCTGGTATTGTGCTATGTGTAAACTGTGGATCTTAGCATATCCTGGCTAAGGCCATTGTTCTTATTTATTTCCTGTAAACGTGTCTTTGTTTCATCTTCTGTGTATAGAAATTTTGTATAAAATATCATCTTTATTTCAGGTACTGTGCTAGGTACTCGTATCATTATCACTGGTATTGCTGATAGTAGAAAAAATGCCTTTGTGGGAATGGAGATTAGGATGGTAATTAACTCCTTTGATTTTTGAGGTCATCTATAGTGTACCTCTCCTTTAGATTTGCTGCTCAGTTAATTTTGTTACGGGCAAAATTAAAAAGTGGTGGTTTTCACCATGGAACAGCCTATTTGGGCTTCTAAACAAAATGGTTACTTCCATTCATGCAACTACTTGCACTTTTTTGTGAGATCTGGGCAGTTGATACTTACTTAGTTGATGTATGGAAAACACTATCCATGCTAAAATAGGCATGTGACACACTTCTGAAATTAAGCTTCAGCAAATAATCGCACAAAATTAGCTTCCCTTATTGACTAAAAGTTATTTAACCTATACTTGCTTGAGATGCATATTAAGAGTTCCCCACTCCATTTTCTCAGTGGCTTACCATTGGTGGTGATCTGCATTCAATCCCCATCAGTGTTTGCTCTTATGGACTACTATAGAGGTTTTCAAATATATCCAAGTGCTTCATTTAAACCCTGGTACACATGAAGGAGCTGTGAAAACAATGCAAATACTGAGTTCAAAAACACATTCTTGATTTTAAATTGACTTGTGTAACGCAGTGGGTAAGAAAAGCTGGATATAGTTTTCCTCGCATAGTGTTGCTAATGATGATGATGATGATGATGATTGTAAGAGGTAAATTAAACGTAGTGCAATATTTTTAAATATACCGAATGGGAAAAGGGCAAAATAGTTGTATTTTAGTGATAAGAAGGAAAACATAAATTCCTGTCTGGCATTAATTACAATAAACAGTGAATCTCGAGGGGGAAATTGTAATTCTACATTCCTGATGTAATCTTTGCTTCATGCTCGACTGTAAATAGCTGAAAATAAAGAATACCACAGAAAACAAGAATATCTTGACTTGATGATATCTGAATGGGTGGCAGCTACACACATTTGCAGAAGACCTGCCTAATATGATTTTGTTGGCTATTATTTTATCATGAGAATAAGCTTTAATAAAATAGTTTTGCTAAATTATCAACTTCTTTGCATTGTGTCAATATTTTTTAAACATTTCTATTGCAGTAGCTTATCATTTAAAGCCACCACTTAAAGGAAAGATCTTTGGGAGAAAAACACAATTTGCATTAAATCATACTACTGATTACTGGATTAATTTGGCTTTTTTTTTGCTTTCTGTTTGCATATGCATTTATTTTTATTCTACACCATTTAACAGTAGACAGATTGCTTTCAAAATGCTGATTCCAGTTGATTCTTTGTGTAGCTAGAGAATCTTATAAAATACTAAGGATATTTATGGGGTTTTTTTAAGACCTCTGGGCACTGCACAAATAATAATTTAATGGCAGTACTGGTGATAGTAACTACCACCATAGTTACATTAGGGGAGAAAATTCTTTCTTCTGATTGGCTCTGCCCTTCAGAAAATGTTAATGGATAATAAATAAGCAAATCTTTACTTCTTCCTAGCTCATTTTTATCTTATCAGCTTTTCCTTGTAGTTCCCTGTGGTTTCTTTTTTTTTCCCCTCTCAAATTTGAAATAAAGCATCTGTGAAAGTTTACAAAATACAGAGGAGGAATAAATAGTGGGAGAGAGTGAACTAAGTGACTTTATCATACTTAAATTAACACAGATCAAAATATACAAAACAGGAAAGAGTCCAAATTCTTCCAGAGGAGAAGGGGAATTCTTGTGTGTTTTCTGTGAGTAAAATTTCTTCCGGTCAACAAAAAGAGTTTAATTACTTACTACTCCAGGAATAAAATTGCTAAATATCTGTTTGGGAGTGGGGGAAAGGTGGCATAGAGAGTCTAAACGTGGGTCTTAACATCTGTCTTCCTCGGACTTGTGGTGGAGCAAGAGGAGGGGGAGCCAGACTGAACTGTGTGGGGCTGCTCAGCTGATCAGGGTAAGGTGCTGCTCCCTGAGGCCCCAGCAGAAACCTGGCCCGGCTGTAGAAGAGGAATGTGATCAATTGAGCCATCCTTGGGTCTTCTCATAATCATCTTGCAGGTTAATGACAACTCTTCCTTAATTGTGATGTGCTCAAAAATACAAAGCCAAGCCACGGGGTAAGTCATTCTGTGCTTTTTAAAAAATACAGGTAAGTTGCTATGTTTGAATTACTTTTATAGTTGTAAATTTAAGCAATACACTGGTTAATGGGAGGGGGGAGGGGGAGAGAGAGAATGTGTCCTGCAATAATTTAGAATTCTAACATTGCATTGTTTGTTTCAAATTTAATTGGATTAACAATTTGATGTTGACCAAAAGTTCAATGAAGTTAAGTAAAATAACTTCTCTTGGGGCAAAAGAAAAGCTGAGCCCAGCGTAAATAGTCATTGATCTGTACAATTGTTACTTAGTGACTAAACATATGACAGCATTTGCTTTGTGCTGTACTAATTTCTGTCTCCAAACACCTCTGAGCTTTGAAGGAAGGATTTCCATCTGTTATATATATTGAAAAGAATGCAATTGAAAATACACCACTACAAAAATCTCTTAAGAGGATTTTCTAAAATCAGCAACAGGACATATTGTTTGGCTTTCACACCATCTTAGGATGTTTTCTTAGACTCTTTGCTCTCACTAAGAGAACACAAGGGTGTCTCTCCTGGTACTGCAGATCTTGGCCTTACCTATTTCCAAAAAGTTAAATCTCAGACTGAATCTCAGACTGATTTTGGAAATACCACAGTTACTTGTAAATAAATCCCATGTATTTATGGCCTGGAATGAAAATATCTGTCCTGAGTTAACAAATAAACAAGTTCAGAGGAGTGTTTCCCCCCTCTTTGATAAAACACAATGCATAAGGCCAATTATGAGGGGGATTCTTTTTTAATTTTTTTCCACTTTATTACAATAGATCATGAATTTCTGTCAGATAACTTTATTTTAATGCGTTCTTAATGCATAATTATTGACAGAGCAATACTTGAAGTTTGATCCACTATATTTTTCATATTTTCTGACCAGAGTATATATGCTTTACAAAACTATATGTAAACATAGTATCTATGCTGTAGTACATAAAACATCTGCAATTACATGAAAGAAGGCACATAAAGATTTTAGTTTTACAAATGAAATGATACACCACAGATGAGGACATTGGAATTGTTTTAAAATACTTTCTTCCCAAGTGTTTTGTCTCAGTGCAGATAGGGACTGCCTGATAGAGTGCTTTACCTGTATGGGGCTGAGTCCCCAAATGTTGAGACTGGCAACAAAGCGGTTATTTTTTCCATTTTTTTTTTTTTTTTAGCAAAGTTGATAGTTTAATTTAAAAAAAAAAATATAGAGAATTTCCAAATGTGCATGCAAATGCATGTAAAAGAGTTATTTGTTTGAACTGCTTAAGTCAGTACATGCTAAGACTAAACACTGTAATACTGCAGCTTTTCTGAACCCATCACTTAAGATGCAACTGAAATAGAGAAACCTTAGAAGAGTCAAAAGATAGAAATATAAAAAAGTGTCCTCATGCTGTTCTCATTCCCTTCAAGGGAAAGGAGCAGTGCATATTCATACCTACTTGTTTACCTGGTGGTGTGTTTTTGGGGGGGCTTCCTGTTGCATCACCCGTTGGTTAAAACTTCATTAAATACTATTAGTAGCAATACACTTATCTGTTTAACATCCCGTTTTCCCCAACTTTTCATGAGTGGTTCAGGGAGTGCTCATTATTTCAGTTGGCAAAGAAGTTGTGTCTTTTGTTTATATGTATTATTACAACCTGAAAGTGATGAAAAAAAGCAGGAGTGCTGCCCACACTGAATTCCAGCCTTCAGCTCCTCTCAATATACATATAAGAGTACCACTTAAAAGGATACAGATTGGATAGATTTTCTTTTAGCTGTACCTTGTTTTTTTACATTTCCAATCAGATTAGAAAGATAAAGGCTCCTGACAGTAACATTACTTCAAATAAAATACGAAATACTGTCAACAAGTTGACTTTAGAAACCAAATAGTTAAAATTCACATTTATACAGATTTATACTGCACATCTAATAAAAATATAGTGTGATATTCAAAATTAAATACACAAAGATTAACACTATACAAATCCTCTATAAAAGCTTTTCCCCCTTGTAAGGCGGTTATCAGTCTGCTTTGTAACCACAGGCAATGAATAATACACCTTTGGTTTTTTTTTACCATTTCACTGTTAAATGTATGGTACAACTGAAACCTATTTCTGGATGAGATGTTTCACATGAACCACAGCATTTTGTACACCAAAATATGTTATATGGCTTTTCTGTTATTCATCACTTTCATACTCTTCTTCTTCACCTATGGGGTAGGACTGGATGTTGTTCTGGGTATACATTTTTGTTTTCACAGGGCAGTTGTGATCCATGAGTATTGCCTGAAAGAGAACAGAGTGTGAGTATTAGCACTTCTGCTTAGCACCCAGCTGAGCCTGGGGCTGATCCACCCCACAGCCATCAGGGTGCAAGCACCATTCAGGGATTCACCTCATCATTAAGTCTGGGTTTTTTTAATTATTTAAGCAAAGAGCAGAATGTTGGGACCCTCTTTCTGATTCTCTTCAAACCAGAAAGAAAAGACACATCAGTCCACTGCCATAAGTTACTTTGCACTTAAAGACATGTTAGGGGTGGCAGACCCTGGAAGGTGTTGGAGCCGTGGGGAGAGATCCTGTCCCTTCAGGGATTACCATGTTACAAGTGAAAGTCCTGTTGGTGACCAGGGTAAACTTTGTATAGCCAGTAAACAGCAGTTGCTCTTTTTTGTTTGTTTGTTTTCTTTCTGTTCCTCAGTCTTAGTCAATGTAAAAATCCCAAAACAAACTAAACCAGCAGTTGGCAAAGGTCATGACAAGGGATTAACTGGAATCTCCGGGATTCTGCAAACCAAATATTTATAAAACAGAAGGTCTCCGACCTCACCTATGCCACTATTTCAGCAAGATGTGATTTTCACCTCCTGTGCTCCTGCCCTTAACAGTGTGAGAGCAGCATATCCAGCAGGTGCTGTCCTTACCTTGCAGAGATGGCACTGCTCAATAAAACCGTGTAAAAATTACAGGTTTTTTTAACCCAAATAAACAATTAACAACTATATTTTAATTTGGTCAATTGGTTAATTCAGTTCTGTCTCTTGAGGGAAAGCAAAATGCATTCTATACTGACTCCACCACAGCATATGCTGATGCAGAGGAATGTCTTGTTTCATGATAACCAAATTTGTGACTTTGTAACCTGTCACTAATAAAGAGTTTGTCTTTATAAATCCTGGATGTAAAAACAAGGGGGAGTTCATCCCAAAGATGACACGAGGCTGAAGTATACTGTGCTGGTCCTATTTTGAGGAAGGTAGAGGCAAAGATGAAGAAATTAGTTACTATTTGTTTCACTGAAAAAAAAGCCAAAAGAAAGAAACCAAGTTATACTTACCATTTTCTCCTCTTTGGCAGGTGGACTTCGAAGGAAAAAGCACAGGGGAGCGAAGAGGATATCCACAATCCCTATAATTGTCATGAGCCATGGAAATCCAATGGCCTTTGCAATGGCACCACCAGCAGAGGGACCTTGTATGGATAAAAACCCTTTCCTGGAGATCACTCAGACACAAAATTTGCAGCAGCCACTTTAAACAACGATATTTTTATATACAAAACTCCTGCTTTACAAATTGATTTGAGGAATGTAGAGACATGCTTGTAATTATAACATAAATCTTTCTTGGCTCCATATTCCACATTCATTGAAGAAATTAAAGATGTTCCTAAGGACATCTGTATCATGCACTCAAGGAGACAGTGGGTCAGTGGGGAGTTATCCCCCTCACAGACTATTAAGAGCACAGCTGTGGTTTTAGTTTTAAATATTCCAAGGACTCTTTCCTAGGAATATCCTATTTGTGTGCAGTGCCTGACAGCTTCAAGCCTCTTACAACTAATGAAGTGAGCCCAACACCACAGCAGAAGAGGGGAACAGATGCCAAACACAATTCCCTCTGCTTTATTTCTTGCAGGAGATAAGAACCCATGCTCATAAAACCTGTGAACGCCACTGGGATTCACACCTGGCATTGTAGCAGATTCTGCTTTATTTAACTGTGCTTTACAGGCAGGAAAAGGCCACTTACCTATGGCGAAACCCATGCAAAAGGCAACATCAGCTATTGCATACACACTGCCATAGACTGACACGTGGCGCAGGTCTACGAGGTAGCCCATAATTGGCATCATGGAGGAGTCCACCATTCCTGGTCAGGAGGGAGGAAAACATATTTCAGGAAAATCCTGCCTTTTTTATGTTGTTTTTGGAGTTTTTTTGCCTATTTTAAATGTCTTGGCCAACTTGTGCCAAGAAGGGATGCAAAAGCAGCTAAATGGATGCTTGTTCTTAACTGAGCAGAAGATTTGTGTGAAAACAGCCTCTATTATCCTTGCTTTTTAAGGTTTTTGCTGTGTCTGAGGTCATGTATGGACACATATATACACGTACATGTGACACTTCCAGAGGACAGGAGAGATGAGAGCTTAGGGCAGATCCACCACTTCCCAGCAGCTCTCTGTGCAAAGGCTCCCATCTCTCATTACCAGCCAAGGAGATTTTATTTAGGGGAATGTTGTTTGATATGAAGTTACACTTTCTCTAGGCCTAAAAGGTGGCCTCAGCCTCCAGCCAATCAAAACTATTTATGGTGGTTTTATCACATCTTTTGAGCCACACCTTCATTGCTTGCAAGAAACAGCACAGACAGCCGACAAAACTGTTGAGATAATGGGCATTTGTAGTTGTGCCTGCAACTTCTTTCCTGACTCTGCATCCCTCATGCAAGAAGATGCCCCAGAACATTTTCTGACCAGCCAAGCACTGAAAACCAAGTTCCAGACCCCACTCCAGCCTGCCTGCATGGTCCAGCATAGGCAAAGTTCACACACATTACTTGAAGCAGAGTACAAGGGCTTGGGAATTCCTACCTGATGTACAAAATTTTAAAGCCTTTTTCTACTGTGAAATGTCTGTATAATTCTATTCCACAACAACGGGTTTGAGGCAGTGTGTGGATTAATTTCTGAAAATGATTCATGGTCAGTGTGAAAGATCTGTTTAGGTCAATGGAGCAATTCTGGACAGACTTAGCAATCCAGCTTGTCTAAAGAAGTCTGGTTCCAACTCCTTAAGCACTGCCCTTTAATCCTTCTTGCTCTACTTACCAGTTTGGGCCACAGCTCAGACTTCACCACTGTCACATCAGAGTGGCAACAAAATTAATTGTAACTTCATATAAAATAATTTTTACATAAACAACACACTGTAAGGAGTCACTGTAAATTTTCTTACCAATGGCAAATCCAACTCCAAAAGTTGGTGCTATGAGCCCATAGATGTTTTTAGCAAATGGTACCTATAAAGGAAATTCAAGGAGTTAATTATGTCACACTGCACATGCTATTGAGATTAGTTTCCTTTTCTGAGGTAACTTCTCCAAGTAGTCGTGGCACAGATTTGTAGAGATGTGGAAGCTTGATCCTTGCTCTGAGCTGTCATTTGAGACAACTGTGCCATTAAACCACTGACACACTTTGTATTATCAGCGAGAATAAACTGAGCGACAGCTCAACAAAGAATCGTCCTCATTTCAGACCCACTTTTCTTAAAATAATTGAAGCACTGAAATTTGAAAGCACTCAAAACTCTGATCTGGATCCTATTAACTGCACAGTTTAGTGCACGTCATAAAGCAGAAACTTCAGCAAAATCTCATGGGAAAAGCACATATTTGAAGATGAGCACACAAACATCCACATGGTTTAAAGAGATACATGATCTTCTACTTACGCATAAAATACTTATTCCCACGATTAGCATCCCGAGCAAGGCACAAAGCCACCTATCAAAGAGGAAACATCACTCAGATGGGTGATAATGAGATCTCAGAGCTGATCTTGAATGTCTAGAAGCATGTCTGAAGCGCTGAATTAAACAACAAAAGTAGCAAGATGTTCAAAAGAGCAATTCTGCTACTATAGAACAAACTTTAATAATTTCCACTATCACTAAACTGCTCTGGGAAACACTGGAAATGGTACATGAAGAGACTGGAAGATGATTAGTATTTTTAAATTAAGCATACCTTCCAATTTTGTGTGCAAGTATCCCAAAAAGATTAGTTCCAATGAGATAAGAGACACTCGCTGGGAGAAAAGCAACGCCTGAAAAATATGAATGAGATGTTTTATCAGCAAGGATTTTAGTGAAGTGTTAGAAGAAACTAATAAATCCCAGACACTGCAATTTTGATCTGAGAGCATCTAATAGAGCCTTTGTGCACAGCCCAGAGAATCAAATATCCGGTTTGTCTCATGAAATCTAAGGGCAGCATCTGTGAAATGCAGGGGTGATGTGATGCCTTTGAAAAGAGCTCTGCAGCATCAGCTTCGAAAACTGGTATGGGAGAGGGGACAGAACAACAAAGAGCAAAAAAGTTTCTATCAAGCTGCAACGACCTTTGGGGTAGGTCAAGGAAAGCAACCCGTCCGCAGTTGCAGGGCTTATGGAGCATGTGCTCGGCACATGCAGCCAGCCCAGAACGGTCAGGGGTGGGTGAGTCCCCCTGCAGGAGGGGACAGCAGGGCTGATGCTGTGGCTTTGCAAGTGGCAGTCGCCCTCCAAGCCTGTGAATGCCACGAGGCTTCCTGTCAGGGGCAGGTTTGTAGTGCCATGACACAGTCCTTGGTCAAGCAGCGACTGAAGTCAACACGTATCAATAATGTAAGGGCAAAACCCCCTAAAATATTTGTTCTGAAACTATTTAGCCAACATATTTTTAATTTTTTAAAGAATCAGTTATTGTTTTAAATTAAAAAAAAAATAAAATAGAATTATCTGTAGTGACTTGCAATGAGTGCACCTGAGTAAAGTCCTTCTGACCCTGACAGGAGGGCACCCAAACTGCCTCATCCCCCACATCCACCCACTTGTTAAACCATACTGTTGGGACCAGCAATTTTTTCTAGCCCGGAGGTTTTTACAGCAGCAGCCATATCTGGAGTAGATGCTGGTTGCACAGGGACCAGAAACATCTCTGGCTTAAAAGCCAGTTATAGTCTATACTGGAGAACTCATCCTCTCCCTACACATATGTGACAGCCAGAGAGGAAATGTCCAAGGAAGAAATGCTACTGGAGATCATGGTGTGCCATTGCCTCTGCTGCCTTGAGAGCACCAGGGAGGATGATGCAGGTGTGTGTGAGAGCAGGGACTGCCCCTGAGGAGAAGGCATTTTTATAAAAAATACCCAAGAAGTAGAGGGACAGGGTGGCTGTGCCTAATGCCAGACCCTTGAGCAGTGGTGTTGAACAGGTTGTGTGTCTGGAAAGAAATAACACACAGTATTTTGGTCCTGTTAAATTTTGCATCTTAAGAAAAACCAAATTGTGAAACCTGACAAAACTGGTAAAGTCTTACAAATTAGTGCATGCCATTACAAGCCTCTCATTTGGTCCCTGTTAAAGCAGGTAACTTGGACTTAGAAAGCAGCCGTGACATTGCAGTACACAATCAAACCATTTCCTTCAAGTGTATATGTGCTCCTGGTCTTTCACCAAGGCAACATGGATTTTCTCATTTCCTGCCTATCCATCTTCCTTTCTATCTCTCTGATACTCATAAGAAAAAAAAATCAAGAGGTAATTTTTAGCACAGCAATATCCTGTGATTAATATCCTTGTGGGTTACAGTGGTGGTGCTGGGGAAACATTTCATTTTCACCTGTGTAACCACAGCTACTTCAGTACTGCTTGGAGCTATCTGGTTATACCAAATGGTCACATAGAGCAGACCTTGACAGCTGTAAATGAGAAATAACACTGCAAAGGCTTGTTAAATAAGACTTGCAGGTTGGTGTGTAAGCTGTGGTATACTGAGGAAGAACTGTGATTTCTAAATAAGCTTTATGCACAGTAACATTGATTGGTCAATTCAAGGTTCTTTTACCTTCTTCAAATCATGCTTCAAACAGCTGGATCTCCAGTTGCATAAGATAATCATTTGCTTAAAACTCTGCTGTTCAAGATATAATATAAGAGGCTTAAAAACTTTAATTAATGCTGTCAAATCAGACAAAGTGTAATGGAGTCAATTACTTGTACCATTAAGGGGTAAAATTAGTCTTAATTTAAAATGGATATTTTCCCTCTAGGACCCTCTGTTCACTGAAGAGATTTATAAATCTCATTTCTACTGCACCAGTAATATGAAATGCTGGTGAAGGAGGTAGATAAGCAATATTTATTTGTCCTTTGTGAGGTTCAAAATATCAAAGTTTGCATATTCATTTTCCTATATTGCAGTCTAGAAGTCATTGCCATCTTCAACAGCACATTAAGAGCAACACCCATGCACCCTAGGTCTCAATTGCATTACCAAGAACTAAGGTCTGTGCTTTCTATATGGTGCAGGGACACCTACATTGACATAGAGTAGGGTTATCTGTCACATGCTGGCTGAACATCATCTACGGGAAGGATTTTCCCTTTTCTTTCATGTCACATGCTGATATTAAAAAATAGCCTTATGAAACATCACAGCACAGAGAACATCATTAAATTTATCCAAAATATATATGTAGGCTGGGCATCGCCCAATTAAGAATATTCACATCGACCTCTCATGCAGTTTGACACTCACTGGAATTTAGTCCATTTTGTGGTGTTTTCTTTCCCCCTCCTGTTCACCTCAAAGGGAGTAACTGCCCCAGCTTTAGTCTCTAGTCTAACAGAGGGCACGTTCCCTGTTTGCCTGTGGACACTCATTTCCCAAGACTGTCCCTGTTACAGGTTACAAGGAGGTCCAAGTTGAGGCTCTCCCACTGCTTTCTGTTGAAAGGAATGACTAAGTAACCACTAGAAGGACACCAAATCTATCAGATTCAAAGGAAAATGCTCCTTGTGGCCATATTTTAAGTAAGTCCATCCTTCTTCCAGATGTTAGCAGGAGCAGCCTGGAAGGAGTGTGTGTTGGCACGAGCATGGTTAGCACCAAACACAGTGCACCTGCTGCAGGTTTCTGTGGCTGCCTGTCCTGGAAATTCCAACCAGGAGCTGTGGATGGATTCCCTCTAGAAAATTAAAACTAAATTTTTTTGGCTCTGTGGCTCAACAGCATCTTGAAGCTGCCCAGCCAACACTCTCTGCCAGATGTGCTGCTGGCGTTCCCAACAGAGATGGACCAACCCCAGTGCCATGGCTGCCTGCATCTATTTCTCCTTCAGTTGTGAGTTTTGTCCCTTACTGCAGCTTCTATTGCAATAACGTCAATCCACTATCTATTTTTCTTACAGACCAATGTTTGTAATTGTGCATGTATAACACTGACAATTTAAAAATTGTAAAAAAAAAAATAATTACCCCCCTGAAATATAAAATCATTAACAGAACCAGGACTGAGACAATCATTAGACAAAATATAGAGATGCAGATAATATACTGTACTTTACCAAGCTGCCATTTTTTTGAGCACATGGTCTCCATCATCCAGATGGGTAAAGCTGGTTCAAGCATAGCAATAGCCATGTTTGCAAAGCAGATTGAGCCTGAGAGAAAGAAGGGGAGAATAAAAAATAGTAGTAATTAGGCCATGCAAAGAATGGATGTTTTTATATAAAACATCACACTTTTTACTATTTGTCAAGCATCAGATGCTGATTAACATTAAGTAGAACACAATGTAAAATCACTGAAGACTTAACTTTTTATGTATTTCTATTCTCCTAGAAAGTCTACAATAAAGGTTAAGCTATTTCATAATGTGAAAGTTTGCAGTGAGCTTGATGACATTTAGAAAGTTCATAAGGTCTGACTGTTGTACAAATGATTAGCTGAAACTACAATCTTCTGGTCTTTACCTAGTCTCCTGGGGCAATACCAGAGCCCTGTTGTGTAAGAAGCACAGGCTCTGACCCTATGCCTCTGTCATCTGAGAGATGGTGCTTCCACCACAAGATGAGATGTGGAGGTCTTGATCCTAAAAATACCGAGTGACAACCATAGAGATGTCTGTCCTGTAAAAATGGGAATTTTCTAACAAGATCCTATAGCCAGAAGCCAGTAAGCCCGTGCAGCAAAGCATGGGTTTGGCTGAGCTTGCCCATCCCTATGAATTTCAACTGCTTATAGATCTGTTTTGAATTTCTAGACCTTTGGTAACCCAGAGACAAAGGATAACAAGTGGTGGAAGTGCTGACTCAGTCTTGCCTGCCAGCTCAGCTCTGCCCTATGCCACTGCCTGCAGATCCAGGCTCCAGTGGGCTTGTGTCACGTTTGCCTCTCCTCAGTGGTGCACTTGAGCTTCAGTGCAAGGATTATGAAACCCCACAGTATTTCTCTGCATTCAAGATGCCTTTCATGCTTCCTCAAAAGACCCTGAAGCAGTCAAAGCTTAATGCGGGGCAACAGGACATGTCCCCTCTGCTAATCCCTTACAAAATGGTTTTTGGAAGTCACTGCTAGAAGTGACAACTTCAAAATTGTGTTCCCATTTTTATGCCTAATAGTCACAATATCTGAAATTTAGGAAAATATTCTAGACTCTTACATTCATTTACCATCTAAATTTTACCTTTTAAAAAAAATCAAAAACCAAAACAAAACCAGAAAAAACACAAAAGATTGAATTTTTCTGAGGTCAGAGAAACATTACTTCTCTCGGAAAAAGCTCCTCATCATAAGGTTCAAAACCAAATGAGCACTGATGTCATTCTTTGCTCAAACCTGTCAGAATATATTAGACTGTGTATCCACAATTCCTAAAATGAACTTGCTGGCTAGCTGGCTCACTCCCTTCCTGGGGCAAGGAGCAACAGTTCAGCACTGCTCTGCCCTAAAGAAAAGCCAACCTTTCCACTCGGGTGCAAGCTCCCACTAGCTTGTCTGTGAGGAGTTAAACACCTTGGGGCTGCCCTCTTCAGAGGCAAAATCAGCCATGCTCAAAGCAGCTTCCTTGATCCTGGAAAAACATTTCAGGCTGCACAAAGTACAGCCAGAGGAAGCAGGACCGTTCTGCCAGAGATGGCTTAAATAGCAAAGGTCTTGTTCTGCTCTTAACAAACTTCACAAAGAAGTGAGAAACAAGTGTGCTTGCACAAGTTTGTGGAATCTACTTCTCCTTAGGTCAGGAAGCATCTCCAGAGCTTACCAAAATACTCAGGTGAGAAAAGGGAGCACCTGAGCTGGTACTCTGCAAACTCACAGCAAAGTCCAATAAAGAACATTCTACCTTAGCAAAACTTCCCCAAAAGAAGATAAATTACTTTTTTCCTCCATTTTGCATGGACCTGACCTCACTTTAAAGGGCCATGTGTCAAGGGAACAAATCCTGCATATTTTTTTCTTTGAATTACATAAAATGTCCTGTCCTGGCCAGAAAATTGCAGCCTCTCAGCTGTATCCCACCTCTGCAGCCAAGAACCTACTCAACTTCTGGCAGAGTGCTGCAGACATCACTGGTGTTTTTCTGTGAAAGAGCAGGTACCCAGTGAAAAGCTGTCACACACCCTGAAGAACCCATGTGGTGATATCTGTCTCAAATCTTGTTTATGAATCTGATCATTTAAACTAGTTTGTCTGTCCCTGCAATTCTGTCAGCCAGCAGCACCTAACTTTACTTTAATCCCCATCAGTGAGGTCTGGCTGTAAGAATGCCACTGAGTTCATTCACTGAGCTCCTACCAGCTATGACAAAACATGTCAGAAACATTTCTTTTGCCTGGATCAGTGAGTGCTGATGGCATGGGCTTGAAAGCATCACCTCTGACACAAGGACACCTTGTGCTGAGGAGTAATACTGTGCTATAGATAAACCAAACAGGTCAGAAAGTGCTTGTATACAAATAATTATGACTCAAGTGGACGAGACATGTTCATGAGATTTAGTCTGAATTTATACCATGAAATTAGTTTACCTAAAACAAGATTGGGAGAAACACTGAAACTGTTAACCCATTTGCAATATGCCTAAAACAAATACTGTCTTTTCTACCTTTTTCCTTCAAATACTTTTATTCCATGGAAAGATCATTTAATGCTCCAAGAATTTCTCAAACAAAAGGGTTTGTATAACTTCAGTCGCAACTCGACCAAGTGCCCAGTCACAGAGCTAAGGCTATGATAATTCCCTAAGATCATCAAGACACAGAAAACCCAAGAAATGCCTGGAAGAATTGCTTTGTTGGACAAGCAAGTTAGGATTAAGAAAAAAACCTGTGAAAATAATTATCTGCTTCCAGGTATTTTTATCAACATTAGAAAGGGCCAGGCTTAATTACAGACTTCAGAATAAACATTCAACAAAACACAGTGCAAAAAGACAAACTTCCCTTGAGACAGAAAGATTCACTAGACAAACGATACGTGTAATACCAGACACCATTCAGCATTCAACCCAGACCTTTTCTGAAATACAATCCATGCTCAAGAGACCAAACTCACTCCCTCTTCAAACAGAAACAAAGTTCAGAGTTATTCCCTACACCTGCCTGTGATGTACTGGCAATCCCTCCCTCCGAAAGCCTAGCACACCTCACTGGCCACATCTCATTGCCTCAGCAAGCACCTGCAAGTCATCAGTGAGGTGGAAAGACACATTTATTTCAAAATTTCTGCCAATTGTGTTTCTAGTGGTATATTCATCCTGTATTACCAGCAGACACTTTGAGCTTTATGTAAAGGAAACCAGCAAATGTCAATACTATTAAAGCAGCTCAGCCCAAGGCACACCAGGAAGCCAAGAATGACAGCAATGACTGGTTTAAAGAAAAAGGAAGGGATCTGGTACCTGCTGCAATAATGATATATGGGTCCTTCAACAGTGTCAGTAGCGGTGTCCCCTTCTGACTCTGTGAAACAAAAGCTTGGGATTAGGAAAGGCAAAGTGTCCCCCATTGCCTACAGAATTTACCTGAATACTTACTTCTGCCTGTGTTCTGGATGGCTGCAGAACAAGCAACTGAACAGCTGTGGAAAGAAATCAATAGTGTAATGTTCCTCCAAGAAGGGGGGTGGATGGTGGGATTATGAAAGGGATAATGGTGTTACTGACTCTTAGTACCTACTGACCTCCATCTAACAGAGCCAGCGCTGCCAGAACCAGGAAAGGAGAGCTCTTCCCCACAAACTCATACATGACGCTCCCGAAAGGGGGGCCCACTGCCAGGGAAAAAGAAAGCACACAGCTGGGAAGCCACACCTTCGACTCTGAACGAACATTCCCTGCAAGCCTTTGGACATCCTGCTATTGGCACACAGCAGCTAAAAAGTCCAGTTTAAAAATCCCCACAAAGCTCATTGGTCATGACAATAGCCATGTTCCTCGCTCCCCAAAACACTTTTCTATGTAAACAAAACCCAAGCATACCAGAGATTGCTGCTTGACATATGAATCTGCACAAGGAATGTGCTGCTGTGGAAAATCTAATCTGGAGACTACATGATAGCATTACACTCAGTGAGACTCCTGCTGCTTTCAGAGCAGTACATGCTTTGGGATGGCTGGGGAGTGGTTCCTCTTGCCAGCAGAGCCTCCAATTCACTGACCTAATACTCCCATAGCAAGGCCTCCCAGTGCAATTCCCATTGCGTTGCCTCTCTCTTCATCATCCGTGTATACAGTGGCGAGCAAACCCATCCCTAAAATTAAAAAAATAAAAATTTAAAAAAAAAAAAAAAAGAAAAAAAAAAAAAAAACAAACAAAACAGCACAACACAAAATTAGACATCTGTATACTACCGTTTATGGTCATCATTTGCCATACCTACTAAACATTATACAGAAATGACAGAAAGTATGTGTATATATATATAATGCGTAACTATTTATAGTCCCTCCTCATAGAATTAACTTTGAAGCAAAAAGGGCTTTGGCAGTGTGTGTGGTCTCCAAGACCTCGTTCTGTTGTGCAGTATTAGTCAGGTAATTTAATAATGCCCTTATTTGCTAGATTCTTTGTCCCTGTCTTTGCCACAGAGCTTTTAGATGATGATTTCAAGTAGCAGAAACAAAGCTTTTTGACAAGTACTCACCATCATTTATTTATTTATACTCTGGGTGCATGACACAAAGGCCTGGTGACCACTCAGCTGAAACTGTGGTCAGTGCTACCTGTGCTCTGGGCATGAGATATTATGCAGAGCTGATTACTTTATAAATGAGTATTTCAAGTTCAGCATCCAAAATTAAAGGATTCTCTTGACCTTTATCTTCACATGCTTCATTTCTGCATTTGATTGTGAACCTTCATTTCACAAAAGGAAACATGAAGCCTAATTCATCTGTGTTTTTGTGAAGCACTCAGATGCTATAGACATAAGTGCTGCAGAATAGCCCTCATAGAAATTAATAATTATGTTTTCAAATCAAGATTTATGTAAGACTCAGTAAATAAGGTCAACAGCTACACAGAAAAAGAAAACAAAACATTGCTTGATTGATCATTAAGTGAATACCATCCATCATGTGCATCAAAAGAGCAAAGGTCCTGTGTGGATTATCACGCTTATTGAAAATTGTGGATGACATCGAACCGTTTGCATGAGCAGCTCGAGAGCTAGTTAAAGAACGGTATCAGAATTCACAGTGAATGGGAAATCTGGGGAAATATTCTGGAAAACAGACCTAGGGGGCAATACAAAGAAGAAAACACAAAGTTTTACAAGTAGATAGTAATGATTATAGACACAAATGCAGAGGAGCAGCTGACTGATTGGCAGCAATAGCACACAATAATTCCTTTCCCTGTAAGATATGTGAGGTGACTCCCTGTCAGGAGTCAGATCTTCTTCCCAGACTTGGGTCTGGTTCTGGTGCAGCACAGGAAGAAAGGTGGGGATGCCCTTAAGACTATCCAGAGAATGGCAATGAGGATGTGCAAGAAAAACATCTGTGAGGGACAACTACAGGACTTTCAATTTAAAAACAGGGGAGAACACTGATGTGAGACACGATAACAGCCTTGCAATATGAAAGAGAGCCAGAAAGATAAAGAAAAGAAACCATTCTTCATGTTGTCTAAAGTATGGGAAGCAGAAATGGATTCACATGACAGTAAGGAGCCTTTAGATGAGACATCAGAGAAAAACTTCCTGACTGTAAAGGTACTTCAGCACAAAGCTAGACGCTGAGGGCATTTCTGGAGGCTTCTGAGATCATGCCTGTCAAGTGTGCATTAGAAATGACAGATACTAAGCTGATTCTGCCTTCAGGAAGGGGTGGACTAGATGGTCTTTTGGCCTTTTCTGCTCTATTCTGTAGGTTGAGGGAAAAAAAAAGTCACATGCTCATTTAAGAGCCCAGAACTCAAGGTGAACACCTGCACAAGGACTGAGTTAAAGTTGAGTTAAAGCTTTTGATTCTGGCATGTCTTCCCTTTGGAAAGCTTAACTTGTAACCTTAAGTGATGTCAGAGAGAAGATGGATTTTCTTGTCTCTACCCTTCCTGCTCGTCTTTGCCTTCCCCATCCCTTGCTCCTCATACAAGCCCTCCTGCCCTTTCCCTCAGCCACATGCCCACTCTTCCCACTACTCATCCAGGTTTCAATCTCTCTGCTTGACTAGTGCTTGTTGTGCAGCTTCAAACTCATCTGAAGCATAAGTGCCCTTTGCTCCCAAGTGGAATGCTCAGTCTGGGGTGTTACACCATCCCAGCTGCCCTAAGCAGCATTGTCCAGATGTGGGCTGGAGCAAAATCTCTGCAAAAGGAACCCAGGGGGAATCCAGGCACCAAATTCTTGTTTAGCTTCTCCAGAGTTTTTGTGAACCCTGGATATAAGCCAGTCTGAGCTGGAAGGGGGGATTTTCCTGATTAAACCATAAGATACATTGACTCAGCACTGTAATTCACCTCTCTTCCCAAGCCAAATTTCAATTTCTACTACCATGACAGGGAATTTTTCCAAGACTGAAACATTTGACATGAACAAAACATACTTTCTCCAGTCTCAATCTCAAAAATGGTTGAGTAATTTGGGCTGAAAACCCATATTCCATTTCACCTACTCATTTAAAAATTAAAAGCTTGTATTGAAAACGTGGTACAGGTAACCTGAGTTCAGATTGGCAGCCAGCCTTTGAAAATAAGGTTTTGTAACAGAAATTTCAGTAACATACAGAGCTGCTGTTCCAACTGCAATAAGTACCAACATAAGTTCCCAATGACCTTTAAAATGGCTAAAAATGAATTTAAACTGTTGAAGACACAGGTGCAGAAATCCCAGAGAGAGTGCAGTTCATTTAGTGCTCTACCTTACTGCAACCCAAATACCAAGGAAATCTGAAAAGACATTTGCTTTTGAGCTACTTTATATGAGAGGGACAGAAAAAAATCCATTAAATTGGTTTAATTAAATATTTTTGTATTAATTATTGAAAATGCAGACAAAATACAACTCAGAAAATGACTAAATGAACTGCATTTTACTCTATCAACTCTTCTCTTACCTGCCACAGAAGAACAGGAGGAACCCACTCCTTGAAGGGACCTGGCAATAAACAATAATGCATAGCTTCCAGAGAAGGCAAACACTACAGGAAAAAAAAAAAATAGAGGTAAATTTTTTAAATTAGGTTAGCTCTAACTAGGTTAAAAAGTTAGATTTCTTGAAACTATCACAAAAACTTCCTACAATTTTATTCAAGTGTTTACAGGGACTTGTGCCACTTCCAATACTAACTGTGTTATTTTCTCTTATTGCATTTAGGTGTGTCAGTGTTGAATTGCTCTCAGGTGTCTAAGCCCTCAGGTAACACAGAATGCAAGAGCCTAAGCAGTTTTAACTAATTACTTAGGATTTGATTACATCCTGCTCTGCTTCAGCTGCTCACAGAAGGAGTAACAAGGCTTTTCTTTCCAGCCTTGCATCTCCACCCTGCTCCTTTTAGGGCTGCCCAGTCTGGAGCTCCAGGCATTCAGGGAAGGCAGGATGTAACACACACACCTCAGTGCACTGATGTTTCCTCCAGTGAGTGAGTGGGTAGTGAGAGGTTTTCCCCTGGTGCTGCCAGCCCCACACCAGATGTGTGCAGCACAGCTGTCTGAAGGTACAGGGAAGCCAGATCCACCCATTCAAGGGCTGGACCAATTTTCTACTCCTCCCAACAGCAAATAATGTGAGAAATTGCACCAGAGCTAGTGCCACTCTACGTCTGCCCAAGAGATTTAACCCCAGGCTCCACTCTCAGCCACTGCCTTTTGGGACAGAGCTCCTGGATGCTGCACTCATGAACCCAGTTAAATTCCCCCTCCACAACACTGGAAAGTAGGAGTGTCTCAGAAATATCTCTTCTTGTAGAGCCCGTGCCATGGGCAGCGTCATTAAATCTACAGTGAGGTTTTAGAGGTCTTTTTCAGCTCCCATCTGTTCGCCAGATATTTTGCCAAATAGGTTACAGCTACTATGCATCAACTAAACAAAAGAACCACCTGCACTTCTCCCACCTGCCCTGTGGGATTGTGCCTCTTGGGCTTTTCAACAAGTCTTAAAAAATTCCTACTATATGGACAGAGAAACATCAAGAAAAATAAAGGAAGAAAGGATGTCAGCAGATGAGCAGTTCTGTCCTCTGCCATGAGTTAGGCTCACTACTCTTACCTACTTCTCAGCCAAAATTTATCTAACAATGCAGAGCTGTCAGTGACTCTCAGACCAGGTCATCTTCTCTAGCACTTCAGCCCCCTTGATGATACAGTTGTAAAATCATAGAATCACAGAATGGTTAGGTTTGGAAGGGATCTTCTTGTTCCACCCTCCTGCCATGGGCAGAGACACCAATTGGACCAGAGACACCTGAACACTTCCAGGGATGGGGCACCCACATCTTCTCTGGACAATCTGTCATTATTGCTCCTCTTATGTACACCAGGCAGGGAAAACTGTTTGTTCTCTTCCTTTCTTTGTCATAGACTCTAATTCATCTTACATCATCTGCCTTCTGAGGCAAAACTGAATCTTTCACCATTCCTCACAGGCTTCTAAAGATCCTCAATGTTCCCTCTACTCTTTCTGTCTGGGCCACTGCTTTAAATGCCAGACCAAAACCAAACACAAAACAGCAGCTGAACCCTTATCAAGGCCATTAGAGCAGACAAATTATCTCAGCTGACTTGCAGGCTGTGCTCCTGTTTGCACATCCCACAGTGATGTTTAGCAACGCTGTGGTACTGTTGACACATATTCTCCTTATGAGCCACTGCAGCCTCATGATCTTTCTGATAAGCCCCCACAATATCTGGATGTTAAGGACCTTGCAAGACAGCCCTCTCATGGCTGACAGCCCTTCCATGGCTGTCCCTTAGAACTGTCTGAGCACCATTCCAGATTAGAAGAACCTGAAAGATTCAGCTAAGGAAGAGACCCACCAACATGGGATGGAAAGTGATCAGATTCATGAGAGTGTACTTGTTTCATCTCATCAGTACCACCACACACATGGAGCAGACACCCTTACATTTTCCTTGGAAATCAGTCCCTATACATCAACAAGAATTCCTAGTGATTATGGATTATTTATCTAGAAGTTGTATCTGGGCCAGACTGAATAGGATGTAGACACTTACTGATTGTCGAGACAAACATGATGCAGAAGCCAGCAAACAGTGGAATCTGGTAGCCTATTCTGGAAAACAAAATGAATATTTCACATTTCTGAGGTTGTCCCACCAAGGTTTTGAGTTAGACTTACACACATGTGTTCACACAAGGCAAAAACCCAACCTGTAGCTCCTTGGTAGGTTTTGAACTATTTATTGTGGAGCACACGATCACATTTGTTCATATTACAAATGTCTTTTCATCTGGCACAGCAGACTTTGTATCTGAAATCCCTGGAAGAAATCCTTCTCATTAGAATCTGACTGCCCTGTTCTTGTTCTGCCTTAATTGTTCCCAATAAAAGCCCTCTGGGCCTCCACGAGATTGCCAAAGATATGCCAAGGGAAGATTTGTCTGAGCATGCTGGACTTTGAAATATCCTAGTCATGTTTCAATGCTCATCTGTTTCCATCCTCATGAGACAATGACCATAATGAGACACAGTCAAGCCAATGGCTTTTTTACTGGAAGAATTTGTCATCAGCTTTTCTGGGAGTTCTGCCTCAGCCAGGAGCACTGGAAGGGTCCCAAAGAGCCTGAGAATAATATTTTTGCTTCCCATGGGTTTAGAAGTAAAAATGAAGCTGATCAAAGCAGTCTTCATCAGCCCACTTCTTCATCAGGACTCTAAACAGCCTGTAGAAATGCCTGGTTGCTTTAAGTATTTTCAAGTTTCCGGGAAGTAAAGAATTTTCTGGCTGGAAAGCAAATGCATTATTGTTTTTGGTTTGTTTTATTTTTTGAGCAGCTACAACTGAAATCTCAACCAAAAAAATCACAATATATTATTTTTCACACCATTAAAAATCTACCCTAGAGTCAAAACCCAGTTAGCTCTGAAGACAATCTGTATATTCTACTCAGCACACTTTGCTCACGGCTTCTTTTTTTGTAGGATTGTGCATCTCAAATGTATTTGACAAGACATTATTTAATGGCTAAATTCTTCAACAATGGATGATGCTTTTCAAATGAGTACTTTCAAAGGATTTCAGCTTCCAATGATTTGACAGCATTGAGAATTTATATGGGCAGTATTGGCTGAAGTGGGTCAATCAAAGAATGGAAGAGTCTATAATGGCCCTTTTAATAATAGCAGTCATGACATAGACAAACCAAAATAATTATTCTGAGCTTTGGAGATTTTTTTAATATTTTTATACAATTAAGGGCTTTGAATAATGGAAAACTCTCTGAAGTGGAGGGTTCAATGTTCACTGTTTGTCTTATTGTAACATTTCCGTGAGTTTTGTGAATGGAAGGATTCTAGCAAGGACATTTCTGCATGCCAAAGAAAACTTGAATGAAGAACAAGTGTCCCTTAAATATCACCACTCCATTAAAATGCGACAAAAACACAGTGCACTGATTCTTCTAGTTGAGATGTGTAAGTGGATGTTGCAAATATTCAGTAGAGACTACTTTACTTACTCGTGTGGTACTTAAACTGGACTGGTATCTCCAAATTAAATTCCTCTCAAAAAATTTCCCTGTGGCCTTATGATAATAATTTTAATCTCAGCACCATGATATATGGCGTATAAGAGAACAATAAGACTTTTTTTGTCTGTTTTATTTGAAGTGAATGATTTTTCTAAGTCTGTCTCTTCTCTTGCTGTGTGTGCAGTAGGTATCATGCAATGGGATGTTTGTCTCCACTGGTGTAGTGCTGGTGGTGAGTGTTATCTTTCTCTGTGCTATGAAAGCAGAAGGTGAATGTCCTTATGCCTTCTCCCATTGCAAAGCAAAGTAGGATTTTGTCTGTCAAGGCCATCCCAGAAGTAGGATGGAAAATGGGGGGCTAGCAGTCTGCTTTCAGTACAGAAATCAAGCAATTCTTAGATTTGTCCCAGGGCTTCTGAGATAGCATTTTGTTTCTGCTGCAAGTACACAGAATTAAAATTCAGTTGTTTGCATGAAGAGAATTGGCTCCCACATTTACCTTTTCATCACTAAATCAGAGACATGAGCTGTGAGATCTTCCATAAACATTAATGAGAAAGAAGTTCAATCTCACTAGTTCTAAATGATATCAAGATATCAAGATAGAGGAGATTTCAACTCTTCCAATAGGCTTCCTGCACTTTGGAAGTTTCTGGTTGTTGAAGGCAGTAAGAAAACAAGTATTTTGGAAGTCACTTTTGCTGCTCAGTGAAATATTGCTCAAGCATTGCTGTTAATTTTTGCAGTCACAGATGTTATTCTTCCTTTACCTTGGACGAACAGGTTCACAGCAAAGTGTGAAGTGATAGAAAGCAGAGGATAATAAGGGCAGAACTGGAGCAGAACTCAGTCCTACTCTTGCTACCCAGCACACCACAGTGCTTTTACCAAGGTCTAACACATACCTTTTCCTCCACACAGAATTAAATTATTTCAGAACTAGAGCCTGTGTGGGCACAGAGTCATTTCAGACAAAGTCTGCATTGCCAGTGATCCATCATACAACACAATGCAAAGGTTTACAGGTCAGCACTGGACACTCATTTGTGGTGAGTTAAATAAGTCATTATAATACTCTGGAATGACAAAATTGCCTGGAGCTTCACCCACGATGTGGAGATGCACGATTCTGGTGTGCTGCCCCTGCATGGCATTGCTCTAGAAGTCATAGTTGCTCTTTCTCAGGGGACAGTCTTAGCCACATCCAGCTGAGATTTAGTTACTTATGCAGACTGTCTTTTCCTGCATAATATTAACAAGCCCTGCCTCTAAGCAAACCCTGCCTCCTCCTGAAACAGCAGCAATAATTAGTTGGAGTTGTGCTATCACAAATATCTAATCTGCAGCTGCACTCCCTGCTCTGTTCTGTAGATATTAGACAGCACAGACCAGGAGGTTTTGTTGAACAATTGCCCCACATAACATAAATAATCACAAAAATTAGGCACCACCTCTAACAGCCAACTAGTCAGTGATTCTGTCCCTTGGTCGTGGGCCATTCATGTTCTTGCCATGTGAATCCTGTGAATATGCAGTTTCTCTTTCTGGGACAGGACATGGTTTACTCCATCCCAGTTACCACTACATTTTGTTCCTTAGCATGTGTGCAACACAAAAGAATATTACAGCCTGTCTTCTCTCTTCTTTTTTCTTGCTACCATTCCCAAGCATGTAATTCCCTTGGGCAGTTCTTTCAAAGCCCTCCAAGTGATTCTGAAGCAGAATCCATAATGTTTCATCAAAGCTACTGCAGCTGAAAGGGCTTCTTACAAGTATTTCTGACCTCTGAAAAAGTCTGATTCACTAGTTGCAGAGGGAAAGGAAAGGCTGCCACTGATGGAGAAGGACCAAATGAACTCCAGTTCAGTCCAACATCAGCCCCAGATTGAAGGCCCCTTAGAAAATGATTTATACCTATTAATAAGATTACCTTCAGTAAGACAACAGATTGGTGGTTCTGTGCAGCAGTAAAATAAAAGTTACACTGACCAGGTGAGCAGCTGTGGATTATTAGAGCCTAATTATCCATTACAGTGCTGCAAATTCACTGATTCCAACCTTGTCACACAGCTCCATGGGTACCACCGTGAGCTGCCCTTGCTAGGTGTGTACTGGTGGGCACTCTGGCTGTCTTCTTCACTGACAGTGAGGAGTGGGGAGGATTTATAGCCAAAATATGTTCCTCGAGGTTATGAACCAATGAACCTCTAAAATGTGTGAAGGTAAGGAAGAACATGTAGGGTCAGCAGGGACAGGGTGCATGGTCCATGCACTCCCCACTTCCACGGCCCCTCCTATAGCACAGGGCAGGCAGAGGGACAGGCTGACCTGCAGAACTGGTCATTTCAATCACCTGACAAAACCTGAAAGGAAATCCTAAGATACGAATTGAACTATAAGCAGGTAGTTACAAATGCTGTTTACTCCTCTGCCTCATTCTTTGCATGTGTCTTGATCATGAACACATTGTGGTCCTCCTAGCCACTCTCTCTCGGATGCAAAGAAGTTCAAAGCTATAGTCAAGCTGGTGTAAAAATGGTGATGCAAATATCTTACTAGTTTTTAATGATTTTTAGGCCAATATGGATAAGCACAAGGTTACAACTACATATTTTTTCAGGCTGATAAGAAAAGGGAAAAAGATACATGGCAGCAGAGACAATAATTGGCTCTAGTGGATTGCAGGGTTAGCACAGCTGGGCTCACAACCTCGTACATGGAGCTTGGTAAGGGTGGAAAAAAGCAATGGAGTAAATCATGGAATCACAGAATGGTTTGGGTTGGAAGGGACCTTGAAGACCATCCAGTTCCACCCCCTGCCATGGGCAGGGACACCTTCCACCAGACCAGGTTGCTCAGAGCCCCATCCAGCCTGGCCTCAAACACTTCCAAGGATGTGGCAGCCACAGCTTCTCCGGGCAACCTGTTCCCATAAAGTGAGTTTAATCAATTATAAAGGACACAGCAGCCTTTTGCCCAGTCCCTTCACTGGACAGGATTAGGCAGAACCTTCAGTCTCCCCCTGCCAGTGCACTCTCCTCACAAAGTGCCCTGTGACAAGTGCTGTGCTTCATGTATAGTTTCTTACCAAGTTCACTACAAGGAAAAACATAATGTGCATCTGAGTCACAAACTCTTACCATCTCTGGCCCTGAAACTGTGCCAGAGAATGTGCTGTTGACATCCTATGGAAAAGCCATCACCAAGCATTTCCTTTGCTGGGAATTTGGTAGGCCAAGGGGAAGTTGTATTGTTTCAAGAACTGCAAACCAGTTTACTGAGCCAGGTGTGTGTTTGATCTGGTATTCCATGGAAAGGGCTGGGCTTTAAATGAGAAATATTTTTTGTGTAATGTATTCCTTGAATAAAAACCAATTCTGAATTTTTTTTTTAATCTATACTTTCATTAACTATAAAAGAAGGGGTAAACAGCCCCCAAAACTCTCAGATAATCTAAAATGTAGTAATTATTGGCAGAGACTCATATGAGTAGAACATCCTGTTGCCTGCTGTACAAACTCAAGCACTCAAAGCCAGTGCCTGGTGAAAGCCAGTTAACTCCACACTCAATTAAAATCCTAAACTACTGAACAGATATATTTGACTGAAAAATACAAATCACTGCACACAACTTCTACAGTTATTATATAAATGTGTTAACTGATATTTCCCACTAAGCATTTCTCAGAAGAAAGGCAGATACTGGTACAAAGATACAAATAGCGCATGAAAGAAAACCAGCCAACCTTAAATCTAATTTAGGGCCACTTTGCTACTAAGGCACTCATTTCTGATGTATGAGAGAAGAGTTTGTCACACACCAGGATGACGTGCGCCTTGTTTTTCCTTCTCACACTCACTGGGCATCTGAGCTTGCAAACCTGCCCTGTGACTGCAGTCACACACCCTGCCCCAGGCAAAAACCTGTAGGATGTTTCCAGGAGGAAACCTCAGCCCACAGTACTGAAGTTCACACCTTGTGTTGTTAACCCTTCTCCTAAAAGCAAAGAAAGATGCCACAAGAGCATCTACTGCCTCATTGCCCAGCCTAAAGAAGAATCACACATTCCCAGCTGGCCCCAGGGCAGAGGTGTTACCACGTGCCTTTCTCTTGATTTGGGAAGTTGTGGAAATGATGATGCTAACAGAGAAAAGTAATTATCAATAGGGCAATAATTTAGACGCTTAGGAAAAATCTAGAAGCCTACCTAAAAAAACTATTATGAAAATATTATTTGATGTTATATTACTTTACCTGAAGGAGAGCTACGACACCCTCGCTAAACAACAGAGAAAATCCAGGTAAGAAAATTCTGTTTTCCTCCTCAACTTGCAGCAAAATTGGTGGAAAAGTAATTTTGCGTGGTGGTGTACCTATATTTGTGTAGGTGATGTGTGTTGGAGATAAGGGGAAATGAGAATTCTCATTTAGAGCTTTTGTGTCAAGATCAGTTCCACAGAGTGAATACAGGTATTGAATACATAACAATGTGACTCCATATATTGCTTAGACCTCAGCTGGATACTCTTTAATCAGACTGAAATGAAAACACTCAGACTATATTCATATATATATATATAAGCACATATAAATATATATTTATATATATATATAGAGAGAGAGAGATTTAAGCTGTAAACCCTAAGAAAGGTAGTTTTGGTTTCAAAATCTGAAATATCTAGCATTAGTTGTTTTGAGTATTGTCACATATGATAGGCATTGACTGCTTAAACGAAAGTGTTTTATAAGGACAAATTTCTGATGAATATTATTTTCTGAAAGGAATAATTCTCTATTTAAACAGCTTAAATAAGAAATATGAAAATCAGTAACCCAACTAAACACAATTTGGAGTTTATTTCCTGCAGAGGTTGATCTCATAGTCTATTTGGGAGGAATGCAGCTGCTTCTGTGGGGAACATTTGAACAAAATGCCAACAGTAAAATCAAAATAATTATTAATATACAAAATTTAAACCATATTCTAAATACCTTTTCATCTTTGTGTAAGCATCATCAGTACTTGGATTTGGAGAGGGCCTTGTAGGTCACTGATATTGGTGTTTATACCCTTGATCCTGTCTCAAATAAATTTTCTTTGAAGTCCCATTTAAACACATTTCATTCAAGACATCATATATATGGAAGAATTTGCAGAGAACAATTTGAAGGCTGGGCTAGATCATGCACTGAAGGAAATTTGGGATCCACTGAACTTGGTGATGAACATGGCATCAGTAAAGTTTGACATTTGTTCACTTTTCACTGAAGTCCACATGAATTTCCCACTGATTCTTACCTCTGACATCTCCAAATCATCTCACACCAGATCACACTGATTGCTGCACATCTCAGTGAGAGCAAGGGAGGCATCTGAATCCTGCCTACAGTTTCAATATCTCTGACTAAGGTAGGTGTCACAGGCCAACTCTCAATGATTTGTAAATGCTGCATTGTAGTGTCTTTTGGCCTCCTATAACTGTATGGAAGACATTTCAACACCACTTCAGCAAAAGTTTCTATAAGAACGCAAGGTCTCAGGAGCTGGAGGAAAAGTGCACCATACTGATGGCTGATGTGCAGCTTAACAATTTACTTGGGAGAGAATCTAAGAGCTTAGAAGTGTTCACCAAATGTATTTCACTAATATATTCCCTCCAGATAAAGTGAGAAGGCAGGTAAGCCAGGGCCAAAGGACAATTAGGAATACTTTGTTCTAAATACTAGTCTGGATTAAAACACCAATATAAAATCCTGACTGGTAGAGTAGCAGAAGTAACATACCTGTTTGTCAGTGGCCCTATGAAGGGGTTAGTCATGAGCTGCACTGTTGCTTTTGAAGCAAACAAGAGACCAACTCGAACATTTTCATTCAGCAGCTCCTTATCATCCCTAGGGCAGTCAGATGGGGAAGGAGTCACATTTACTATCATTTGTTCTGTCTGAGTATGATGCATCTCTCTGGGTTGTGTCTTATCAGATTCGTTTCCAGTAACCATTGTTGTGTTGTCATAGTAGGAGAAGATGCTCTGAAAATTGTCCATTGTTGCTGAGAGCAGGTTAGGCTTAGTAGTCTGGATTTCTGTGGCATTTTTCTCATGTTCGATGCTGTAAAGGTAACTGGGAATTATTGGCACTGGAAAAACAAATAAAACACATTGACATCTTACTATCAGGTTATTTGTAAATGGAATCACCAAGTTTTCTTGCTTGCTTCGTCATTGATGAGGAAATACAAGGCTTTTCTACAGAGCACATCAGTATTTTGACTGGCAGAAAGACAGAATAGAAAGAGAAGTTTTCTGAGAGCAAAAAACACATCCGTAGCTCAGAAGTGTAGTTTAAAACAAAAAGTACTATTGCATTAGTCTTTATTTTTTTCCACTTTTCATAAATTTTCTATACACAGACATCATTAAGCAAAATACAAGAAGTATCAAAACCCACATCTGAAGTCTCTGTTGCACGTGACTGCAAAAATCTTTTATTAGATTGTGAAAACATGAATGATGAGAAGAGAATTGGAACTCTTATTAAACCAAAATATTAAAAATATAATAAAACACATTCCTAAAATAAACCAAAAAAATACTGAGAAGTAACAGCCATAATAAGGAAACATAGCACTCCTATATTAAGTAATCAGAACTAATGTGTTGATATGTGCATATCTCATTATTTTTTAATAACATACAATGAAAAGATCAGTCAGAAGGAACCTTCTTTATATGTTTTATGATCTGCAATTTAATTACGTTAATATGTATCTCAGAAATTAGCACTTCAGAATTTGTAAAAGCAGATGTCAGGCTCATTTATTTTAACACTTGTGACAGAAGCACCCCTTCCCATTTGCATCTCTTCCTGAAAAAGCCCACTCTCTCCAGTCTGAAAACTCTTAATTTCTAGGACTTCTAGCATACATATTACTACACAAGTAATTCAATATTAATACTCTTATAAGGAAGTTTATTAATGTAAGAAATAATCCCAAATCAGCTTGCTAAAAACAGATACATTTTCAGCTTATAAACTGAAACCCCCCGAGAAATTCAGGAGTCTGATTCAGAAGGTGACTCTGCAGCATCATTTGAGAGCTGGCTCTGCACAGACAGAGTCACTTCTAAGAGAAGCATGTGCATTCATGTGTGTGTGTGTGTGTGTGTTCACACCCAAGAGCCACTAGTTTCTCTGAACCCTTTTCTTTCAATTCATATAAACATTTGAATATGAGGACTTCTAAAGCTACCAGAGAAAAATGTTCAACTGTTTTATTTGAGTAGATTCCTGAATCTTGACACCATGCCACTGAAGCCATTAAAAGTTGCATCTTCAACTTTGATCAAAACTTGGCTTATTTCATTAAACTAACCCATAGGAGTGCCTTTCTTAAAATCCAATTAGATAGTTTTCTTATTAATCTATCATTTTAAGACCAGTGTGGGGGAAAGAGGAGCTATCACAAGGAAACAGGCATCTCCAATGTTATCTAGCCTGTTGTTTCAGTTGCATGACCACAGGAGAAAAAAAAGATGCTGAGCTAAAAATACTGTTCTCTGTCGTTCTGTGAAGTATTAGTGGTGTTCGGGGAAGGGGGGGAAGAAAAAAAGAAGAGTTATGGAGACCTTGTATACAATTCCTTATCCTGCAATTAACATGGAAATAAAGCGACACTTTGATGTCCGCGGCGAGTGTGTCTGCAATGCATAGAATATAATTTCTGTTTTTTAAAAAAAAAAATAAATCAGTACTTGATAAGGTTGGTTCTGAGAGCATTAATCAGGCATTCGGGGAGTACATCTGCCAGCGGAGATTATTACAGGCACAAAATAAACCCAAGCCCATTGCACCTACCGACCACGGTCAGCAGCATGTTGTCCAGGAGCAGGGCGATGAAGACGATGAGCAGGATGAGTTTGCGGGACTGCCGGCTCTCCCGCAGCCAGCGGAGGAGCCCCAGCTCTCCCCAAGCCATGGTCCGGCTCCTCCTGAGGGCTCACAGGGGCTGTGGGGGCCGCCGGGGCCGGGGGGGACACGGGCGGCGGCTCCGCGCCCGCAGCCCCGCTCCCGCACCGCTCCCGCACCGCTCCCGCACCGCCCCGTCCAGCCGCTCGCTGCCACCGGCACGGCAGGAGCGGGGACAGCAGCAGCAGGAGGAGGAGGAGAGGAGGAGGAGGAGGAGAGGAGGGGAGGGAGAGGAGGCGGCACCGCTGGTCCCCGTGTGTGAGCCCAGGGAGCGCTGGAAGCGGCGCGGGGAGGGGGGATCCCCTCCACTCCTCCGGCTCCCCATCCCGGGCAGGGATGCTGCGGGGAAAGCAGAGGGCTGAGGGACTGGCTGAGGGGCCGGCTGAGGGGCCGGCGGAGGGGTCTCACCAAAACCTCTGTGTGCCCACTGAGGTGTGCCAGAGCAGGTGCAGAGCAAGGAAAAATCACTGCTGATGCACCTCAGGGCACCTGTTGGTGAGACACACAAGTGCCACTGATTGAGCCTTTTCCTAAAATTCGGAAGTCTACAGAATCATAGAACGTGTGCAGTTGGAAGGGACCTATCAGGATCATTGAGTCCAATTCCTGGCAGGAATGTCCTGGCAGGACACCCCAAGAATCACACCTTGTGCCTTGTCCAAATGCCTCTTGGACTCTGTCAGTCTTGAGGCTGTCACCACTTCCCTATGGAGCCTGTTCCATGCCCGACCACCCTCTGGGTGAAAGACTTCCTCCTGATATCCAATCTAAACCTCCCCTGACTCAGTTTCATGCCATTTCCTTGATTCCTGTCACTGGTCACAAGAATGAAGAGATTGGTACCTACCTCTCCACTTCCCTCACAAGGATGTTGAAGACCACAGAGAGGTCTCCCCTCAGTTATTCTTGCCTGCTCTGAATGGCATTCCAAGTGTTTGACTCAGCCTTATCAATGTCTTCCCAACTTATAATAGAAAAAAATTGAACTGACCAAGAAACTTGTTTTAACAAAGGGTTGAGTTTTTGAAAAATGTTGTCTTTTAAATCACGTAACACATTCCTTTCTTTTAGTCACCCAATGCTGAACTTTGTGAACTGTTCTTTGCTGCACTGCCTCCACTGCCTTCACTTTTGGACAATCCCACTGAATGGAAGTGTCTTAAGCAGTTCCACAGTCCCCAGTCCAATCGTCACTCTGAAGGAACTGACATCGTCACTGTGCAAGTGGATTATTTCTGTAGCTGCATTGTCTGCTGTGTATGTTAATCATTTTAGTGGTGTCCATTTTCACTGTGATGTGATTTCACTACTAATGCAGGTTTCTTAGGAAGCAGTGCTCAGACTTACGCTGGTGCCTCTGTGGCAGAAGTCATTTCACACTGCAAACACCCAGTTTGAGAACAAAACACATTTAAACTGGAAATTTGCCAATGTCAGTAACAGTAGAAGATAATTGTTTATGGTCTAAATTGGTCTCTTAGGTCTTAATTCATCTCTGGGTGAAGTTTAACAGGTCTCTAGAATGGGAGTAAATTTTCAGTACAGTAAGTTATTGGCTATACACAGATGTTTCTTAAAAGAATGAGAAGTCAGAGAGGATGTGCTGACATCCTCTTCTCTCTTTTGTTTGCATGCAGGTCGCTTTCATTTTCTTTGACATGTCCACCATGTATTATTTTTATATGGAACCTGTAATGCTAGGACATGACAAGCATTACCAAGGCTGTTAATATGCTATTGATTCTTAAATCATGGTTTATAATTGATTTGGGGTTTTTTAACATTTTTAACCAGCAGAAGTCAGACACATTCACATTTGAAGTTAAATTTCCAAAACTGGACTTCTGCATTCAGAGGTAATACAAAAGTACAACCTACTGGACTGAACTAATGTTTCATCTGTTGAGTATCAGATCCTGAAGGCAATTAGTCAACAAATAACATTTTTTAGTTAAGAACTTTCATAGATTGCAGTAGGAAAAGGGGAGCACCAGCTCTGGTCGGCAGCAGAAGCAGCATTAATATGGGATGCATGTCAGTGGAATGTCAATACCAATATTCTTCCAGCAAAACATGGGTTTGGGTATTTTGTATTCCCGGCAGTTCACAGGAGAGTTAATCAACAGTGGTGCTGTTGTTTTCATCAAAAAACAGATGTGGAGAGAAATAAGATGCTTTTCTAGCCATTTCTGATGCGGAACATGACTGTAGAAGTAATTTGTTTCTATCTCTCTGCATCATTGACACAAAAAGGTGAACCTCTCCTGCCTCCCCTCTCAGTCCTTTCTCCTGGGATATTTCTACCCCTCATCCATCCATCCATCACTATGTCACTGTGGTGCTGATGCTCACACTGACAGCATCTGGTGACTTTGCTGGACGTTTACATCACTCCTCTTTTCCACCCTCCTAGTTTCTCTTGCCGTCAGCTAATAGATTGTTTGATAAATAATGCTAAAAAAATATGTAAAATCATGGCTGTGCTATTAGCATGGATAAACAGGAGAGCATTTACATTTACTTGAATGTAAAGATGCCTATGTGTGCATGGATACCATTGCTTTACTCATCTAGCTGATGAAATTGTGGTTCCCTCTAGGAAAGTGAGCAGGTCAGAAGCCTGCTGGGTTTTCTGCTCTGCAGGTGTAAGCTGCATTCTGACAAATAATGATTCCTTCACAAATATCTTTTTATCTCTAATCAGTCATCTTTGTGTCTACTGAAGACCAAGCAGAAAAAAAATAGGAGTATAGCCAAATCAGCTGGTGATTATTTGGTTTCCTTATTAACTTTCTACTGTTATATAATTTTTAATTCAGATTTATCAAAAAGGAGGGAAGAAAAACCATGGCATTTTTACCAGTTATTAACTGAGCTTTCAACAGGATAGTCGAGTAAAATTTCGTGCTTTGAAAAATGCTGGGCAGCCCCATCTCTTTTGTTAAGTGTCTATTTTTTGTTTGTTTTGACTATTCTTCAGATGCTACACATGCTTAGTATGCCCATACTTAATAATATTATAACCTTATTAATTTTAATAAGAAATTAATAAGACATAAATGTATAAATAAAAAATTTTTATAAGAAATAAACTCAGAGATATAGTTCCAAAGCAAATTTTTTGAGGACTTACAAACGCTTACCTCTGAGTCAAACACCTCTAAGCCATTAGGGCACAGGTTTAAAGGGGTGGAGTATCACAAAGCTGATAATGAAGAAAAGTGTTTTGATGTGGTATCAGACTCTCAGGCTTTGACACACTAAACTGCAGATTCTCCTGAACCCCTTCTGCTGTCACATAGAGCTTGTGGAGCCCAGTGACCTACACAGACAAATAAAATAGCCATAAACACACAGGCAATGACACTGCAAATGATCACCAGCCTGGAAATTCCGTTGGAGAACAGTATTTGTTAGCAGTCAAAATTTTGACCCTCAGCTGAAAAATTCCTCTGAGTCAAGATGTCCTGGCACAATGTCTTTCACCAGGAACTGCAGTGATGGGACAGGGGAAATGGCTTCAAACTGAGAGTGGGTCTAAATGAGATATTAGGAGGAATTTTTCCCTGTGAGTGGTGAAGCCCTAGCACAGGCTGTCCAGAGAATCTGTGACTGCCCCATCCCTGGAAGTGTCCAAGGCCAGGTTGGATGGGGTTTGGACCAGTCTGGTCTAGTGGGAGTTGTCCCTGCCCATGTCAAGGGAGTTGGAATTAGATGATCTTCAATATCACTTCCAACCTGAACCATCCTATGATTCTATTGTAAGCACCAGGGAAAAGTGGCATTTTGCTTATTAGCCTACAGGTTCCTTAAATGCTGAAATCTATTAAAAAGCATGTCTTGTTCCCACAACCCAGACTGAGAAATGCACTATCTTGCTGGCTTCTTTGGTAAAAGTGATCCCTTTTAAAGCTGTCACTTTTTAAGATTTACATTTCTTTTTAGTGCTTAGAGTTTAATTTGCAGTAATTCATAATTAACTTAGCTTTCTGTATGAATTAATCATCTGCAGTTATTGCCATTGGGGCAAATTCCTGCTATAAATAATTCTTGCAATTTAAGTTGGAAGACGTACCTGGCAGCTTATGCTTTACTAATAACAAGTAATATACTTCGTCAGCTTTTTTACTCTTTGCAGCTCTTTCCAGACTTTTTTATCTGTGCCCGACAGTCATGTTACTAATTACTCTGTAGTAAGATGTGTGGTAGTTAGTTCCACTGAATAATGCATATCCTCTTCTCCAGGCTTTGGGGGTGTGAATTGTATTTTAGTCTGCTATATAACCTACAGAAAATATATGTGTAAATATCTATATCTATATCTATATATATGGCTGCTCATTGTGGCATGTAATATTCAGAGGAGAAGACCAAAAAAACCAGAAATTTTGCTTTTAAGAGAATCACTTCCCAATTAATCTATAATGATAAACATTTTTTTAATCTGAATAACTGTGTGTATGATTACCAGGTCTGACACTACAAGGGGAAAATATTTAAAGATGGAAAGGCTCAGGGTGGAGAAAAGTTTTGTGGAAGAAGAGAGATTACACAACTCATCTGTTTCTGCTGACAAGGAGTAAAACATCTTGCTCCCTCCTCTTTGCACAGAAAAAGTAAAGTTAATGTTAATGTCTGAATATGGGGCAGACATTTTCCCACCCACCAACAAACTGTGCAGGAGGCTTTTAGAGATGCAGGAAGGCTGTAGTGTAAGAGGAGTAGATGAAGGTATGAACATAAATAGGTGATGTTTTGTTGTAATGTTTATGGAAAAACATAGATGTATATAAGTGCCATGGACCAAATCCAGGACCACAAAACATAATGACATAGGCCATCTGTGTGCATTAAATAATTTAACCTGTTAAAAAGTAAAGTTTTTCAAGTTATGGCACTTGTTTAAAGACACTATTCACACAGTCTTGACACAAAATAACAGTGGTAATCAGAGATGCTTTTCCTTCAGGTTTACTCCGTACCTTTCACACAGAAAACAAACAAAACCAAGAGCTGATATGGTTGGGAAACAGGATTGTAATGGTTTCAGTGAGAGTTTGGAATTTTCTGTGTGTTTCAAAAACTAGGAAATTCTATTTCACACACAACATCTCTCCTCTAAAATTCACTTTGAAAACCATTTCTTGCATTCATGGTAGAAAAAATATTTGATGATTATGGTGTTGGGGAGCTGGTTGAGCAGAAAAACACCACTTACCATGTTCCCTATCTAAACCCTGAAGAAAACACATGGAATACTTAAGCTAATATGTTATAGCATGAAAAGAGTATTTAGCTATAGATGGGGACATATTTGCCTACATGTGTATACAGCAGCTAAAGTAATGGCAGAGTTAACACCATCAATGCTTGATCAGTGGCAATGGTTTCCTGTTAAGCCGGGTGTATCCTCATCTTTTAGGCTTGCTTGAAAATTTAACCTAAAGAAACTGAAAAATGATGCAAGAGGGGTCAGCTATCAACACTGGCCCTGATTTCTCCTCCTGTCTTTCTGTGCTCTGTTGCTATTGCCTGTCTATGAGAGGAAAGAAGGGAAAGGTTGTCCCCTTCAGTCCCACACCCCACATCATCATCATTTCTCCGCTGGCTTTTTGCATCCAGAATATTTTTCATTCCTGAGAGCAAACATTAACAAGAGCCATATGATACTGAGAATTTAACGTGTCTATCCAGGAGAGCTATCACACTGCAAGATGGCCAAGGAAGCTGGTTTTAGCATTTGTGTGCCTTTGTCTAACTACTCTGGTGTTACAGACCACAGGCCAGTGATGGAGAGATCTAGCTCTGACACGTTTCATCTGACAAGAAAAGTGGCTCTGCCAAGCACATTAAAAGCTGTAAAGTAACTAGGCTAAATAATGCCTTATTTAATCTGTTCTTTCCAAGCTGGTATTCTGTTTGCAGTGAACACAACCCTGAGGGCAAACCAGTGTTAACTCCATGATCAATGGAAAGACACGCTGGCCTCACTTTTACAAACCTAATTATTTTCTTCAGAAATCTGCCTGAAACTAAAAGGCATCTGACAAAAAAAATCTTTCCTATCCCTGGAGCTTAGAGGAATTCAGTCATTGCATGTAAATTGCATTTATATTGACCACTTAGATTTCTTTTGAAGTCGGCACCTTCTGGGTGGCTTTGTAAGATAACACAACCCCCTCCAGGCACAAACCGTGAACTCCATATATTAAGAAATATGGTTATTAATAAGAATGCGGTGTGTGTTTGTATTTATACAGACACATGTAAAGAGGTGGGGGGGTTGTGTGTAAGATGTCCCTGTCCATGAGTTATTCAGGTTATGGTGCACAACCCACTCACCCCAGGAAGCCTGAAGGCAAAGCAGTGGGTGAGCAGGTGGTGGGGAAAGGAAGCAACAGCAGAGAGGCCATTGTGAAATCCTCCAGCGTGACAAAGATAGGCTGTTTCAGGGCCTGTTGGCTGACTCAACCATGTTCATGGACCATTGTAAAGGGACCTCCCATTGCCATGTGGTGGGTGCCTGTAGTTGGCACAGTAGTCATCCCACTCAGCAAGTGATGGGATGCCCGTGACTCCTTTTGGAGTCATTCCTTGTTCTTTAACATAGTTCTAATGCTTCTGGCTCCTGCTTGTGTGATGTAACTTTGTCTTTTTAAAGGACAAGTTGAGTGTCAATAAAATAGAACTATTTTTCTTTTGGCATGTTAAAGAATTATGGTGTTATAGAAGAATCTCTCAAATATACAATCAACAAGAGTGAAAGAGGTTCCAAAAAGTTGTCCTACTTCATTAACATTTAAGAGCAAATCCCATCCATCACGGAAAGTGAATCCACTCTAAAATCCTTGAATTGCCTGCCAGACCTACATCTAAATATATTATCCTGGAATAAACCCTGTGGAAAATTCATAATGAAAAACAAGCCAACCACACAGAGCAGGTGTGACCTGCAGGCTGCTGAATACTGTGATTGCTTCCCATAGGTTACAATTTTAGCAACACCTGGGCTGAATGTGCTGTGCTGATACAGCAGCCTCGTGGGTCCTAATGAAATAATTACAGGATAAGAGCACAAAGAAACATTCAGAGCCTGCAAGAAAACAAACAATTGTAAAGCAGGAACAAAGACACTAGATTAGCTGGGACACAAAAAGTTTTTGTATGTGTGTATTTATATTGCTGGCATAAGTGAAATTTCTTCAGACCTGTGTGTAATATGTTCTATATAATTGCAGCCCACAAGAAATGTTAACTGCCTGGTCTGGAGGGAATCACAGTAGTTTTACAGAAGGACAAGGCTTTACAGAAAATATCCTGGTCCTACAGGAAAGATGGGAGGGCAGAAGAAGAGATTTCTGCCACTGAACTCCTTCCCTTCTGGGCTCCTCAAGAGCTCAGGACAGGGTGACAGGAAATTTCAAAAGGTGGCTGCCCTTGCTGAAGCCTGAACAGCAAGTAGGAGCAATGTGACTCTCATAGACAAACCTACAAAGCCAAGGGTTTTTCCCTTTGGGAAGGTGATGGGGGTCAAGCTGAAGGATAGCTTGGTCAAACGTACCAAGAAATAAATACATTCAAAATAAATATTCATGATTGTCTCTAAAATATCTGAAGTTTAAAAATTGACTTTGAATGGCCCTGAATTCTTGCAAAATTCAGTTCTGAGATTGTTCTGAATATTGAGGTAAAATATAAGTGAAATGTGGGGTGCATGAGCTCTTCCTTTCAGCTCCACGTGTGACTCACTCAGGATCTCCTTAGAGACCTGGAACCATCCATGAACTTATTCCCTCACACATTGCTAATGGATGAAAGTCAGGGAAGATTTCTACTCTTGTACTTTCACAGCCCAAACAGTAACTCACATGTATAATCCCTGACTTCAAGACATGACTCTGCAGGACTGGATCTAAAGTGTGCTATCAAGAATAATAAGTATTTAAGTATTTGAAAATACATGTTTTCTGAACAATGCTCTTTTGTGCAACCTTTAATTAGAAATTTTGTTTCTCTGGGTTATCTCTTCAGGAGTCAATGAGGAGACACAAACTAAACTTATATCTTACATGAACTTGCTGAACTATAATTCCTAACATAGGAAAACATGGAAACATGATTTATGATTTAGCCCTTTTCTGCATCAAATCAGGCATAATCTCTTAGATACCTGCATATATGACTGGAAATGCTGTAGTAAATTTCTTCAGACAAATTCCTTTTTAAAGATCTAATTGATTTTCTTCCACCAACAGTGTTTGTGGGTTTGCACTGGTTTTTACCAAGGGAGTTTTTTTTTGTCCCTTGGATCATAAAATCTTCATATGAGTCTAAACACACTTGGAAAAATAGGAAGCCCTGCCTGGGAATACAAATTGCACTGCTGTGCTTAGTCACAAATGGCTGAGCACAATGAGATTTTACAATAAACCAGAAATGTCTGTGTTTTGTTGTGTCAATAAATGTTCCAGTGATGCTCTTAAAGACAATAAATTACTGGTAATGGAACACTATCCTCAGCATGTAGAAGTCATTTTCCACTTCCAGACATTCTCAGATTAGGTTTAAATTGCTATTAGAAAATCCTAAATGTGTTTGGTTGAAGAAAATCTTTTTAATGCCCAGAAATAATCCTACAGTGGCTGTTTAGAGGAGGGTTAGCTGGAGTATTCCTGGGGAGAACAGTTTACATATATGGAAGGAAACTTGGCTCCAAGAGATCCTTACCACTAGCAGAGGGAACAATACAGACAGATTTCACAGCCTGTAATTTTTTGCAGCTGCTTGGTGGTACTTGCTCAGCTGAAGAGAAAACATGTTGTCAGTCTGCTAAGCAATTATTGTGGGGGATTGAGTTTATAAGACTGGTCCTGAGGCCGTGTGTATGGGATGCCCTTGGCTGAGGGGGCTTCAAAGGGGTTGTTCACCAGAAGCCTTTGAGCTGGCAGAGGTAAATGATGGGCACGGCCAGCAGGGCAGGATTGAAGGTGAACAGCCACAGGGAAAAATCCATAAGTGAAGGGAACAGCTGAAAACAGGCCTCTGGTGTACAACCATTCCCCCTTTTGTGCGTAGAGGTGTTGGTTTCCCCCAGGATACACTGAAATCCATGGTTTATTTACTGCTAGTGTTCATGTGCTTGTGGTACCTACAGTCTGGCACTGAAGGTACAAATACTGGGGTTCTTACACCCCCCCTTTTCTTCAGCACTGTTTTTAGCAACAGAAAATCAAAGCAGGACAAACTCTTTCTCTTTGTTTCTTATTAAAGGCTGCAATACTAAAGACCAGAACAGTGTAAATGTTTGCCAGTATAACCAACTGTGAATAATCTTCAAGACTGTCATGCTCTTCCTGGTCCTGCACTGAGAAATGAAGGGTTAACTAGAGATGCAGAACATCAAGAGGAAGATTTGTATTGACTTTCAGAGGTTTTTCAGAAAGAAATCCACAAGGGATTGAGAAGGAATTTCAGAGGGGCTAATTAGCTTCATGCTCTATGAGAAGTATCACTGGCAAACCTAGACTGTGCTGGATTGCACTGCACTGTCTTACAGACTAATGACCCCAAAATACAGAGTAAATTATTGCTGATCAGCCCTCAAAACAGAATCCATGCACTCAAATTCAAAATTACATTTCCCTTAGCATAAAGCCTGCTTTCTTTCTTATTTTGCTTTGCTTTGTAGAACCCTGAAATGAAAGGAGAATGAATTGGTGCTGCTAGTGGATATATTCCCATTAGCTGTGGGTTTGCCCATGCATGTGATGTTTGGCCTGTGCTGACATAACTGGAAAACAGAGGTTCCCATTTTTTGTCAGAAGCCATCAAAACTGGCTGTGTCACCTCCTGTTTTATATCAGTATTTTAAGCTCTTGCAAGTCTGAATGTGATTGATAATTTTGCATAGTACATGCAGGAGTCCATGAGCATGGACATACAATGTCACATTAATATATAAACACATATATATGTGAGATTCCTCTTGCCAGGATCAAAACTTATGTCTGCTGACAGTGATAGCTTCTCAGGAGTCCTAAGATGATTTCCCAATGGTACATGGGCTAGAGGATTTCCACGGATTTTCCAGGGGAAAGCAGCTTCTTTACACTTGTACTTTCTTACATGCCTTTATATATTTGCCATTGTATCCAAATATTGGTACTAATGCAACACAGGAGTGAAGTTGGCATGGTGTCTGATGGTCAACTAACCAGCAATTAATGGATATAATGGCAAGAAATCTTGACTGGTTGTGTCTGGCATGTAGAAAGGGGGTGCAGAGGTGTGAAGCAGGTGGTATCAGAGAACAAAATGCCAGCAGCCTTAGCACAAGGGGGAAATGAGTTCAGCAAGGGCCCTCATGGAGATGGGAGTTTGTGACACCTTTCAGATGAGACTCCACTCAGTCATTGAGAGCCACTGAGTGGTACTAAACAACTTCACTGAGTCAAGGGATGGAACCATTCAGGCCTTTGAAGGTGAAAAGTTATCTACAAATAATGGAGCTAGTGCTGAGTCAAACAATACATCTGTTTAAACTGGGAAGACATGAACTGTAAAAACTAAGTTGAAACGAGGGCTTTCCCTGAAAGCATTAAAAAGGCTTAGTTTGGCAAGTGGAGATTTTTTTTTCTTTAATATAGCAGGATGCAACATAATGGATAAGACCACAGAAGCCATGAAATGGAAAAATGTGATTTGCTGAATGCTGCATTTAAAAACTGTCAGTACATCCATCTTTATCCAGGGACCAGCCTGTGAGTAGAAGAGTCTTTCTACAAAGGGAGTGAAGGGATTCCTCTGTGCATGACATCAAGGGTATTAAACTTTCTCTATATAACATTTTTGCCTTTCTGAAAAGGAAAGAGAGAACTTATGTAAAATCAGGATTCTGTGACATGGAATTTCTTCTTTGTCATACAATCCTGGCTTTGTATAACTTTATCTAACCTGTATGGTTTTATACAGTTTCCCCTTCAGTTTTTCTGTGTGAACAAAGCACATGAAATACTTAGGGCCAGCTTTTCCATGGTCATAAATCCTTCTAGTTCCTCTGCTTTCCACAGCACGTCACCACAACTGATGTTTTGATCCAAGGCAGGTCAGTTAATCACAGTAAAGCTTAAATATTTAAGGAGAGGAAAGTTCCACAGTTGGATATTCAGACCTGACAAGTGTTTAGCATCGTGGCACAAGATGTGAGTGGAGATGACCTACCTTCCCTCCTCTGGGCATCACTGGAAGGCTCACCTGTGTAAGTGCCAGCCAGCAGCACATTTCTAGAGGCTCGGGGTGGCATCATTGTCCCTCTTGTTCTCCAGGATCTCATCTCCCAGGTAGGGCAGGTCAACCTGCAAACCACCTATGGCTGACAGAGGGGTGCTGGAGCAAGAGCAGCCTCCTGCAGGAGTGTGGGACATGGGCCAAGAGGCTCGACCTCGCACTCGGCGTGTGACGTGGGCTGGGCTGTGTATTAGATTAAACACCCGCATTTTCCAGTCACCAGATTTTCCCTGCAGGAAGAGTCAGTCACTGTCAATATTTATAAAGCCTGATGAGACCTTCTCACTGTAGGGCAGGAGTGAAAAAGTGTTTCATCATTATGAGTTTCCAGCTCTTCAGTGACATTTGATGAAATCATATTAAGTGTAATTATATTTGAGAGGAACACGTCTAAGTTCTAATGAGCCTTTATAGTTATTCATTATCTGATTTCTTCATTTTCATTTTCCAAAGGTTTGTTTGCTTCATTCAGTTAAATTAAAGGAGAGCCTTCCCTTCAACTTTCAGATCCTTTCTGAGTCTTATGGCTCTACACTGGCAAATATTTGCACCCAGTTTCTTGATTTTTAGTTTCTAGGCGGTCCCACCATATGTGAGAAGTCATGAACAAAAATAGCTTAATGAATAATAAACCCTTCCAGGTTTACAGACTACGATTTTTGTACTTTATTAAAGGAAATTGTTACATAAATAAAGTGGGTTTTGCAATTTCAGAAATTACTACAATTAGTGGGACAAAATCCAGCCACTACAGGCGATTCACACAAGAATTATATGGTGTTTTAAAGCATAAGTCCCATTTTGAGCAGATACTCTGGATTTTAATGGAACTGGACTGAACAACACACTGACTTGCACTAAAGATTAATATCTTCTCTGCCACTCTGGTTTTGTTTATTATTTAAGTATCTGACGTGGGATAAAAAGTTCTGGATTTTAACAGGACTGTCTATCTTCATTCATTTTTTCCTTCCCTTTCTGTGCCTTTTTCATGAGGAATCCAGGTTAGATATATTCACTGAAAGCTGCAAATTATATCTGTAACTCTAATTATAATTATAATTAACTATCTAGATGGCCTACAGTAAAGACGGCGAAGAAATGAGAACGTGTTAATTGGCTTCTGTGTAATGATGTTTTTCCCAATAACTTTTCCTGATAGTCTTATTAAAAATCCTATTTTTGGGAGATGAGGGATGTTTGAAATAGTACATTGTCAACAATCACCGTAGGAAAAAGCTTCTGAAAAGAAATATGAAGCACCAAAACATTAACAGGACACAGTTGTTCAACACTGTATACCTGCAACTGATTAATTTCCTAAAATAAATATTCTTAATTTCCTAAAATAAATATTTATTTTTAGAATGTAAAACCTTCTTTTCCCCTGTTTTGTCTAAGACCATCATGTAAGTGTATTGTAGCAGATCCCATGTACTTGGAGAGACAGGTGATCCAGGCCAAGGATCTGGGAATCAAGCTCCTTTGAACTTCACGACTTCTGGAAATTCAAAATTCACATCTAGATATTTCTAAACAGCCCTTGGGTTTTTTATGAGCTGGACATCTTCTGAATTCTGCACTGTTCTCATTCTCGGTATGAATCTAAATGTATCTTGAACATCTCTTGAATTTCATCTGTAGTTAAAGACTACATGTTTTGCTTTCCATATGCTTTCTCTGTGTCAGAAACAATCAGGTACTCTAACTTTCACCTTTTTTGCAAAAAAAATTACCTCTGATTTAGCTCTGCCAGAGCCTGCATCTACATGAAAGGAGCTTTCAACAGGCCACCTCTATCATCTCTGTTTTCAAATCACAATATTTGCATAGACTCTCTTCACAACAATAAATAAAAGAGAGGAAGCAAAGTATTAAAGGCAAAATTCAAGGATAAAAGAAATAATTTGCAATCCTAGTTAAGGCAAAGCATCATGCTACATCTTTGTTTTTCAGATAACCCAAACCAACTTCAAAGTTAAACTCTAAAGGCAGGATCAATATCCATAGCAACTAATTGCATTTACTGCACTTGCTGGAAAGTGCAGTGGCTGTGGCTGTGAATACCAGAGTAACCACGGTACTATAGATGACACAGGGCATGGCTGGAGGTGTGTCCTTGAGTTCTGTGCCACCAGGACACTTCCACTCTGCTGATGGTGCCCAGGCTCTGCTGTGTTTTAAAGAAATATATTGTCCGTTCCCTTCTGTTATTGTTGACACCAAAAGAATTCACCAAAGCAGAATTAAAGAAACTCTGTTGTCCTCTTTCAGCCCATGACATGTACAAAAACCTCGACACAGGTGGCACACAGAAATTGTTGCTTTCTTGATCATTAGATAATGCCTCTTTCCCCTTGTGCTCCTTCATGCAGCTCTTCCTGCTTCTCTTCTGTTTGAGGTAGATTTTACGTTACTCAGGGCAGGCATTGCCTTTATATTTTTAGTTATGCAGTGCATAGAATAAAGGACTTCTAGTCCTGGGCTGGGACTACAAACTACCTCCATACAGGAACTAATAAATCAATAAGGATTTACTGTTTGCAACACCACTCTATTAGACAGCTCTGAGCTGAGCAGTTTGTTCCATTGCAGATGGAGCATGACTACCCATGTCCAAACAGCACTTCTATCAACCATTCAGCAGTGCTGTATTTAAAATGTTTACAAAAGCAGAAGTAATATCCTGTAGCTGGGTCTTCTTGTCTATATTGTGCAAGCAGAGCACCCCTTCTTGGGATTTACCAAATATTGTAATTCAGTTGAATTTCTCTATGAGACAACAAGCCATTCAGTGTAAATGGTTGATAATATCAGAAACTTTTCTGTGTGATTTAGTTCTATTTGATTAAACAGATAACATGCTTCTGTTTCTATTTGTCAGTTCTATATACAGAACTTGTAGAATCAGAAAGAGAACAGGATCTGAAATGTATAGAGGAGATCATTAAACAGTAACAAAGACATCTTTTAAATGTTACTATTTCCCTTCTGGGTCCCATAAGCGTTGCCAAGAACTGCCTATGGATATATGATCCTGTTTAAAGCACAATGCTTTGGTGATAGGTCTTCAAATGGTACCTTTGGGAAACAGACCTTGCCCTTTTTAAAATATGTTTGTCCAAAACAAATTAGTTGATGAATGTTAATAAATACTCACTGACGTGCGGAAAACCCCCACAACTAGGTAGTTGTAGAGAAGACACGTTTATTCAGTGCTGGGTGCATGGGGGATTGGTCCACCAAAAACATGCACCCCTGTTTGTGCTTACAGGCCTGTTTGTATACAGTTAAAATATGTATATTCATTATTTCTTTATACATATGTATTATTTTCTTTTGACAAGGCAGAGTTATTCTAATTAGTTCCAAGAAGTAATTTCCATCTTCTCCTCTCTGCGCCCCTCCCATCTGAGTTTGAGCACTGGTTTCCATTTTTCCTGGGCCGGGGTCTTCGGGGGTCTTGGGGATGAAGATCGTGGGTCTGCCTCACTGTGCCCTTTTCAGCTTGGCTCAAAAAGCAACCTAAACCGGTTTTGTTGGCAACTTGAACTGGTCTAATTAGCAAACTTCTACAATTATCTCACTTTCTTGACATTTCTCCTGATTTATCTTTAGTTTTAGAAGCTTCAAGGCCAGGTACGGATAGCAACCATAACATATCCTTTGTAGCTAATAATTCAACCATGCAGTCTATCTCTGCTACTTCAGCAACAGCCTCTACAATTATTTCTATTAACCCTCTCAGCGTTAGTTCTTTATTGATACCTTATATCACTCACCAAACTAATTTCCTTGGTTCTGTGTACCTCAATCATTTTGTTGGTGCTTTCCAATCATTCCTTTCTAATAGGAGAGGCAGCATTCACTGGACAGATGGCAAAATTAATACTTGGACTTATTTTCTGTACACGTACAGCCACCATGTCCCTCTGTGTATCAATGGCACTTCTGTTTTGTCTTACCCTTATCTGACAATAACCATTGCCTGCAAAAATACGGCCTGTTGCAGCTCCAAGTCACGGAGTCACAGACACAGCTTGTGCAAACGTAAATGAGGACATTGATGAAGCCCAGAGTAATAAATCTGTGTAGGGAAGATGAATTTGGGTCAGGTTTCGCCCTTCTGTGCAGCCCTGGATCTGCAGAGCAGCTCAGGGCACACAGAGCTCATGCTGCCCTGTTCTCTGTCACTCTCTTTTCCCCCTCGGAATCCTTCATTGGCAATTCCATGCTGCTCTATTCAACATTAATTTCTGCCCAGATTTCTCTCTGAACTGATGTGAGAATTGCCCTGGAGGAGGCGGGGAGAGAGGGAAGAGGGCAAAGAGGGAGGATGAGCACAGGGGAAGGGCATGGTGGCTGCTGTGTTTGCTCTGCACGCTCAGCCCCTGCCCTGCCTCTCCTCCTTCAAAAGCAAACAGAGAGAAACCCCTGCAAGGTGCAGTGCTGGTGGACTGTGGGGACAGTGAAAGGGGCAGCTTGGGGCCACAAGCAAGAATCTGCACCTGTTCTCCCCCCTCCTCACAGAAAGGTACCCCAAGGTTACATGGGCTACTCCATGGCCCAGGAATGACACTTAGGAGAATTCACTGCTGGTTAACATCTCCTTTTCCTTCCCAGTTCCACAAGAGTCATCCACAAAGTATTGACTGCCATTGCTGGCAGCCATTCTATTTCCCTGTGCATTATTTTTCCTCCTGTATTCAGGGCAGGGAAAGTTCAGGAGCTGGAGCAGCATTTAGAGGGGTGGTAAGGTCATTGTTATTCCGGGATAGGGCTGCAGTGCAGGAACTGACATTTTGTGTGTTTACATCAGATCTGCCTCATGGAGTTATAATCAGCCATGCTACCAAGACTATGCGCTGGAAGGATTCAAGTCCCATGGCCTCTACCATTGTAACTTAAATTCCACTAATAATAGCAATAATAAGAAAAACTGGCGACATTTAAGCAGAAGTCTGGGCCAAGTATGAGCAAGGATGGAAGAGAACAAATAAAAGATTATCTGTCCTTTGAAACAGCCACCTTCCTGCCAATTCAAATATTGACCACCTACAGAATAGGAAAAAATCACTCCTTGCAGTGGGATGAAAATGGTGGAGTTTGCTTCAGAGAGAACCCAGGAAGCAAAAATGGTGTTTGGAGGTTTCCAACAAAGGCCAGAGCTCCAAAGAAGAAGAAAGGCACTGTGTGCACTGAAGGGGCTATCTCAGGGTTGCTTTTTCAATGTGAAATCTGAATGGAGACATAGATTTCACCTCCAGGCTGCTATGTGACATTTAGTGTATATAGAATAGAATATTCTGAGTTGGAAGGGGCCCACAAGGATCACTGAGTCCAACTCCTGGCCCTGCACAGTGGTGACACTGGCCCTAAAGGGTGGTTGTGAGAAAATCCTCACCCTCAGCAGTTTCCATGGACATGGTGTGAAATGGGTGGGGAATAGATATGCCTGGAAATGGAAACTTGTGCATACAGGGTATCCTTCAACCACATCCATTCCCTAATCCAGCTCCCAGCTCAGCCACACAAGCTGTTATAAATTGTATGGGGTAGCACAGGGAACAGATGGGCTGGAAGGGTCATGAGATAGAAGGGAAAGGGAGGAAAAGGCAAGGAAGGCAAGGCCAAAACTGTAAGTGTCACAGTATCCATGCTCACCCCTTCACAACACCAAATCATGGTCTTGGCATAGCTGTTTTCTAGAACTTGTGCACAGAAATGTATCAAGTGGTTTCTACCCATTGAGAACAGAAATGTCTGGGCCCCCTCCCTCATCAGTGCTGAGAGATGGGTTGGAAATGACAGTTTCTCTCCTCTGTTCACAGAGAGATCTGGACATGACTCAGATTGCATGACACTGTCCATCTCCAGTCACTCCAGTCAGGTAGGATGAATATCACCATCTGCAATCACCTTCAGGGCATAGTTTCCTGGACCTTGCCTCCAAAAGGATTCAGCACCAATTCCTACATATCTACCTTAGGAAGCAGTAGGAGCAGGTCTGTAGGGTGGCACAGCTGGCAGTGTCCTGTCCCCTCCTGTCCACACTGTCCCTGTTTCAGGGGTTTTACTTGGCTTAGGTCTGGTTTGCACTTGTAGAGAAAGCAGCCATAACAATGGAAGCTCTTCAGGCATGTTGCCATGTGCCCACTCTGGGGTGCAAATCCAACTGCAGAAAGTCAGAAAAAAGCAAGAGATTCACTTCCAAATGTACTCCTGGTCCAAACAAAACTCCTGGAGAAGCCATATTCCTACCTACCTCACATTACCCTTGTTCCTCAACTACTTCCAGAAAGCGGAAAGGGTGAGCTCCTGCAGCTTCTTTATTTTAAGAAAAACATTGCTAAAAAGAAATCAAGTACTGATGGATTTATTTTTTTTCTTTTTCTGCTCCTAATCCTGAAATGGTAACTGACACCTTCCTGCAGAACTCCCAAAGTGATTGCTCATTTTACACCAGAGTTGTACACAAGATATGCATGGTGACATGACTTAGAAGAGCTCCCCTGTCTTCCAACACACTCCAAAGTCAATATTGTTCTGATTGTGTTAGGGTTTGTTTTGACCATTATTTTAATTGTAGTGTGATGGGTGTTGGTTTGGTTTGCCATTCTTTATATTCTTTCTTTGTCACTTCAAGACAGAAAAACTTCAAAATAAGTCTGTCTGTCTGAGATGTTTGTTTTCTAATGATAGAAAGGCCTGTAGAGATCAATTCTGAGAACAAAGAACTAGAATCTAGCCTCTTCTCCAGTAATAATTAAGTCTTTTATCCTATACAGAACAGCATATTAAGCTTTGCCACAGTCCTCAAAGGTATTATTACCACACTTCAATGGATGAGGGCAAATAAAGCCAAGGAAGGCTATAATTTCCTTTTGGTCACTTAGCCAAAGTGATGCAAAGTGAAAAATAGAGCATAAAATGTCCAGTTCTAGGTCATACTCTGTTGCCATCACCCAGTGCTTCCCCTGGTGACACACACAGCTATGAGGGAAGTGGTTCTCTCTTCTTGGCCTTCCTTGCTCATGAACAAGAATTGCAAAGACTTGTTTTCACCCATATGGGTTTGGATGGGTCTGGCTTAGGAACTGACATTTGTCCCCTCCTCTGTCCCTGCATTGGGCTGTAACCTCCAGTTCCACTGGAGGAAACTTTTTCCCTGCTGAGAAATAGAAGAGGAACTGGAGAGAAGCAAAGGAACAGCACCACTGTGGAGTCTGTATGGCTTTAAGACTTCTGTGACTCAGGTTACCTATTCATATGGCCATAATTAAGAAATTTGGGATTTTTCAATATTTTTTATATATTTTTTGTCCTAAAAGAACGTTCAAATAAGAATTGATTGAAGAGCATCCTAAAATCTATGCTGTCTCTATGTGGATAAATGTAAAGCATCACACCAAATTATCTTTATGGTCTCTTTTTGCTTTGAAACTAATAACAGATGGACTATTCCGTGTAAGGGTTAAGTATTTTGTTATTCTTTCCTTCCTAAACTTTAATCATATGCTTCTCCTTTTAAAGTCCCCAGCTAACAAATCCCACTATTCTTGTGCAAAGAAACTGGTGCCTGACCCTGCATAGAATTTTCTAAGCAATTCTCTACCAAAGTAGATGAACAGTATGGAACAAATGGGAAGGTTTGTCTCCATCTCAGCCGTGCCACCTGGTGGTACTGGGTCTCCCGAAGGAACGAGGTCTGCTTGCACCATCTAGTGGATTCAGGTGACCGAGCCAGAGGGATATTCTGTTCCCAGTCCTGATCACCAACAAGCCTGAATAATTGAAAATAGAGACGAGGTATTTGCTGTTTCGGGTAACTCTAAGTGAACGTAGGAAATACAAAAAGAAAACTTACCTACACTACTATAATGAGAATTTTTTAATAGTGAATTCTTTTTCACCTCTAATTTTTATTTAATATCACCACGATTCAGTGCACAAAATGCAGAACTCATTAAAAAGTAGTAAAAGAGGGAAATTCTTTCTCAATATTACCAAAAAAGGCATTAGTACAACCTCACTTCTGAGGGTCAAGATTATGGAGGTCAGACTGCAATCATTATCACACATCCTTCCTTTTGCAGTTGCTTAAGAACAGCTTTGCTTTCCTCCAGAGAGAAATAGAGCTGTGAAAGTGAAGCTACAGGGAGACTATCTCATCACTCTTACTGAGTGAAGAATGGAAAGAAAGGGGCATTTATAGGAAGAAATATTAAAGAAAAAGATAATTTCTCATAAATATTCCATTATTTTTCAGTGGCAACCGTAATAATGAGAGAAGTGACCCAAAACCAGGATGGATTTGTTGGGATCAAATCACCTGGGTTTTTTTCCTGAAGTATTCCCAGAAGCAAACACCTCTGAGGCTTTCCCTCTTATTTCTGCCAGTTTCATAGGCTGAGGTGTAAATCTTCAACTGTATTCAGATAGGGAGGGTATGGCCTGGCTGAAGCACATGGTGAAGCCTAGCAATACAGCAATACTCAGCAGGTCCTGGCACCAGTAGGGCCACTGCTGTGCCAATGAGATGAGTTCTTGTGTGGTAGAAGCAGCACTCCATGCACACCTTTTGTGTTTAACCCCCACCATGAAGCTGTGTGAAAATGTGACCATTAGGAGAGGTGTTCTGGCTGGCCAAGCTCTTTTCCATGGGCTCCTCACTCCTCCTCATCCCACTTCATCAAGTATATCTACACAACTATATCTGCTTATCTTTGAGGGAGGTTTGGAAATACACTTACGAAATATAGAGCATTACTTCCATACTCTGTATGAATTATAGGATATTATTATTGCATATCATTTCTCAGGGAATGACTTTCCATATTAATGTTGCAAGGGATGCTGAGGCAGATTTGGGAAGTGCCCACACCTAGGAATCCCCAGGAACCTTCTGCACACACCATTATGGAGATGAGGGCAATTATAGGCTTTGATCACACAGGCTTTACTGAGTCAACACTTCCCTTGGCTTGACTGAGGGTACTGTCCTTAAAATGCACTGAGCCACTTCCAAAAACTTTAGAAGTACAGCTAAAATGGCAGCAGCTTCATTATTCAAGGACAGAGTCACATTTAAGGCCTTTATTTTTCCTTTGAAGAAAACTAGAGTTTTGCAATTGTTGTCAGTCATTCTGAGTTTTGGAATTCACCTGCAAAAAGCAGCTTGTTCTCTCACCATGGAGATCCACTGAGTCATGTCAGAGGATGTAAAGCATCCAGGAAAAGAGAGGCACTTGGTTGTGAAGTTCCAGGTTATGTCTAATGGATGCATATAGACTTCCTCAAACACAAATTATTCATTCCTCAAGACAGTATAATGCATAGAGAAAGTAGAGCTTCATCCATTAGCAAACAATTTATGTCCCTCAGGACAATTAGAAATGTAAAACCTGGGGAGTGAGGGCAGATGCCATAGCTGAGATTTGCATCTTGATGGTGACCACGTGTAGATGAGTTTCAAAGAACCAGCCATCAAGCCAGAAATGTTGCCAGTACACACAAGAACAGTGTCACTGTGCCAGGATTCCTTTTATCCCAAAAAGCCTGCCTGCCCTACCTCACTGACTGCCTCCACCAAAGGCCTCTGGCACCAGAACAAAAAGAGAATCCAGAAAATTAGCTCCTAGCCCAGTGTTGTTGGGTAAGGACTTGGGATACTTATTAATATTTATGACTCTATTCATTTTCCAAGCTAAGCACATGACCTGCTAAACCACCTGGACCAAATTCTTTGTAAATGACATCCTTCACTCAGAATAGCCTTTGAGTCATGTTAGGGCACAAGTACTCAATGACTTGGAAAGCCTTTCTAGGAATTTAAGCACCTGCTTGTTGCCATAGCATATTTGTTTTGGCTGTCCTCCTGAAGATTACCCTACGCCTAGCAGAGGCAAGAAATGCTGTGTGCTAACCATCTCTCAGCTGGAAGGTTAATGAGTCTGACATCGCTGAAATGTTTTGATAGATCAACAGTATGTCATGACACGTCAGCTTTTATTGCCATTGGAAGAGCAGTTAAACTTTGCATGCCCAGAAGCAGGGGGGTCACAGAGTAGGTGAAGATGAGTGTGGTGGCAAGGTGAGGAAGCAGCTCACCTGCGAAGCAGGGACCATCCTCCTGTCATCAAAGACCACAGAAGCAGATACTCTTGTGCAGTATTTACACATGTAGGCTCCTTGTCTCAGGAGGATATCAAGAGGAACAAATCAGTGAGAAATAGCCCACATTGAGGTCCAAACACTAAGCAAGTTCCTTTGATCTCTCCCCTTCTCTGTTTCCTCTTCATGGAGCAGAGTCAGGAATTCCTGCACCCACAAGAACAGTGTGCTGATCAATAATTAAAAGACATCCTAAATATGACAGTGACCACAACTTTATAAGGATGTAGGAGTTATGATTAATATTTAGATACAGAAATTTCTGAGATCAGGACCAGTAGAAGGCAGAGTGGAACATCAGTCAGGGGGTCAGTCCAGCCCAGCAGGACCATGGTCAGGCAGAGCAGAGCTGTGGAGAGCTGGAGATTGACATTCCCTGCCATCACTGGGGCAGGGACTGATGGCCCTGTGCTTGTCCTAGGCAGGGTGGGGGGAATCTCAGGGGGCCTGGGCAGGGTCATTAGGCCTGTTTGTGTCCTCAGCATCCTGACAGACTTCGGCTGTGTACAGCATCTCTGCTTTGCTCGCCTCTTGGTGCTTTGGTTTCTCTTCATCTTATACCAGGAGGAGGTAGTAAGGGACCTGTGTGGTTTAAAAGGCTCTGGGACTTGAAGAGAATTTTAGCTCGAGTAAACAGTTTTTTATGGATATTTCTTTCCACCTGCAAATACAAATTTAACTTCCCTTCATTCACTGTGCTTTCTGGGACTAAAAACTAAATTTAATAAGTCAGTCAGTCCAGAGAGGTTATCGTTATGTTAATCTTGCAGGAAGCAGCAGGGGTGCGTTCTCCAGACTGCAGGGACACAGAGAACTCTCTGTAGAGCTAACAGACTGAAAGGATGCTCTGCTATCTCCAGAGATCCATACAGGACTGCAGAAGTGAAGGAAGGGCCATCCAATGTCCGGGAGTTCATCTCCCTGTCATGTTTTACAGTTATAACCTACCAGACCACTTGTGTATTGCCCAGCTCTCTCTCAGACATCATAACCTGCTTTGCTTTGCTTTTTTCTTTGTTAAATCCTGTTGTTTCAAGGCCTTCTTGCTATGAGGCTCTCCTTCAGCTTAGCATATTTCTGTCCAGTTTTGACAAATATTTCAGAAAGTGAGTCAGGCAGGATCTGAAATGAAACATGTCTCCTCTGAGGATCTGTTGGTCTCCCTCAGTCCCCCCTTACCAAATAAAAAGTATTCAAGGGTGTTTGCTCTCCTGACTGATCTCTTTTCTGCACCTGTTCCAGCCTGGTTCTGAGGCAACTCTTGCTGTGAACAAGTGATGCTCTTGGACTCATGAATACAGATTGTCTTACTGTAAATCACTTAATCTTGGTAATATAATAATATTACTATCAACAGTTCTGTATAAACACTTCTCCGACATACATGCCTTCTAGTCCAGTTTCATATAATGTGCTCAATGGTTTGCAATTTTGCAAATTTATCACATTTCTCTTTCCTCATTCTTGTGAGGGGGAAAGTGTTTTCCTTGCTCTTTGTCAAATTCTTCCTGTGCTGGACTACACTGCTCTTCCAGCTTTCCAGGCAACTTCAAGCATCTTGAACAAAAGTTATCCAGACCATTGCTGAAAGCTAACTTAATGCCTGAAGACTGACAAACTCACACTTTTCGCAGTATTCAGACTCATCCAAGACGTTTATGCAGAGATCACTAAAGGTGTTTCTAAGTACTAACACCCAAAAGGAATGCACTGGTCAGGCATTTGCTGATTGATTGCTCAGGTCATGTGCCCATGAGCTGGACCACAGCTGGTGGGGTGAAGTGACACAGCTGGAGGAGGACAGAGGAGCAATGCAGAGACTTCCCGTGTCATGAAATACCACTGTGTTGCATGAGGCTTCTGCATCCACTGCTTCTATTTCACTGGGTTTCTTCTTTTTTGAAATACAGCGCAGCTGCTTCACAGATCTCCTCAATCACCCAGTGGCACATATTTGTACACGTGCCATAAGGATTTTTTCTTTCTTGTTTAGCCAGCACAGGCAGGAAGTGATAAGGGCTGCTTTAGCTAGAGATTCATGCTGCAGCAGGCATGGAGCTAGAAACTCCCAGATAAATGATGGTGACTTAAGGTCCTTATCTAAGATGCTCCAAGGAACTGCCATAATCAAAATAATATACACCCGAAAGAATAATTATTAACAAAATTCAAGGAGCCTGACCCCAATCTCATATTGGGCTTATAATTTAATCATTTTTTCCTGAATTTGACAGAGCTGCTTCTCTCTGAAACTTTGGAAGTGAAATCAGAGTCAGGGCTCAAATCTTTTGACCTCCTTATTTATAATTGAGCTACTCTGAAAGGTTGTATAGCCCTTTTGTGATGCTATTCAGACTAAAAAGCAGGCGAGATTTGTAGATCAAAGCAGCTTTTGTCAAAGCCGGCCACTTCCAATCCTTCTGTGTGAAGTGGTAGGCTGGAGAATTTTACAGAAACAGACTCCCTAATGTTTTTTTATGACACCTTTTTCCAAACAGTAGAAACTCAGAGAACAGTTTCTAGCATGGTTTCCTGTTCCCATCAGTAAAAGCTTATAACTGAAAAAAATAAAACACCTGACTTTAAAAACACTTCAATTAAGCTCAAGTCAAAGTATTTATTTGAACATCATCCCTGAAATCTACTTGAAAATCACCTGGAGACTGAGTTTAATGACTTCCTTAGTTGCTGTGTTTATAGTATTGTCGTTATTGATGCTTCTGCTTCCCTGTTCTCTTTTAATGGAAAGCAAGGCCAACAGAGGGAATATCCATGCTTCTTCAAGGAAGAAGCAAACCTCTGACCTATCACAGGGTGAGCCTTTGTGTCCCAGGGAGTATGTCACACTTCTCAGGCTCTGCTTGAGGATTCAGGGACGTGCTGGACTATTGATGGGAACTGAGATGGAGAGCTCTGTCCAAAGCCAATGACAACAGCTAACATAGCAACAAAAATAGTGATTAATAACCTCTATTTGCTCTCTTATTTTCTCTTCCCAGTAACTGCAAAGCTGTGATACCTTAAGACAATGTAAATTGTTTGAGAAACATTTTACCAAGAATGTCACATATCACCTTGCCTGAAGTAGATCACACCAGATTCTGGTGTTCTCCTGGGAGATACGGAAGAACTTGGACTGAGCCCTGGAGAAAGCCAGTCCTCTTTCATCAGCAAAGTGACCTGACACGTCACTGTCTCTGTGTGAGAAGCTGGAGCTACAGCAACACAGGAGGGATCACAAAGAACTCCATCTTTCATTTCCTTCCCTTCTGACTCACATGAATGGCTCATCTCATGGAGCCATCCAAAGATGAAATTGCTAAAACCTTTTCACAATGCCCATCAGCATTTTGCGTTCCAACCAAAAACCTCCCTGTAAATTCAGTTTTGTTTTGAAAACACTTACAGCTTTTGGCTGGCAAGTGTATTTTGAAAACTATCCATTAAGCCTCAGTGAAATCTAGGCAGTCAGTGCTCTCCTGAGACTTTGGGTGGTTGTGAGAGAGAAAAACAGCCTAAAACCATGTGTATTATCAAGCTGGTGAGCAGGTTTCATACACACACTGAATTCCCCAAACTCCCAAATTCCTTTAGCAGGAACATCTTCTATTGCTTGCCACAAGAAAAGTGTAAAGTGGGGAAAATATAGAATGTCAGTGTCTTATACCCCCCATGAGAGCCCCAGTCCCCAACTCTGGTTCTGTTTCTCAAATCTTTTTGTCACGTGTGACAAAAGACAGCAAACAGGTGGCTTTCCCCCACAGGGCACAGATCAGAGAGCATGATGACAGTCTGCATTGAACAGCAGATCAAATAATTCTCTTCCAACAGCACATCAAGCACATTGGCAATTTTTTATGCTGATTTTGTGGTCTTCTCTCTCTCAGTTTTCCTGTTCACACAGGACTTTGTGGAAGCAGATAATGTAATGAATCAGTGTTGTTAGACAACATCGTTACACTGATTTCTCATCAGAAGATGCTTAACACAGCAATTCATTTTTCACTGTCAAATTGCTTACTCTTTTATTCTTGCTTTGCTTTCCCTTCTCTTCTTGCCCATTTCTTTCCATTTCCTCCGGACTCTGGTGCATTCTGAAAATTCAGACATAAAATTTTATACACAAGTTCAGTGTTGGAAGGATTCTATCCATGGCCAGACACTGGTAGTTTCATCAGCTTGAAAAAGCCTGAACCAATCTCAAAAGAACTAGATTATATCTACTGAGATACTGAATTTTTAACACAAAGGGAAAAAAACCAGCTCAGATTCCCATGCAAACCCATAAGGGCACAATCCAACTAACATTTGTTCAAGCACTTCCTAAAACTCTCTAATGAATACCACGTGCAAACAGCCAGCTATTGGCACGTACAAACAATACAGTCATGGACTTCATTGCTCATGAAGGTTTGCATTTAGACCTCAGGCTGCCATCCTAAAAATATTGGCTTCATATATGAGAGAGCTGTTGTCTTCACATAGCTATTATTTGCTATGAGTGATGGAGCAAATTCCTAGTATTTCTGTCACCATCTGTGCCTATGTACTTTAACAAAGATAATTGAAATTTATCCTGAGCAGCTTGATCTCCCTTGCTCTGTGTGTAATGCAGGCTGTCATTTTGGATGGCTTGAGCACTGTGCTTTCTACCTTATATGTGGTGCATAAGGTAAGAAAGAAAACAAAAGGTATGCTAACTAAATATTCTAAGTTGGTCTTAGAACATAGCATGTCCTGGCAGACCAGCTGAATACAGCCTGTGAAGTTGAATAATGATGATGACAATACATAAAAATAAAAGTAAAAAAAAATAAAAATAAGAATGTTTCATTTGTGAAAGCCAGGGAAAAACATAATACCCATCTTTCTGTGTTCACAAAACACTCATAATTCATGCAACAGCCACACATGTTACATTTGATGCACCATGTGGTCTGGAAATTAGGATCACAAGGTATGCAAGGAACCTGGAAGCAAAGAGGACTGCAGGGATTCCTCTCCGCTGGAGTCCCAGCCTTTGCCTCTGCTGAGTCTGCCACCACACAGGCTATTAGCATTCATTAAATGGGGGTGTTTTTGTGGTGTGGGAGCATCTCCACCTGGAACAAGTTGAAAAGGCGTAAAGGCCATCAAAGTGCTATCAGATGCTATTAACACTGAGTCCACTGAAATCTGGGCTACATCTGAACTACTGGCACACAGATGACAAGTCCTACGTCCCACTAAGAATTTCCTGAGTCCTCTTTTGCTCATGCGAAAGATGCTTCTGATGGAATTGTAGTTCTCTAAATGACAAAGCAGAGAGTAAGAGGAATATTTCTGATGGTTTCATTAATAATGGATTTTCAGTCCAGACCCCGTATCTTCTTTCTGGCACTGTTTGATCTCTCTGAAGGCTTCTTTGCACAGACTCTTCTGCCCTCCCCGTGGCTGCTGATGGTGACACTTGTGTTGGAGCCCACAAACCGTAACCACTGTGTTGGTCTAAGAAGGGCTCTCCAGCTACAGTCTGGTTGCACAAACCTTCCCAAGCCACAGGCACCAGCCCTCACCATATTTTCAGTCTCTCAAGCATCTCTTCACCATATTTATGTGTATACAGAAAATGGCCCCTTTCTCTGCTGTTGCTGTCATTTTTCCCCCCAATCCTTCTGCCCAGAGATTATTTCCCACTCCCTCCACTCATTCCGCCAACCTTCCATCTGTAATTCCCACACCAGGAATACCTCCTCCCTTCTCCTAAGTGCTCGTGACAGCTGCCATCTTGGCCCAATCAGGAGTGATTGATCCAGCATCCCTAAGCGTCAAGTGCATTTGATCTGTAAAGCTCTCCAGCTGGGTCGGTAATAACTCATATCCGTTGTGGGTTACACATCAAGCAACTCTTTCCCCATCAGTCACGTCTTTCCTGATAGGAAAGTTCTTCAAGGGACCCCTTCACATCTAATCCACCATCTCATGTGGGATGTGACAGAAAAAAAAGTCATGAAAAGCAGTATTTTGCACTTCTTTGATGCAAACAAAGTTGATCTCCATGTCAACTTTGTTGAACAAAAACTTCTGTGGGCAGAGAGTGTGAATTCTTCTAGGATCTAGCCCATGATAAGAGCAGTCAACTCATAAATATTTATGTCTGAGGCTCACTAAATGAGCCATTACTCACCACTTTGTTTCATTTTCATTAACTCTATAACTGTATTTACTGAGCTCTGTTCAGATCCTGCTATAGAGACCGAGCTGCTGCTGCTGCCACTGTCAGCACAAGACTCCTGCACACCGCTCTGTGATCTGGAAAACTGGCTCCCAGCTTTGGGAGTGAAGAGAATCAGGGCCAGAAATACCTGTTGGTGTGGGATCACTGTTTTGGTGCACCTGAGCAGAAAGCATAAACATCTTTTTACACCTGACAGTGGAATGTATGTCCAGCTCTCCACTCTCCTTCAGATTCATGACAAAAGCCAAATGACCACTTTACATTTACTGCAGACTGGTTGTGTTGTGTTACCTAAATCACAACTTTTGGTGATGTGTTTTACAAAATCACATCGTACTGGTTTGTCTACCTGGCTAACAAATGTGAAATTAAATATCTATTCAGAAGTCAGATTTGCTAAATATTTTTTTAGCTATATAGCAATATGTTTCTGTGCATTACAGGTGTGGAAATCAGGCCCAAGCAAGATGGTGCAGACCAGTATTCTGTCTCTGAGAAATAGCAGGTTGCAAAGGAAGAACATAAGGAGAGTAAAGTCTGTAGAGAGGCTTCCTCCTCATCTGCCAATTTGAAATTCAGTGATTATTGAGCCAGAATTGTTATCTTTGTATTTAATTGTTTTTCAAGTTTTTCTTTCATGGTTTTGTCCCATCTCCCATTGATCTAATGTGAACTTTTAATCTCCACATCCTCCCATGCCAAGGAGTATCTACAGCTTAATTACATGTTGTGTGAAGCACCATTTTCTCTTCTTTCTGTTTCTTTTCTTAAACCTGTCACATGTGGGTTTCATTTGGCAGCCCAAGCTCTCATAATGAAAGACGTTTAAAAATCATTCCATCATTTCTTGTTTCCCTTCTCTGTGCCCTTGTAATGTTACACATCTGTCCATCAATCTCTCACCTCCTTTCAGACTAGAGAGCTACTGTATGTGTCTTGTATGGAAGTTGTTCCCTATCTTTGTTCATGCTTTACCCAGGCCTATAATCTTTTTCCAAATTTACATATCCTTGGGAGGTGAAGGCCAAGAGCTGTGCATTATGTTCAACAGTCAGGTGCATTATTATTTTATAGTGGGTAGTGGTGACATGATTTGTTCTCTCTCCTTCTATAAAATACATTTTTATTCTCCATAACTGACAGGTTCGGTAGGAAGGAAAGCTGTTTACTGCCACCTCTTGGCTGCAAGTAGAATGATTTGGTGCAGAATCTTTATTGAAAATCCAGGCAAAATTCCCTGAATCCATGAAGTAAGTGCGAAGGTATTAAGGTACTATGTGAATGAGAAATCTGTAGGGGATAAATTAGGGATTAACTGCTCCCCATAAATGAGATCTCACTGATATGAGAGAAACAAATGCAATGATACAAAGACCAGTTCTTAGAAATGCTGACAGTGTCAGGGATATCACAAGGAAAAACCTCGGGGAGAGGAAGTGCAGCTCTCTGATCCAAAGCACTTTAAATCATCCAAGGCCTTCCACTGATTTCAGAAAGCTTCCAAAGTTCTACACTGATTTTATTCTAAAGACATGAAATTGAGTAATATGAGAGTAGCAATATGAACAGACACACTGTCTATGTAAGGTCAAAATCACAGCAAACATAAAGAAGTTGACTGGGGTTTCTTCCAGACACTGTACTTTTTATTGTCATTTTTAAAAAACACTTTTCTAGATACTATCAGTCATTATGTATTTTGCATATAATCAGTGCTTAATTGCATCTAATTATTAATAAGGACTGAATACATATTACCATGCACATGGAATATAACAGACATAAGATGCAATGTAAATATTCTGTAAATCTCAGTTTCAAATGGTAAATTTGTGAATGGAAAATAATGTGCATTCCTTCATAATCAAGCATCTTTCATTGTCTGGAGATGTCATTCACGTTCAATGGGCATGCATATCATCTACAAGTTAAAAGGTGGGTATTTAAAGCCAGTGGTTTCTTTTATAACACTTATATAGTTTTATTCTAAATTATTTTTTTTTCTGAAAAAATCTAACATTGATAACAGTTCAAAGTATGAATAATATAAGCAAAGTCTTGACGAAACAACATTATTTGCATAATAATGTGCACCACAAGTATATAGTTACAGGATCATGCCCACACTGCAGTGAAACAGGCAGGCTTTTCTTTCTACAAGAGGGCCAAGGAGCTCCCAGAAGTCAAGAAGTCTGTGCAGGGTGAAATCTGGATCAGGGGTGAGGAATTCTGCCATCAGTGTACCAACACATGCTTCTTTATCAGCAAGGACGTGGAGCCTTCATGGCTTTGGTCACCTTCAGGTTTGCTGTGTGCCTTCCCCAGGAGCCATCTCAGGAGTAGAATTGCCATGAGCACTTCTATAGCTGGACACCATGAGACACACACTGACTCCATGCTGACTACAGGCATGATAAAGCATGATGGAAAAGGAGCGGATTCAGAACCTGAGCCAGTGAATAATTTTCTGACTGATTTCTGGACAGATGACAAAGATGTAAAAAATTTGGTGTCCCTCCTTTCAGTTTAGTGTTTCTTTGTCCTGTAAAAAGGTGTGATGTTTGCAATGCACACAGTCATGACAAAAGAGCAGCTGGGTTCATCCTTCTCCTCCCCAGCTCCAGTTCACAACCAGCCTGTCCCTGGCTGAAGAGAAGGTGGCAGGGCAAGACCTACCAGGTGACCTGGGCCTTGCTTGGACAA
>JAWWEW010000166.1:29104596-29128429 GCA_035583185.1 Anabacerthia variegaticeps | reverse complement strand
GGTGTGATGTTTGCAATGCACACAGTCATGACAAAAGAGCAGCTGGGTTCATCCTTCTCCTCCCCAGCTCCAGTTCAGCACTGACAAACACAACCAGCCTGTCCCTGGCTGAAGAGAAGGTGGCAGGGCAAGACCTACCAGGTGACCTGGGCCTTGCTTGGACAAATACTGAATAAAAAAATAAAATTCTGAATTGGCTTGCTGTGGGAGGGAGGACAGAAAGTCTGCTAAAAGTCAGAGCTTTGCAAAATAAGTTAGGGAGCACTAGCAGGGAGGGCCTTCAGCTTCTTCATCATGCAGCATCCTCTTTGCTTGTTTAGGAGATGGGACCCTGTTGGAAGGTACTCCCTGGAGGTGCCTCCACCAGGTGTCTCCTGAGGTATTCAGCCATTTTACAGTAATTTCTCAGAGGAAATCAGAATAAAATATGGCACCTGCCAGCCCCAGGCAGAAATGCACAGAATCAGTTTCATCTCATTGCAGTGGCCAATGCTTACAAAATGAAGGAGAAGTGACTGCTCTTATTTTGGATATATCTTCTTTGATGGCATCTTTTTCTCTGCACAAAATGAAATCACCTTTTTATACAAAACAATTAAGCGGTCTTGGCCCAGCTTAAAAGCAATGAAGACAATTTCCATGCCAATAATAATATAGAGGGAAAAAAACAAGAAAAACTTGGGATGTTCCAGTTGTGTATCTCCAAATCCAATAGTGGTCAAGGTGATAAAGCAGAAATAAAAGGCTTCTTGAAAATCCAAATTGGTTTCCCAGTTTGGAAGAATAGCAGCTGCACAGGAGATGTACACAAAGATAACGAGCACCATTAATACAATGGGCACATCTAACTTTTCTAACTCTTTCCCTATTTTGTCAAAATTCTCTATTACTCTGGACATTGTCTTTCCCCTGGTTAGTTCAGGGCATGAACTCCATCTCTCAATGCTTTTATTTCTTACTGGTTTTGTTTGTTCGTTTTCTCTGGCAATTAACATTTCAAAAAGTTCAACATTGCGATATTTGATCAGCCTCCTTTTCACACTCGGCTGACTTTTCAGCACTTCCATAATCGTCAGGGGCTCATTGATGACTATTTTAGACTGTGCTCTGCATTTTAGTTCATTCCTTTTGTTACATGTGGATCCAGAACAGAGTTTAGAGGCTAGAATTTTTGACTGTAGTTTTCTGAATTCATTGTAAGACTTGGATAAAACAGTTGCAAGGATGTCTCCCATGTCTGTCAGGACCAAGAACATCAGAGGGATACCAAACAAAGCATACAACATACAGAGGTATTTCCCAATCCGTGTCACAGGGTAGGTATTGCCGTAACCTTGAACAATAACAAGAAGAGGAAGAGAGGAGAGGGAAAGAGAGAAAACACTGTGATTTATTAGGCATTCATGTCCTCTGAGCCTTTTATTGTCAGTTTTCAAAAGCAAATCTTTAGTCCAGAGCATATTGTTTATTTTGGCTTTTCTTTGAAGCTGTTAACATTTCTGAGTCTCAAATGCTTGATACTAAGGAAAGGATTGTACCTCTCCAAGTACTTGAAAATTTGGAGTTTGCCATTTCTACTGAATTAACGCTTCCTAGTCTGCATGAGTGGGACTTACCTGGCTGAAAACAAGAGGATGTTTAGGGAGGTGAAAGAAAAGGTTTGGGCCATCCCAAGACTGGTGTGCGGTCTCTGTCCTGCTGGACACTGCTATCATGAAGATCTCCTGACCTGGGATTCTGGGTTAAGGAGGACCCATAGGCAAGACAAGAGAGGGTTTGGGCCCATGGGTGCCTGCACTGAGGATTTGAGCTGAGGGCACTATGGATCAGACTGGGACAATGAGACTCGTAACTCAAACTTCATTTCCCAATCAGAACTGCATGTGATGAACAGCAAACTGATAACAGAATTTGAATTGTCCCTGGTTTGTCGGCTCTAGCTCTAATGGCACATTTTGCATTGACATTGTGTCTGTACTGACTTCATAGTGTTCAGAGTCACTTAAATGTACTCAGAACAACAAAGGATCAAATGAGGACACATTTGTTTATCACATGAGGAAATGCTTGTTTACTTTAGAGTACTAAAGCTTACAAATATTGATTACAACAAACAGAGAAATACTACCAGACACACAGTCTTACATAAAATGGTAGCAGAAGATATGTCCTCCCCTAAATTCAATTTGGGTATTTATATTTCCTTCCTCTAACATATTGGATATGAAACTTAAATTGTAAGATAGTGCTTTTCCATTATAGTGAGAGAAAATATCAGTATTATAGTAACTGTATTAAATTTTAAGAACTATTTTTCTCCTCATCCTCCAAAAAGACATGAAGCATTTATTTTCTCTCTGCAAAAACATTTCTCTTTTCTAGATGTTCTAAGCCAAGTATTTAGCCTGTAAGATTATTAGCTCATATGCTGAGGTACAATTTCCTTCATTTACTTCATCCAGATGGCATCCAGGCTGCCATAGCCCTTGGTCTGAACCAAATATCAGTCCCTGCTTTGCTGTGAGGCACTGAAATATTATTCTTGGTCATTACCCACAGGTTAACTGGGAATGCTAATCTTTACTGTTGAAGAAATTTGGGAAAAGTCATTATCATAGTTACTTCACAGAGTGATATTATTTCCTTTTTTTATCAATTTCTGTGCATTAAGAATACCTTGTGCAGTTTCAAGGCTTAAAACTTATCCTGAGCTTAAATTTAGCTAAGCAGAAATCTATCCTAGCTGAGCCACTAAGCATCCTCTCCAGGCAGTGAAGAAATGGCAGTTCAGACTACCACACTTAAGACTGGTTGCCTCCATCCTCCTAGCTAATTAAAGGTAGCTAATTTAATTGTACCCCGAGGCAATTTATCAGTTCCTAACACTGCAAACAACAAAACCTCCCACAATGGAAATAGCCACCTATTCCACCTATTAGAAACAAATATTCCAGGTTTTCTACTGATCCCAAAACTCAGGTCAAAACCTGAAGAAGATGCATTAATGCTCAGGGTTATGAAGGCAAAAAAAAAAATACTGGCAGTTGAGATACAAATATGGTGAGTCAGTGTCTGAGGACATTTATCAAGTCCCATGTTAATGGAGGTGGGCAAATACATCCCAGGGAAAGGTTTTCAACAACAAGCTTTTCATTAGTTTGTTGAAGTCAAAGCTTTCTGATAAAACATCCCCTTTCAAAAATTCTGAGCTGCTATGTTGGCACCAGGAAATATTCACGGGGTGAGGATTCTGGTCACATTTCCAGTATGTGCCTCTGACCATGTAGATCACTGTCTTCAAACTTAGGAGCTGCAAGAAGCTGAATTTGAAGAGTCATCTAAGACATCCGAGTCTGAGGTTTAAGTTTCTACAGTGACTCAGACAGCACTCAAGTGCTCCAAGTGAGTATATTAGGTCTCACACTACTCCTTATAAGGAATAAGGTCTTTTTTAAGGTTCAGTTTTTCTTTTACTCTGAGATGCATACCCATGCTGGGGCCTTGAGTGTATCCTAATGCACTGGAGAAATGGCTTTGCAATTTGACACAATGCTGTGGGAATATTTCCCATCCAGCTTTGATTCTGACAAATTTAGATAGACAGTTCCTGTATTGGCCAGCGTTTGAGAAAGATTAGAAAAAGGATAAAAATATCTGTGGGAACGAGCATGAGCAGTTGTATTTAACAACACAGAGAGAGCCAAAATCAGAGGACATGTTTCTATTTGATTTAGCTCTTCCTTTGAAATCAGAATTAAAGAATTCAGAGGTGTCACTTAAACACTGTTGTGTGCTGTTAACCCAGAGAAACGTGAACAACACCATGGTTACTTATAGACCTGTAGGGGAAGAAAGCTGAATTAGAGATAAATGACATGGAAGCAGTTGACAAACAGTATATGCAACATGAATTTTCCAGTAAAGAGAACATTACCCAGTGGAACACACAATAGTGAGGTTGGACTGAAAAATGGAGCTTTCTTTTTACTGTAATATAAAAGTTCTGTGCACATGTCATATACAAGTACGTGTTACAGTATATATGTAATGATGCAGCTAATTAGTGTGTAATTAGTTACCAGATTCTGACTCGTTTCTGTGACTCAGCTACATCTCTGTGCTTGCAGACTCACCATCAATACTCAGGAGAAAAATTCAAGGGGATTTGGGGGTTGAGTTCAGGAGGGGATTTTTTTGTTTGTTTGTAGGTTTTTTTAATTCTCTGAAAGAAATGCATTAGAGGAAGCAGCAATAGCAATTGATTCTGTAGGATTTTACTTTACCTCTGAACTTACCCACAGTTGTGAATACTGTGCAGCAAAAAAAGAGAGACCCAAAGAAACTCCATTTTTCTTTTGGATTAACAAACCAGTCTTGTTCAGCTGTGTTGAGAAGATCATGGATTTCTTTCTTAAACTTCACGTCATTTTCTGTCATGTTATCTGTCACAGTCACAGCAGGAGACACAGTGAGTATTTGCAGACTATCACTCAGTAAGCAGCCAGCATGTTATTCCAGTGAAGTTTACTCCAGCTGAGAATTTGCTCATATTCTTTTAGAAGATAAAAATATCCACCTTCTTACCCTCCCCTTTAAACCTCTCCACCCCTGCAAAAATCAGGCAGATTCAGTGGTTTTGGTGAATAAAGAAACAAGAAACAAATAAAAATAAGCATAAAGAAGCAGTGCAGGAAGATGGGACTGTCATCTTCCAGCCTGAATGTCCTGTTTCATTTTGGACCCCCCAGGAGATTAGTCTTCATTTGACACAAAGGCATCAGAAATGTGGAGTCAACAGTAGGTAAGTGATATGAACCACTTGCATGTCAGTGCCCAGTGCCCTGCTGTGAGTCCCAGAGCCTGCACCCCTTGTTCCTCCTCCCCACGGCTGAGCCTTGTTTCAAAGGACATTATCTACGGGCTTGATTGCCCAAAACAGATCACTGTGTCAGCACAGCTACCTTAGGGAAATGCCAAAACTATGTATGAGCCCCGACACAGATCCAGGAGGATTTATAGTCCTTCTCTTCCCCTCTACCCCCCCACCCATCAGCATCGGTGGGTCTGGGGGGCAGAACTGCCCCAGTGTCACGCTGAGCATCCCATCACCACAGGGTGGGCTCAGGTGGGGGGGCTCAGAGCAGGAGAGAGTGAGCTGGAGAAACTTTCTGAAACAGAGATTTCAGCCCCCCAGAAAACAGAAGGAAATACTACAGGAATCTCAGCTGGTCTTTAGGGACCTTAGGTGACCCGGGCAAGAAGGAGAACACAGGCACCTGAGGAAAGTCTTTTCAGGCAGAAGCACAGGCGCTGGGAAAGCCCACAGGTAAAAATCACAGCTAAGGAAGAAAAGAGCAGTTCTTAGCTGGGCAGAGGGAAAATCCTCTTTGCAGGGTCAGCTGTTAGCATTTTGAAGAATGCCCTCAAAAGCAAAAAAATCTCATTCAAAAAAACCAAGGGAATGAGTGGGTCCCTGTACGATTAAGCCATTTTGAAATTCCAGTACATACCTGATAAACTTCTGGCGAGGTACGTCAGATTCTGCAGAAATTTTCTGTAGTCTTCACTAAATTCTACCTTCCGGTTACCTTCAATGTGGGAAAACATGAGAGCCCCAAGAAAAGCATAGATGACAAGAGACAGAATGAAGCAGGCATGAGGAAACACTGCCCAAAATATCTTTTTACATGCCGTTTTACCTCGCAGAGGCTGTGATGTTGATGCCATCCTAAGATTGCTTTTTTTTTTTCTTTTTCTCTTTAATATATAATTTTGTGGAGAAGACGCAGCTTTTAGGAAGAATGACGAGGACGTAAAAGCTTTTGCATCCTAGAAAAGCTTCTCCTGTGAAAACAAGGATTGTTCTGCCTCAGGCTTTCAGATCACATGTCTTTATAAGTGAAGATTGCACTACAGTCCCAATGGAAAAGGAGCACAACTAATCAAGGCTTGAAATACTTCTCAGTTGACGCCACCCCACTCTATCCCTGAATTACTATTGATCAGCCAGTGCTGTAATGCACATGGATTACCAGTTTCTATCAGTTTTCACTGGAGCCAATTCGTGTTTAAAGTTTCCTGTCCTGAACTACAGTTTCCCATTGACACGTAGAAATGTTTCCAGCTCCCCGGAAGGAAAATGCACACTTTAAGGGACTGATATCTTTAAAGATTTCCCCCAGAAATTAAGAGAGAAATTTAAAATTAATCAAAAGAAGGGGATGGCACTAATTGTAGGTCACCTCTGGGCAGGCTGTAGAACAATTAATTTCTCTTTCAGAAGGTTTAAAGAATCTCTCTCTACCATTCAGTCTTTGTAGAGGAGGCTTTTTGACTTCTAAATTCTTTTTCTCAAAAAAAGTAAAGAATCAAGAAGATTTTGCCTAGTTCTCACTTGATTACAATATTCCTCTATTAATAGAAGTTTCAATTATGAGATTCCCACTGATCTTAGTAAGAACTGCAGGATTCAGTTCAAGGTTAGTGATCTTTGCAAACTATATCCAACTTTAAAGCTTTTCTTTCCATCTATCACTTTAAACCACTTGGAGCAACAGGCAGTAACACTGCCCTTTGCATTGTTTGCAGTGGCAGTAAAGGGAGTTGGACTTTACAGAAAAAAGTGTTGAATATTTCATCTCTAGGCATCTTTCATTAAAAATTGAAAAGTTCTTGTGCAGCCAAGACCTACTGAGCTGTACATAAGCAACATGTCCACACTGCAAGAAATCCTACATGGTTTCAGTGACTTCTTTTAGTTCAATCTCTCAGCAAATTGGATCAGAAGATATTTTATGCTCATCTGTATGAAAGTCTCTGCAATAGAAAAGAAGTTTCCAGGGTTAAGACGAAATTAAGGTTGTGTGCTTGCTATTTTTCTGGTTATCTGCCTCATTGGCTCAGTGTTGCTTTTTGACGACAGATTTATAAATCCTCCTATTGCAGTCAATCTCTGGGTTTTTTTTACCCCCAGTGACCTGAAACAGAGGGTTGAAAACTGCTAATGTTCACAAGTAATCAAAAGCAACAGAACTTTTGAGAGGTTGCACTTGATGTCCTTACCAGAGGATCAGGGGACACAGACAAGTCAAAGGGACAGATGGAGGAGCAAAGTGACTGTAGGCAGTGGGACACTGGAAACACAACACTGGGACAGTTTTGTAGAGTGTGGGTACTGGTGTCATACAAATTGATAGAGATTATTTGAATTTAAAGAAACCTTGACAAAGTCCCTCTCCAAATGTTTTTAAGGGAATTAAATGAGAGAAATTCTTCACAGGAAGAAATTAATGGATAATAGAGAGGATCAGAGGGCAGGAGTGAAAGGCAGAGGGAGATGACTGATGGAGTTATGTGTGGGTTTGTGCTGGAGCTCTGCTGCTCCACACATTTATAAATGACCTGGAGAGAGGGTAAACAGGGAGATGGCAATGTTTGCTGATGGCATGGAGCTGTTCAGAGCAGTGAGACTAAGGGCAGATTGGAATTGCAGGAGGACCTGAGGGTGCCTAGCAATGAAATGGAAGATAAAAGCCATGTAGAGACATGTAAAATGGTGTAAACAATCCTAACTTCACATACAAAATGATGGGCTCTGGGCTGACCATCACCACTCAGCAGCAAGGTCTGGGGATACAACACAATAGTGCCACAAACACATCAGCCCGACAACTGATCATGGTGAAGGGGGAAAGCATATGTTGGGAATAATGAGTTACAAATAGAGACTAAAACAATGGACAGCTACATACTGCTGTGCAAATGCTTGGTTTGCACATACCTGGAGGAGTCAGGGTGGTGCTGGTACCCTGCTCCCAGGGAGCACAGATGAAAACTGGGAAGATTTCCAAAGCAACAAGGATGGCTGAAGGTATGGACAGCTCTCCAGCAAAGAATGACTGAGCATTCAATGCCTTCTGCCAGGGGAAAAAAAAAAAAGTGGCTGAGGGAATATATAACAGTAGTCTTCAAACTCCCAGGTGGTCTAGAGAGAGCAAGTAAGGGATCAGGTGTCTGTAATATCTTCTGGAACCAGAATTAAGGACCATCAAACAAAGCAAGTAGAAAGCTACTTCAAGACAAATAAAACAGTATGGTTTCTCATGTAGCTAGAAAATCCTTTGCCAAAGGATGTTGGGTTTCCATACATCAAAGAAGAGAATGGAGACGTGTTTAGAAGAACAGTCATGAATTCTGACTACAAACCACACCGGGTTCAACAACCCCACTAAACTGGAAATAGTTTGCAGCTGGAAAAGTGAAACAGGGTACTGGGCCAAATGGGCCCCATGTCTGAGGGAACATATTTGCACTGAAAGAGTTTCACTGCCCAGTGTGGCAATTCTGACACAATTTCTCCTGCACAGTTTTTAATCTCCATCTCAGATACAAACATCTTTCCTCCAAAGTGCTTTAAAATCTTCTCAGCTGCCTCCTATACATGGTACTGCAAAGTATTTGCCAATTCCCAGGAGCTTCTCAGCCATTTGCAGCATCAAGCTCTGAGCTTGTGACAACAAGAAAATTTAATAAAAATAAATCCAAAAATGATTTTTACATTATTTTCTTAATCTAAACCATTTCCCAATACTGCTGTATTACATATTTGAACGCAGTTGCTTAAAAGCAAATCCCACTAACCACAAGTTATTCCAAATTGAGTTACTGGTACTTGTATTGAGAGGCGTTTTTGCAATATGCATTTCCCATTCACGTTAATGGACAGCAAACCTGCACTTGTTTTAACTTCCATTTCTTTGATTAGAGCAAATGGGAGTGTTCTGAAGGTGCTACTTGAAAGGAGAATGTGCAACCACAGCTGGAAGATTAAATAATTCCAGTGCAAAAATACCTATATTAGACTTCCTATTTTATCTGATGTTTTGGCATTAAAAAGGTTAAATCTTGAAGGTCATTGTTTGGGCAGAAAGATTTTTTTTTTCAATAATCAGTAAAACTGTCCCTGCATTAAGTCACCTGCTATGTTGTCAATGACCAGCTGTGTTAGCTGTTCCATGAAACACCTTTGTATTCCCTGTTCTGTACTGACAAATGTTCAATAGTGTAATGTCTTTTCTTTTTTTTTGAAGAAAAACAAAATGACTTGAAGGATGACAGGTGTTTGTTTTTGTTTGTTTGTTTTTTTAACGGCAATGGACTAAATTGTTTGCTTTTATTTACACCTGGCATTGATTGTGATGGGACTATTGTTTGATAGAGGAAGAAGACCTCAGTCTAGCAGCACTTCATGACAATGAGAATTTAAAACGTTCCATTCAAGGTTGCATGTTAACGAGGATCACAGAGGATTCGATCTATTTCACTAGCATATGCCCCTGGAAAGTATTTCCAGAATGCACTAATATACCTGAATCCCCAAGAAAATTAATGTTTCTGTATAAAGGTGATATCAACCCCAAAGAAAAAACAAAAAAGCCCCAAACACTGCAGAACAACAAAAAACAAGTAACAGCAGTAGTTGCATTAATAAAGAAATCTCAAGGTTGTGTAAACATTAGATTTGATCCCGAGACATAACTACACATCGATTGGTGAGGTCAGCTGGGTGGGTGCTGTCAGTGAGGTTTCCCTTTTAGTGTCCCTAAGCACTTTCAAGGGCCTCTTCCTACCTCCTGCCCACAATGGTTTCTCAAACCCCTCCCATCCCTGAGGCTCTTTGAGACCTGTCCCTGTGGGATTTTGGTCCACAGTGGGGCCCAGAAACAGTGCTGGTCCAACCCCAACCGCAACACAGACACGTGACGTTTGTTCAGAGCATGTATGTCCTGCAAGATGAGCTGCACAAGCTTTTCAGGCACCCTGCAATTATTTTTCTCCTCACAACCCCATATTTCCTATTCCCCTGGAATAGGAGTTCCCCTGACACCTCCTGTTCTTACCACTGTGTCCTTACACCTCACACTGCTGGGATGGAGAGAGAAATGCATTAATTGGCTTCGTAGGGTGTGTTGGATACCCCAGGGTAAGGTTTAGCTTTCTTTGTATCCATCTTTAAAAGTCTCAGCTTTTTCTTGAGTCAAGTGCTTGTGCTAGTAACCTCTGGGAATATTTGAGAGCACTCAGGACTAACATCCTGACACTACATATAATGCTAAGTGGATTCAAAGATGTCCAGGACTCTCACCCTGAATAGGAGCATTTCCTATTTCATTCTTTGTTCACAGCAAAGCCACCCATCACTTCACTTATGAGAGGCAAACACCTTTCACATGCCCCAGGACCAACCAAGGCTTGGTTTTAGCCTCTGTTCCTTCTCTTTATTATTTTTTTAAGAGGTATGAAGTCACTCAGTCAGGAAATATCTCTGATGGGAATCTTTTTTGCATGGTAACTAAACAGCAGGACCAGCCTTTGTTCACTCAAGAACTAACCAACCATTTTATCCCCTCTCCCCCATGCACAAATTATTGCTGGGGTAGAAAGACTTGACTTGGCTCTTCCTCAAACCTGAGCAACCAGCAGCAGCCTGGAAGGAGCAGAGCTGTCACCTCTGTCATGCACCCTAAGTGGGGAAATATTGCCCCTTCTCTTTAGGGAATTGGTTATGCCTTTTCTCTCCCAGAACTTCACCCAACAGCCAGGGGTGCAGCATGTGTGGAGGGCTGGGCTGCTGCAAAGCTGAGGTGTCCAACCCAGCAGAGCACTTCTCCCTTCTCCTGCTCCCTCTGCTCTCTGAACCATTTGCTAAATGAGAATACACTTGGGCCTGTGAGGGAAAGCTGATTCTAGACAGACAAAACTCTTCCAGTCCCTTTCTAAAGCTCCACAGACAAGCAAAATCAAATGTTGATGGAGAGAGGGCAACAATTCTTAATCAGTGTGGGGGAGGCTTTGCAAACAGTGTCACCTTGCAGCACTGAGTATGTTGCTCATTTCTTGGTGTGGCTCATTTGAATGATGTGACACTGGGGGTGTTGTAAGAAGCAGAAAGGTTAATATCACCATGAGTCACCAGTGTAAGACCCCACCGTGCAGAAGCCCTGGGTTTCCAGATAAGCAAAGGGGATTACTGAGGTTCAACTACAAATCTTATGCCAAAGTCTTTACTGAGTTAATGTAGTGAACGTAATGCTGGTATAGTGGAGACTATCTCAGCACAGTAGTTCATTTTAAGGCAAAAAAGCTCCCTGTAGAGAGATCAGAAAACTGCTTCTTTGGAATTTAATTAACATTAGAGCATGTGAGATTATATGCTGCATGAAAGCTAAACACATGATTCATGACAACAGAGCAGTTTTGAAGTTATTTGAACTGGAAAAACCCCACATAGATTCAAGTTGACTAGTCTACTTTACTCCTAAAAAAAATGTTCATTATTATTAATGTGGCACCATATGTATATAAGCAGTTTAAAAGAGGGGGAATCTAAAACCCCAAATACGGGAACAAGCTTTTAGCCATAAATATCCACCAGCACGCATCTGAGACTCTCTGACAGTGACACAGACCCTCTCAACTCTCAGCATGCAAAACACTAATGAAAAAACCCATATTGATCTTATTTTCAATGTCATATACACATTCAGTCAAGCTGAACACAGACAAAGTCATCTTTTGCAGGCTGTAGTATTGGCCAAATATTATTGATAACATTGAGGTCTAGCCTTTATTTGGAAGAGCTCCGAGGTCATTAAGGACTGTAAATCCCCAAAGTACAGTGCTTACAGTATTTTCTACCCTCAGTCATCCACAGCACTTTATAAACCACAGGCAGGAGTCTGCAAGATGCCCACAATCAGACACCCCTTTCTGCCTCCTATCCCTGGCAATCAGACTGGGCATGGTCTCGTGTCAGTGGCTCAGTTTCTTGAGCATCAGGCTAAATTTTCCGTCACTTATTTTCATCCCAGTTTTCCTAATGACACTAAGCAATTTCTCTTCCCCTTTTGTGTAAAGTACTCTTACAAGAGTTTTATCTCCATTATCCTACCACTCATTAGTCATTGTGGATTGGAGGGGTGGAAGATACTTTCACAGATGGGTGTGCCTTGGGACAACATTGAGTGGACACTTGTCTTCAAATTTCTTTCAGTTCTGCTGATTTCCTTTAGATCTGAGCAGGCATACATGAACTTTTCAAATCCTGCTCCACCCATTTCAGCTAATAAACCATTAATTGCTTATCCTCTGCAACACTGGCCCTGTAAATGTTTTTAGGAGCCATGGGAATAGCTCTTAAGTGCTTTCCACTGAATCAGTAAACAACATTTTGCCACCTTAGTGGGGGACACCTTTCAAGCTCTAAACCCGTCAAGTGTATCTTCACATGCTTAATTAGTTTAAGATGTAATTCCTCGGTGATGCGATCCTTCCTGGGTTGATGAGTAAGACTGAGGAATTTCTTATAAAAACTGAGTGAGGAATGAAGTCTTTTCTTCCGCTCTTCTCAATAAAAAGAAGAGAAATCTCATAGCACTTCTGAATGAGCCATCTGGGCCACAGACCCCAACGTGCATTGAATCCAGCAGATCCACCCAGGCACTGCGGGCTCTTTCCAAGACTGCCTGACACCCAGGCTGCTCATTGCCACTGACACTCACTGCTGCTGCCTGACACTCAGACTGCAGGCAGAAAGCCATCTAAATGGCACTCACCTTCTCCATGGTCACTTGGGAATTTGAGATATATGGATGGAGCAGGTTAACTGCAGGATGAACATGAGTTCAGTGGGGGTTGTTGCTTGAGTCCCGCCAGGCAGCCAGAGCTGGCTGGTTGCATCATATTCTAAGAGATGGGGCTTTAGGTTAGAGCATTCAGGGGTTTGTCTTTGGTCCAAACAAAAAGACTTCGTAAGCAAACCAGAAATGAAATGTTGAGCAGCTGAGAGAAACATTTGCATAGGTGTTATGCGGGACATTTCAGATGAACCCTGAAGGTCCTGCACACACAGAGAAGAAAGGAGGTGGGACTGGTGACTGCATGTCCTCATGAATTAATGTGTGCTGGCAGTGCTGGTCATGAAGAGAAGCAGAGCCTCTCGAATCCTATGGCACCAAGCACCTTTGCTAATGCTACAAGAGGGAAGGGGATATGGAGCACACCAGCCATATTTCAACCAAAGGGTATGTCCAAGTCCAGGAGTCTGGCTGGGGAAAAAGTGCCCCCCAAGACTCTTGGCAGGATGCCTTGTGGACACTCCTTCCTTTTTCTCATTTTTCAGTCTAACTACTGGTGAAAGGAGAACTGCAGTGGTAGCCACTCTTCTGCTGCCCTCTTACACGCTCTTCAAGAGGTTGTTGCTCAGCTGCTTTTCTCAACCCATTGGTGCCATGCCATCACCTCATTCTAGTTGTTGGGTATCACAATGATTTCAGAGTATACTCTGAGGTGGAAGGGATCCACAAGGATCATTGAGTCCAGCTCTTAAGTGAGTGGCCCATATGGGGAACAAACACCCCACCTTTATGTTATTAGCATCATGCTCTAACCAACGGAGCTAATCTCAGGGTAATCACATGGAATCTGCCAGCATTTCTCAATTTGTATGCCAGGACTTCATTCTTCTTTCTTTCCAGAAGAAATATCTGGTCACAATGCTGAATAATTTGGTATAAGGCCATCCCTAGCATCCGCCTGGAGGGCTTGCCCCAAAACAGAACCCCATCACATTACATTTGCAGATCAGCTTCTCTGGCTTTAACAGTTCAGAGGCACAGTGCACAGCAAGGGCACAAACCCCCTCATCTCATTTCAACATGTCATGGGTCCCCACTGGAAACACAGAGTAACTGCTTCAGTAAACTCTGTCGAACTAAGGTTCCCTCAACACAATATTGCTGCCATAACTGCATTGGCAGAATGTGTCTAAACACAAAACTCCAAAGACAAAACTCAGGCTCTTTTTGTCAGCAAAACCACTGTTGTAGAACTCAACAAGGCAACAGGAAGGCTTTGGTACTGTTGGTCAAGATAATGTGCAAATACGTTTTTAGTAAATCTTGCTGTTATATACCACATCACTGCCAAAAGCCACTTCCAAAATAACTGTCCCACAAAAGCTACAGATCCACAGACTCCTCTGCTGTAGACAGCACTAACCCTCCTTTGCTAAGAAGCCTTGAAGGCAGAGAAGCATCTCTGGACACACTGAGGCTTGCAGTACTCTGAGTGCCAGTGACTGTGATAAGCATGCCCCATCCAGAGGACAGGGGAGAACAGGATCACCTCTGTCCCTGCATCACTCTCTCCTCAGAGGGAACTCATGCCATGGCCTGGGTTCCTGCTCACAGAAAGTCAAAACAACCCAACCCAGGATGGGGACCCATCACAGCAGCACTGAGCACCATCACGGAGCATGTGCCTCTTCTACTCTGCTCTCTACCTGAGCTGCTTAAAACCCTTTCATCAAGAGGGGACTAGATTCTCTCCTAAGTGCTTAGAAGATACATGCTAATTTCTGTTACCTGCTGATGTGGTTCTCTGAACAACACTTCACATTTACTGACTCCTCTGCCAGTTGCTTCGGATCAGAACTAGAGTGCTGTCAGGGTTTGCTACAGGTCAATGTTTTACATTTCCAAACTGAATCAGGGATTTGCTACATCCTGCACAATGCTGCAGACTAGATGAGGCATCTCAAAACCAGGAGCTCTGGACGTAACTGAGGTTTGTTTCCAAATCCACAAAAGGGTTGCCAAAGGACAGAGAGATCTTCTTTCCGGAAATTTTATTCTAGCAGTACATAAAACCTCTCTTCTTCCTTGCAGTCAGATGTTTACGTAAGCAAAAGTATCTTGGGAAGTGTGTTTTGTAGACTTGGACCTTTTTCACCCTTCTGAAATGATCAGAATTTTTGTTCATTAATTTGAGACTGAGGTTGTCTGCAGTCCAACACTAATAGCAGAAATGTGCCATTTACACCAATTAAGCATTCAACTTAATGCCTTTATATAGCTGATTTGTAGCAGAATTTGGTCAGATTCTGGTTTCATTTAAACTCATGTAACACAGTTTAATGGATATGAAAGCAGAATTAGCTTTTCTTTTCTTTTTTTTTTTTTTTAATAAGCCATTGTAGATATTCTAGCTGTAGACTCATCACTCACACCATATTCCCATCTCCTGTCTGATTTCTCTTTTGCTTTCTCTGTCCCAGAATTTGCTGTTCTCTTCTGTCTTGTAAGAGAGATACAGCACATGAAACAGAGAGTATTGCAGAGGGAAATCCTAGCCCAGAGCGGGACTATATTTTAAAGTCACATTTTAAGATGGCCAAGTTGAGCACTAAAAAGTAAAAGGGCTTGTTAAGGCTGTAATCTGGACACATCCCCTTATGCATTTGTGTGAAGTTAATGTCTTTAGTTTATAGGAAGCCACCATATATATTTGTCAGGACCGTATCAAATGGAAAATTTTCATCCAAATGTTTAGGCTGTGAGCACACTTCTAGAAAAAACAGATTGAGGTTGTGGCCACCACCACCAGATGGCCCTCAGAAGAGTGGTCAGTCAGGAAGAGGGCATTTGAATTGTTCATACAACAACAAACTGCCAAAGAAAAACCTGTGTGAAAGCAGAATAAGGGGGAATTACTTTAAGCTGAAGAAGGGTAGGTTTAGGTTAGAAGTTAGGAAGAAACTCTTTACTGTGAGAGTGGTGAGGCCCTGGCACAGGCTGCCCAGGGATGCTGTGGATGCTCCATCCATGGCAGTGTTCAAGGCCAGGTTGGATGGGCCTTTGAGCAATCCGGTCTAGTGGAAAGTGTCCCTGCCCATGGCAGGGAGATTGCAACAGGATGATCTATAAGGTCCCTTCCAACCCAGGCCATTCTATGGTTCTATAAAAATATGCACCTTGGCAAAAAATATCTGTTTGCAGAATCCCATTGCAAAGAGGTTCCTAAACATCGTGTCTGTCACTGCTGTCCACCCTGCCCCAGGGACATGGAACAGCCACAGCAGGGCAGGAGCAGAATCCATCCAACCCAATGCCTGCCCCCACTTCTGTCTCCATCAGCAGTTGCTTAGGAAAGGGCAGGAGTGCAGGGCAAGCTGGAGTCATATTTCCCCAGACTAGTCTTTTACCCTCAAGCAATTTGCAGTTCATGGACTTCCTGAGCCAAAGATGGTATTTCTGTGGCAAGGAAATCATGTCAAGTACTTCAAAGCCCTTAGAAAAAAAAAGCAGGAGTTCATGGAGGGGAGGCACCCCCTGGGTAACCTGCCCTGCGGGCGGGGCTGGCTGGTCTGCCCGCTGTCCACCCTCAGTATTGATGTCCCAGGAGAGATGCTTGGAGATGGGGAAGGGAGCAGCCCGCCGGCCGGGAGCAGGGCACGGGGAAGTCGGACGGGAGGCTGGTCGGGGCGGGTCGGTGCCGAGGAGCGGAGCGGAGCCGCCAGAGGGGGCTCGAAGCCCGCGGGCGGCGAGCGGGACCCGCGGACCCCCGGGCCGAGCATCGCCGGACCCCCGGCCACAGCCCCCTGCCCCGGGGAGATCCAGCACCTCAGCTGCCTCCCAGCCCGCCGAGCCCCTGCGGCGTGTCCTTGCGGGAAGGAACATGTTCCGCGGCCGTGACTTTATGTAAAAGTCCCGCTCTGAAAAGGGAGTCACGAAATGCAGCAGGAATGGAGAGGGATTTTTTGACAAGAGCGTGTAGTGACAGGACAAGTGGGAATGCCTTCAAGCTGAAAGAGAATAGGTTTAGATTAGGCATTAGGAAAGAATTCTATGCTGTGAGGGTGGTGAGGTGCTGGAACTGACTGCTCGCAAAAGTTGTGGCTGCCCCATCCCCATCCCCGTCCAGGCTGGACAGAGCTCTGACCAACCTGGTGTAGGGAAAAGTGTCCCTGTCCACCACAGGGGGTTTGGAACTTGATGGTTTTTAAGGTCCCTTGCAACCCTGAGTACAATAATTCTAAGATTCTATGCTAGCAGTGATTTCCTATGAATTTGCTTATGAATTCTTGGCACCAAATACACACAAACATGAATGTAATCATGTGTGACCTCCCTTATGCATTGCTTTAAGGATTACCATTTAAAGATCTGTCAATGCCAGACTAGATGGATGTTCTGAGGGAGTCAGTCTTTGCAGTGAACTGCAGCAAGAGGACAGGCAGCAGCCTGGAATGGTTGTGAGGTATACTGGAGGCACTGAGCCACCTATGTGCTCACCAGTGCTTTTCCTGGGCACCTTGGCTCCTTTTTGAGAGCTCTTGTTTGCAGCACAGCAAAAGAGCAGTCCCTGGTTTTGCAGGCAACAGGGGAGAGAGCAAGAAAGGAAATCTCTAGAGTTTTGTGAGTATAGCTGTGGCAAATACTGGGTCTCCCCCTAGCTGGCCTGCAGCTATCCAGCTAATTTGAGGAGTGCCATTTTAACCATATAAATCAAGAGCCTGAGATAAAATTAATTCCTCCTCATCTGGATCTCACTCACTTTTGTCTGATCTCTAGGCTAGTATGAGATGAAAGTGGGAGAGAGACATCATGAGAGCCTACAAGCTCTACCTCCCCTTGCCTAGCTTAATAGCATCAGTTCTCACATCCTCCTCACCAGCTCTCCCCACTGTCACACAGGACGCGCCCTCAAGCAGCCTCCCTGTCACACAGAGCTGTGCAGGCCCTGTATTGGTGTCAGTGGTGGAAAGCCTCTCCACTTCTGCTGCTGCTTCAGCAGGGAGAGGAGCTGGCAGCTGCTCTAACACTCTGCTGTGGCATGTCTTACCCAGGCACACATGAGAGAAACACAGGTCATCTTTGAAAGGAAAGGTTTCAGTCCTGCATGTGCAACAATGATGAGCTCCAAGGGATCTCCACTACAAGGGATCTCCACTACAAGATATCTAAACTGGATCACAGCTGACTCCCAAAAGACACATGAGAACAGGTGCAATCCTTATTGCCCTATGAGGAAGGAGCTAAACAGGCTCAACTGGGCCACTCAAACTTCCACACAAGCCCAAATAGAATGCCAGATCCTGGGCCTATCTCAAAGCTATAAATGTCCCAGGCACTTGCTGGGATAAGCAACATACATGAATTTCTTCAGAAACACCCTCAACAGGGAGTGGTGTCCCTTCACATTAGTTGATTTTTGCACATCTTCCAGCCAGCTCAGTGGTCTGAAGGCATGAACCAGCACCCAGGGACAGTGTGGGTGTTCCTGACACACCTGAAGGGCTCAGAGCCCTACCAATGGATGACTTTCATGCCCATACCATGCCTGGTTTAGTCACCTCTAGCTAATAGGGTACACATAGTCTTTTACTTGAAGCGTCTTTAAATGCTTCCCCATTTCATTATTTTCATGGCAAATTCTAAGCACTTACAAGAGGATAAATATGAGTCACGCCATCTAAAGAAATCAAGTAACAATTTTAAAGTTTGAGAGCAGAGAATATATGTTTTCTGACAAGGGTTTCACTAGAGGTTAGCTGATCACATCCTCTCAACTGAATTTTTGATTTAGGATATCCTGCCAATCACCTTCTGGCTGGGTCAGATCTTGTTTCTGATTATTTCTGGCCTATGGAAATAAACATACATGAAATGAAAGTTAATAGTGCATGGTTTATTTACAGACAGATGTAATACTTCCTGAACTACTGTTTGGATTTTGGCATGAGTTTTAAAATAGGATTCTCAACCTAATCTAAATAAAATGTAAAAATATATCTAACATTGTGGCAGAAATTATGGAGGAGGAAAACTTTCTCTAAGCAGTGCTTTCTTTTCTCTAGTCCCTCGCCTTGCCCAGGGATCAGAGCTGCTTGTACTCCCTTTCCCTTGAGCCACTATTTCATTCATTTAGAAGAGATCCCAGAAGCACTTGGGAAACCACAGATGTCACAGCACCACAGCATCTCTGTTGGGAAGCAGAACTGCCTTATTCCAGCTTGGCTGATGGCTGGTAAGGGGTCTTACTTCAAGACAGGTGGGTAATCCCTTTTGATGTGTGCTTAGCAAACAAAATGAGAGGAGAGGTCTCTTTTTAATATGCATCACTGGAAACTGGCCTGAGTTGCAATGTTGAGCAGTTAGTCCCTGGCAAAGAGCTTTCCAGGGGTCTGCATTGTGCTTGAGTCCTGCCAGGGGCAGTTGTGATACCAATACAGCCCAGGGACTCTCTCCATTTTATCACATCTGTGTTGAATCCCTTGGATTAATCTTTGCTTAATTACACATCTCAGACTAAATAGTTTGAATGTAACATGAGGGCAATCTGTTTTATACAGGTCTTTCTTTGCCCCATTCACCAGTTCTGCTGACTGTCATCCCTGGCTCAGGTAGACTTCAGAAGTAAATGCAAAGACTGAATCTAATAGTCATTGATGCATCTGATGGGATTTCCTGCCTTAAAGTCTTTTCAAAAGTCTGTAAAATACAGAATTTTCTTGTGTATTTTTCCCAATAACCATGCTAATTGGCTGTCCCAGTTGTGCAGATTACGCTGGGGCAAGAGGTGTTCTGATTATTCCCTTTGTTTGTGGTATTAGACTTAAACTATTGTTGATCTTATTGTTCTTATTTGTAACATGTTCGCCTCACTAGGACAGTAATTGTGTCAAGCAAGTTGGAGTCCAATCTGCAGAGCTCAATGTTCAGAACTGCAAAAGAAAGGCTCCAATTTTTCAAGCAGCGGGCATATTACTCCTCCATTTGGATTATTAAATTCTAATTATAGCCTGTTGATCCAGTTACAATGTTGTTTGTAAATCTAAATACAGTTCTTTAAAGCATGCATTAATATGCATTTTATTTCTTAACCTGTTGATGCTTAGTAAAAAACACCGGTGTGCCTAATAGAGCAGGTGGAGCTTAGCTTGCTTGTGATCAAGCTCTTTTTTCTCATCCATATTCCTTTGGTTGTGTTTAGGAATGAATGCTTAACAGCATGGATAACAGCAAGAACAACCATGACTTGGTACCTGTGGACTCACCAGAGCTGGGGTCAGGAAGAAATTCTCCCTTAGGTAGGGCTGGTGAGGTCTCACAGGCTTTTTGGGAGAAGGGGAAAGGCAGTTGGGTTTGGTTTCTCTGCTCATCAGGCAGTTACCCAGGCTCTTCTGGGAATGGCACCTTAACAATTACCTCTTACACTGACAGTTCTTTTAGTCCCTTCTCTTCTTTTCCTGTAATGTTTTCTGTGTTTTGGCCTCTTTTCCAGCAGAGTTCTGGTTCATCAGCTCACATGAAGTGGTGCCTGGTGGGGTGCATTGTGTATGCAGTAGGGTTGGTTGAATCCACATACACTGACTTCATATAAACCAAGTATCAATGAGGCAGTCATCTGTGATGGTCACCCTGAAACTCCATGCCCTTCCAAGACCCTTTCTTTGCTCTATCTTCACGCATGTTAAGTGCAAGGAAAGCAGAGAAGCCTGAGCCATGTGGTGTGAGTAACAGCAGTTCCCAGGAAACGCTGCATTTCAGATGGCTGAAAGTCTCTGCAGCTCTGAGCTGTGGGTGTACCTGTAGCATCCTCCCTCACCTATAAGAGTAGAGGAGTTTTCAGTAAGAAATTACCATGATGAATGACTGCCTGAGTCCCTATACTCCCATCACAACCTTATTATTTTTTTTTCCAAGCCTTCTTTTAAGCTCCAGCACGGTTGTGTGCTCACAGTGCTCACAAACACCCAGCACAGGCTTTTAGTCAGGCATCTCATGCATCTGGTGAGGTGGCCACCTGTGGCTTAACTGCTGGGCATAGAAATCACCAGGCACACGCTCGGGATTGCCAGTAAACCTCAGAGAGCTCCTCCCTGAGCCAGGCACAGGTCCAGGCAGTGAAGCATCACAATATGTCACAATACTGGGAAGGGCTGGGAAGGATGTTTTGACAGGTGGTTTTGGGGAATTAGCCCAATTCCTCCTTCCATCCTTGTTAACCAGAATCCACTGGGGAAGGAAGGGATGAAGCTGCCCTTCCTGACAGGGAATGAAGTGAAGGTCTCCTAGAGGTTTTCTGCTGAGGTTTTTGCTCAGGAAAGCTTTGACAGGAATTTTGGATACAAATGTCCAAGCAATGGACAGCCACAGCAGGTACCACCCTTTCCTATTCATCCTTTCCCATGGGCCCAAGAGGAAAACTTACTAGGGTCCAGGCACAGGGTGGTGGGAGCAGAAGATAAAACCTACTTCTTCCCCTTCAAATAACACCCGAGCTTGCAGTCTTGGCCTGGAACATGGAACATGGAGCAAGTAGAATAAGGATTGAAAAATATCAGGACATTCTAACAGCCAGGATGGGGGTGGAATGGGGGACAGGGGAGGAGTTATCTGGATGATTGAACACTCACACACACTTGCTGAGATGTGCAAGGCAGGGTGGTGCTCTCTCCTGGGAGGAAAACTGCTGTTTCCTTGCTAAGCCCAGTGGATCGATTGAGGGGGCACAGCCATCAAGCCATGGGAAAGGCCTGGATGTGGCTGTGCTTGCATCTCTATGTCCTCTTGTGCGGGGACAAGAGAGCTCCATCCCCTCCAAGCCATCACTGAGTTTTGCCAGTGTCCCCACGAAAAGGAGATCTTTCACTTCTCAGATGGCTGTGACTAATGGGAACAAAACTATTGAGCCCAAGGTCTCTGCCAAGTGTGGCTGGAGAAGGGCAAGGGTGCTGCTTCTGCTACAAGGACTGAGGCAGCAAATCCACTCCTCTAGTTGGGCAGAGTGCATTGCGGTACCCTCATTGCTGAGAATGAGGGCTGGCTGGGGCAAAAAGGCTCTGCTTTGCTCCAGGAATTGACTGCTGGATCCCTGGGCTCCACAATTTCATCCCTTCTGGAAGAGCTTCCTTTCCCCACCCCCAGTACACATTTAACGGGGAGAAAGAGGCTCTTCCTGTGTTTAGACGTGCCCAGCAAACAGAGACCTGCAGATGCCGACCTGAGAGGTGAGGGACGGTCCCTTGCTCTGCCCCAAAGAGAGGTACTTGTGGTGCTCAAGTAAAAACTCACCACCGTGCCCGAGCAAGCAGGTTTCTAAGGGTCCCCGACAGTCAAGAGGGAAAGGATATAACCCTGGGGATGTCGCGCTGCCGCTCTTCCCCTTCGCTCCCCGCTGCTGTGGCTGCGGCGGTGAAGGTGCTGTGCCGGGGAGCGGCGAACGCCGGGGCCGAGCAGGGCTTGGGGGACGTCGAGGGAGACAGAGAGGGTGAGAGCAGGGAGCGGCAGCCAGTGTCACCCCTGCGGCGGGGGATGGCGATGCGGGAGCGGGAGAGGAGCAAGGTGCGGGCTCCGAGGGGATGCTCGGCGGGAGCAGCGGAGCAGGGGCGCCCCGGACGGGGCCGCTGCCCGGTCTAAGCACACATCGAGGCGGGGGGGAGAATGTCTGAGCCGCCGGCCAGTCGCGGAGGGAAGCAGAAGGTCTCCATCCTGCCCGCTGCCCCGGCGGCGCTGCGGCTCCGAGACCCACCTGCCCCCTCGGAAGGGCCGGGGCTCTCCAGTTTGGGTCCCCCCCGGTGTGAGTTTTCCAGCTCTGAGGGTTGGAAAAGGGCACAAGGGTGGGTTTGCTGCCTCTTGGCGTTGCTGCTGGTTTTACCGCGGAGTGTCCGAGCAGAGGAGCGGAGTCTCGGGCGGCTCTGGAGGCACCGGCACCGGATCCAGGGGATGCTCCCGCCTCGCACAGAGGGCACCCGCGGCCCGGCCCCGACGTGTGCCCCGCCGGACCCGCAGATCCGAGGGATGGATGCCTGCCCGAGCCTGGGGAGAAAATAAAGAAAATAAATCGAAGCCAAGCACACCGCCGGACCGTGCTGCCCGAGATCCCATCGGCTGGGTGGGCACCGGCGGCGCGGCCGAGAGGGAGAGAAGGAGCCGGGGCAGGTCCTGCGTGGGGAGCTGATGTGGATGTCGCCTCGCAGGTTCTCTCGTTGTAACCACTGCCTGCCCCGTGGAAGGAGACTCGCAGCTGCATTTGGGGAGAGGCTTCGGCCAAGCGTCTCTCAGGAGTGGAACCAACCCTTTGCTCCGGGTTTCAAAACCATCCGTAAAATAACAAATAAGGTGAGCGAAGCTCCGGTCTGAGAGCCTGGAAACAAAAGGCCGTTTCCAGACATCACCCAGTGCTGGGACCGCCCGGCCCAGACCCGGGGAAGCTGCCGGGCTGTGTGTCTGTGCTCCCACCCGACCCCGAGGCCAGCGCCATCGAACTCACGAATTGGCACCAATAAATTATCCATAGCATCTGATGGCGCGATTCGATTTGTTCTGTTTGAGTTTTCCTCCCCTAACCCGAAAGATACTCGGTTATTCCTTTTGGCTATCCCCTGCCTCTCTCCTTCTGCTGCTGTGGTACTCAAAGACCGTCAACGACAGAGAAGAAAACTATTTTACGGATAGAATGTGAGAAAAAAATATATTTCAGTGGTTTTTGCTTTTGAGAAACCAGTCCTTGCACCGGCTGTGGTGAGAGGGAGAAAAAAAAAAAAGGCAAACGAAAATCTCACAAAATCGTCTCTCAATTGAGGTAAAATTCAGTCGAGCATTACAGGGCGAGATTTTAAAGAAACGGGTAAAATGCCAAAAGTTTGTTATAAAATAATAAAAATACATTTAATTGTTCAGTGCTTCTAAGCTGTTTAATATCAAAGTAGGGTGTTAGATGCAAGGCAATACTTTCAAAGAACAGTCACTTAAACTGATTTTAGTTGTGCTTCCACGTGCGAGGCACATTATCAAGTGAATAAAATCTACCGTGTATGTTCACAAATCTGCCTAAAATTGTATTTGATCAAGGTAAATTAATTCGTTTCGGATGTCAAAGAGCATGTTAAAGCATTATTTCTCATTTCCTCCTTCTTTCTTTCTTTCTTTCTTTTTCTTTCTTTCTTTCTTTCTTTCTTTCTTTCTTTCTTTCTTTCTTTCTTTCTTTC
>JAWWEW010000166.1:29089029-29102413 GCA_035583185.1 Anabacerthia variegaticeps | reverse complement strand
CTACCTTCGGCTGGTGCCCGATGCAGCGGGATGCAGGGAGAGGAAGGGACGTTCCTGCCGCGCAGAGCAAGGAGCACCGCAGTGAGGGGGCAGGTACCTGAAAGTATTGCCTTAAAAATAGAAGTCATTTAAAAACACTGACTCTTCCCGTCGCCCAAAGGGTGTTAATAATTTTATTTTCCACTCGCGACCCATTTAGCATACAAATCTGACACCGTTTTTGGGGATAGATGGCACCTCGTTATACTGTGTGAGTTACGGTTCCCCAGCACCGAGGAACCAAACGGAGCCCTCTCAGTTCCGTTTTCCCCACCATAGAGGAGGTGATGTTTCTGTGTAGTTAATTCTAAAATGCTTGGCAGTTTGCCCATCAAACCGTAAGCACAGAAAAATGCAAACAAATTCTCTGTTTAATGGTGGCTGGACAGTGCGACTAATCCGCTCTAAACTGGTAATGGATATCGATGTCAACAGGTACACGCTCAGTGGAAGACACTTTCCTTCTGAATGAGGATTATGTGCAAAATGTAACTTGGCAGAAGGATCCAAATTAAATTCATGCTTCAGTTAATTCAGATTAATTTTCCTCATTGCCCTTGCACACCAGACAACCAAATCCCTGTTTATATTTGCTCCTTTTCTTTTAAAGAGTTGATACAAATCTCTTCTCCTGGGGAGTGTTGCAAGATGAATATACTGAAGATTGTGATTCTCTCGGGCACTAATTAGAGTAATAAAATACCTGAGATGGATTTTCATATCACTGCTGTTACTATAAACATCAGTTTAGGATATCGGATCCACTATATAACTGTGTTTCCAATGTTTTTTCACCAATATGCTGCAAACAACATTCCTACTAATCACCTTAATGGAAATTAGAGAGGAAAATGGTCTATTAGGCTATTTAATCTATCCTATTTCAGTAGCATTTTCTTACATTTTTTCAGTCCAGCTTTAAACTTAAAAACAATCCATGGGAATTATTCTGCCGTTTCAAGAGGTCATTATACCACCAGATAGCTCAGAAAAGAGTGAAAATATACTAAAAAGAGGTTGCTATGAAATGTTTTCTGATGGTCAACTGTATTTTTTTTCCTTTGTTTCATTTTATTCCATAGCTGTAAGTCACACATCCCTCTAACGATTTAAATATGTGTTCTTTCTTCTTCATTTGTACACCTGTCACCATGACCCTACCATGTTTTTCAGTGTGTGGTTTTTTGGAGGTTAGGGGCTTTTTTTCTACAGAAGATTAATAAAAGAGTATCGGTTCAGATCAGGCTCCATTACAGACTACATAAGTATGTCCAAATTCTTGCTCTTTTTCTATTCCCTGATTTGACACCTTGGTGGCAAACAGCATAATCCTTCTTGCAAAATTCTTTTTTTTTCACCTGATATTATAGAAGAAGTTGGAAATTTGTTTGCTTTTGGCCCAAGCTGCCTTCTCTGTGGTTTTCTCTATGAAACACTAACACAGAGCTGGTACCCCACAGAGAATAAACGTATGGCATGGCAGCATGTGGGAGCTTTCTGTGTTAGGGTAGTACATCTTATGTCAAAGTCACAGTGTGATTTTACCCACTTACTAAGGGTATGATCTCCCTTGCCCTCTCCTTTGCAGAATTACGCTTGGCATAGGGATCTCCTACTCCCTTCTCCATCTTCCCTGTAACCCCCTATGCTTGACTCTCCAGCACACAACCCATCTGTGCAGCTGATACAACAGAGACACCAAAGACTCTAACTTGGGAGAGACCCAGCCATTTTCTGGGTGTTGCTTTATTCCATCTGCTTTCTCATGTAGTTAATGCTATAGCTGGCACCCCTGAGAGAAACAGTCACAGCAGGATGATGTGCAGGGTGCAGAATCTGCTTAACCAGGCTCTGCCACCAAAATGATGCCATGGTGCTGCAGTGCATCTTTCTGTCATCACATGAAACCTCTTATGTCACAAGTCGATGTGATATGGCCTGACCCATTGCTTTTGTTGGTGGTCAGAGGTTTAGACACAAAACATGTCCCCTTCTGATCTGCTTGCCCCCATAAGCAGCCTTCTGATCAGATGACGTGCAATTCCCTCCCCTAGACTAGACCAAATACAGTCCAGTAATTGCCTGAGAAACAATAAATCATACATGAGACAAAGCATTCATTTACACCACTTTATTTCTGTAACAATGAGAGAAACTGAAATGGACCATTGTTAAAGATCACTATTTCCTGCTCTGTAATAAATGTCTCATCTTCCCTGATGCTTGTTTATTTTATAAATGTCTCTGCTTTGGCTTTCATATTTAGCTGCCAGCAGGACACCATTATCCCCTGACAGCATTCTGTTCCTTCTCCATTGTCATTACTGCTGAAGCGATGTTATATTGCTGTGCTTGGCCTAGATGGTAGGGCTTTCTTATCTTGCAGTTCCCATTGCTTTTCCCATCTAGACTCCCGATGAGGCACAAAGCAGAGGTGGAAAAGCAATGTTTTCATAAAGTATTAGCAATTTTGGGTTTTACTTAAAAAAAACCCCAACAACAACAACCTCCCCCCCTCCCCCCAACAACTGCTCTTTATGATTATGTTTTCAAGGCCATTGAGAAGGAATGAGTTGAAGTGCACGGGCTGCACCTGCACTGCAGTCCTGAGCCCCACCCCGGTGCCCCAGTGGCACCCAGGCACTGTGAGAGGTGATGGAGAGGCAGGAGGCAGCACCACTGTCCCACTTGTGCAAACCACACCAACTTGGCAAAGCCCCACAGAAAGCAGTGGGTCGGAAAGAAGTGAAAAAGTACGAGGACCCTGGGACAGAAGTGCTGTTTCCATTTTTTTCTCTAGTAGAGGACTGTGTATGTCAAGGACAGCAGTAGGATCCCAGCCCTGGTGTCTGTGCACCTTCCAAGGGGATGTACACTGCTGATCCATCTGGATCCATATATTTCAGTAGACCTGAGTGCCTGCATAGCAGCGCAGAGCTTGAGGTAAAGCTTCTTGAAGTCAATGTGAGCATTTCTACTGATTTCAAGGACTTTGCATTATGCTCTTTAACATCCACAAATAAAAGGCACTGTATTAGAGACAACCTATTTTTTAGGGCCACATTGCCCTACTGCCTGTCTGTTTTGTCCATCTCAGAGCATCACCAGCAAAACAGCAAAACCAGCAGCAGACAATCTGTCAAAGTCTTATTATGTACCACACTGCTTCTCCTTTCAAGTGCTGAAATCTAATAATCCACCTAACTCTCCTGCCCTTCAGACATGCACACTGCATTCCCTTTAACATGGCTATCTCTCACTTCTCCTTCTTCTGCTTTTCTTTTTTTAAACAAAATTCCCAAGTGGACGTATCAAGGTTTTCTTACAGCTCTATTTCATTTAAAAATAATTGGATCGTTATTTTCTATAAGAACCAAACTTCAACAGCAAGTAATTTCTAGACATGTCAAGTGGCTCAGCATAAAAGTTAATCTTGATCTATTGGTTTGTTAGGTGTGTTTACATCCAACCAGTTAGCTCTCCTTAAACAAAAGTGATTTAAAGCCCTTTCTGGAGAGCATGAAAATGATTCCCCCAGCACTTAGATCCTCAGGGCCATAATCCAACAAAAGCAGGCTTATCTTTAAGCATATGAGTAGTCCTGTCAAAGTCAATGGGGCTCCAGATGTGTTTAAAGATAAACACATACTTAAGTGTTTTGCTGTATTGGAACTAGTTGAATGTTTTATTTGCATTTTGTTTCAATAGTAGATCTTGCATTTTGTATATAGCAGAAGAGAATTCTTGTCGGATGCTACATAAAAATATTATTTTGAAAGAGGGGGAATAGGGAAATTCCAACAGTTAAGGAATAATTTTTAATGATCCTGATGAGTTATTTCAAAAGTTATGAGTCTATATTGTTTGACTTGTTTTACTTGGGGCTTCAGTACAGAAGTGCTGCCAGCATGGAATTGAGCCACAAAGCCCTGCAAGGATCCACTCCACTGCTACAAGTTCAATATTCCACTTTAGGGAAGTCACTTCACCTGTCCATGCTCCACCTCACCCCTGCAAAAATGAAGACCACTGACATTTCCTTCACCTCACTGCAGTTGCCTAGTACATGCTTAGACAAGAATTTGATAAGGCAAAATGCTGAAAGCTGCTTCTATTGAAAAAAAACCACACCCACTTTAAAACATTATTCATTGCAAATCTACTCAGGAACAAAAATGTTTCTGTGAGTTTTCTGCATGCTCTAGGGCTCAAATTATCAAACAGCAATTTTATGCAACCCTTTCTTAGCATTTTTGAGAATAAGCTCTGCTATACTGGATGTTATTCCAGATGAAGGCGGAGCAGCAAAATCATCCCAGTGAATTAAACTAGGCAAGCTGAGCTTTATTACACAGTGCATTGTGAGGGATGATCATCTATGTGGTCCTTTCTGTGAAATGCATTCGGTTTGGACCGTCTTCTTTGGACATTTCATCTGCTTAAAGGACTCCTCTGGCAGGGTCTGTGCTGCCTGCTGTGCCTGGCCCACCTGCCGTGCTGCAGGCAGGGTTTCAGACCCTGCTGAAAAGCCCCCACCAAAGCAAAAGTGTCAGCACCCAGCCATGCAGAGCAACCAGCATGTGCCTGGGAGGCAGCAGGGTGGAAGGCAGTCAGGGAGGTGCGGCACATGCCGTGTTTCCAGATTCTCCTGAGACTTTCTCCTAGAGGAAGAGACAGCCTTTGGGCTCATCTATATTTCAGCTACTTCAGTGGCTGCAGTTTACGTAGAACCACAGCTGGTAGTCAGACACGGCATGCTCAGCACTGCTGTGGCTTTTCCTTGCAGCTCCTGAGGCCTCCAGCCACAGGATGAACAGGGTGCTGTGTCTGCCATGCTGCTGGAAGGACCAGAGCTCCCTGGAAACACCCTGCTGCACAAGCTGCAAGTGTGGAAATAGCTCCAAGGCAAGCCCATATCCCTTTTATTCTGTCAGATTGCAGGCAACTGGATGGATCCTGTTTAAAAGGAAGGGAATGGGAGGGAAGTACTCAGTTTAGAAACATAATGAAATGAAAAGAAATCCTCATGTGGTGTTCATTTGCTGAAAGGACCATTGCCTGGGCCTTCCCAAGCAGTGGAACAATTGACACTCCATCTGGTAAGGAAGCAGCTATTCACATCGAGCAGCCTTCCCACAACATAGCACATGGCTGTCCAGCACATGCAGGTTTGCAGGATAACTAAAGAGCAACCTTCCAGTGAGACATTATGAACAAACTTGGGCAAGTGAGCAATGTTCCTTTCCCTAACTGAAAAGACTTTGCAGGAATGAGTGTGACAACATGTTCCCATGTGCAACTCAGCACCTCCCCAACACATCTCATGTCTTGAGATGTCAAAACTGTGGACTGGTAAGACAACAAAAAGAAAACAGGTTCCATGTAAATATCCACTGAATTTTGCTGCCTCATTCAAGGCTAAGCACTGGCCTGTGTTTGGCAGGAGGAGGACTGAGTGGTTGCTCTAGACTGAAGTTCTACATCATCTTTTTATTTTTTTGTCTGGCTGACATTTAGCTCTTTTCAGTAGCTCATCTTTCCATTTCCCCTTTACCTTGTCTGTTTTCTCAGGAAACTTGCTGGCTGCTTTATTGCCTTGAACGTCCAGCTCTTCTGCTATTCTCTTCACATCTGTACAGTCATTTGTCCTTTTCCTTCTGAATCAGAGCACCACTCCAAACAACTCCACAAAGTACAGTCTATTATTTCTTTTCTCTGCAAAGCGATTTTGATTCTTCATATGTAATGTACTATGTAAAAATAAAAAACCTTGTGCTGTCTTAATAGCATAATTCTTAAACAGTTATGACCTCATTCTCCTTCAAAGTACATAATTCCCATTGACAGCAATAGGAACACTGCCAACACAATAGTGAATTAGTTCCCATGATAAAAAGACACAGACACCAAAAGATCCAATTCTGCTCTTCATTAGGAGAAAATGAAGGTATAACACACAAAAAGATAAAACTAAGACACAAAACTGCATGGAACAGCTTCATACTGACCAAGTAGTAGACTGGTAACTGAGCAGTCATTGAAGTTGACCCTAATATACCAGGAGTCTAAATCAAGAGCAATTTTAATAACATCAGTAGTACCTCATCTCTGTGGAAAAGCTTATAATCAGTCCTCAGGAGCTGTGCGTTCTCCTGAAATGGAAAAAGTTGTTACAGCTGGGCCTTTACCTGGCTTGTCTTACCTGGTACATGGGGAAATGAGTCAGTATTTCAAAAACATACCCTTTGAAATCCTGCCAAACATTTGTCCTTCGCAGCAGACCTCACATGGATGTTGTATGAGCCATATTAAAGGACAGGGAGTGGGTCGCATCATTTCTACACACAAGAATTCAACAGTGGCGGCTTGGCAGCTTCTTTGCTGGTTATCCCTCTATTTCCTGAATAATCTTTTTCTTTTCTTGCTAAATGGTCTTGGAGTTGGAGCATTGCCCTGAGGATCTCATTCAGTCCCTCTAGGCACCACTGGAAAGCATGACTTTCTCTGTTCTTCCTTTTATTTCCTTCTATAAAATAAAACAAAAAATAATAATTTCTTCCAACTATAAAAATAAAGTAAACCATATTTCTTCTCTTAGCTAATTAGTCTTTTTCAGGTTGTAAATATCTTAAAGCCTACTCAGTCTGTTTGCACAACATCTAATCCATCAAGAGCACAAGCAGACATGGGGATTCTAGATATTATTAGTAGAACATCACTTGTGTTATTGGATGGTAGAAACATGCAAGCAATAAAAATAAACAATCAATACCCTAGGAACATCCCAGTCTTTAGAAACACACTATTACTTGAGACTTGCATCTCTCTGTTATTTGAATGAATAAGCAAAGCTAAACATCTAAACTCCTTTATATTCACTAAGAGGAAACTGAGGGATATGGTAAAGATTACCATATTTCTGGCCAAACTATTTCTTCCTGACAGTGCAACTGCTATGTGCCCAGCACTGCTTCTTTCACACAAGAGTCAGTCTTGGAATGCAGGCAGTGCTGATCCAGACTCCAGGATAGCTTAAAATCATAGAATTGCTGAGGTTGTGAAAGGCCTTTAAAAGCATCAAGTCCAACCATCAACTGGGCACCACCACCATGTTCACTATTAAACCATGTCCTCAAGTGCCACATCACACTTGTTTGGAACACTTCTAGAGATGGTGGAATAATCTTCTCTTACATAGATTATTTCCTTCTAAGAACTTAAAAACTTTATAAAACATCCTTCTTTTGCACTTAGAGGGCTAATGTCCCTTACGCCATAGAGATGCCCAAGGAGTTTGGTTTCCAAATTTTGCAGACCCCTTTGTCAAAGGAATCTCTGGGAGCACATCAGTGAAAATGATGTCTGCTTCTTGCTCTTCCCCTCCTTGTTCTTGCCTGTGCTGTATGAAAACACAGAGCACGGTACAAAAGCATTTACCAGTGCTCCAGGCTTAACAGGCTTGGCTTTACAGAACAGCACTTGCTGAGCTGTCCTCCACATTTAGGATAATGTATCAGCAGAACCTGGCTTGCTTCCTCAGCCTCACAGTGTATTAGGTATGTCTTGTACCTTCCTGCCTTCAAAGGCCCAACTTTGTACCAAACTATTGGCAAAGACTTCATTTGCTTAATAGAAGCATATTTTGGAGCCAATAATCTTTACAACTTTGCCTTTTCTACCCATGCTGAAGCTCAAGCTGAAATGTGCTTTCCCATGGAAGTGACACATGAGATAAAATGGTTTCATTGCAAGCTTTCCCATCTCCCCTGCAATGTGTATCTTGTATCTTCCATAATAACACTCATTTTTTTCTCTCACCAGAAACACAAGTTACATAGTAATAAGAATTAATGTTAACTGCTATCCCAAATGCATTACTCCAGTTTTTTCCTACCCAATGTCATCAGTTTTACTGATATATTACAGAATATCCTACTCCTGATACTTCATTGAACAAACTAATGCTGATGCACTTCTGCCTCACTCCTCTGTGTCGCCAGTGCCCAGCCTGGGGTATAAGATTCAATCAGGTTGATCACTGTTTTCAACTCTGGCTAATGAGTTAATCCTAACAATGTCCAATTCACTTTAAAATCAGGCCAAGGTATTTGCCTCAGTAACCTCCTGCAACAGCAGTTCCCATAGGTGATAAGACGTGTCTGGGCATTTATTTTTCATTCTAAATTTGCTGGGTTTTAATTTAACTTGATGTTTATTCTCATGCGACAAAATAAAAAGAAAGTCCAGTGTTCAGTGCTTGAGAATTCTGACTTTCACAATCATCTCCATTTTCATCTTCTTCTCAGCAAAATAATTCAAGACTTTGCCATCTCTCATGTATTAATCTTAGCTGCTCTCTAACTACTCTCTATTTTAATTCCTTGAACTTTTTTGGAATGACTAGATATCTCATGAGAGAAGGGGGTAAAAAGAATAAACACAGATTTAATGTGTATTTATGGCATAAACATGTGTTATCCTGAGGTTATTTATTATTTTTTTTTTAGTCTGCTTCTATAGACTGCGGTAAGTCAGAGCCTGATGACTTCTGGTGCAGGTTCTTTTTCCTCAGAGATTTGTAGAAATTCAAGGTTTTTCAGGTTCTTCATAATACATTGATGGTTTGCATTACTTTTCATTTAGCCCTGTTGAGAGTTGTCTGCCATCATGATGCTCACCTTCCCAGAACGTTTAAATCCATCAGGTAAAGTATCTATCATGAAGTGAAGGCACCCCAAGTTGACCCACAATCTCCGATGGGTTTTAATAAACCAAAATGCACTCATTTTTTGCCTACCTTTTCCATCATTTCCCATGACAAAGTGTTAGGAAGGATATTGAATTATTATTTCTGGGGTCTGTCTGATATGCTACCATATTTCAGGTAACAAAATCCTGCCAGTATTCAAGCTACAGATTCAGTCCAAAAATTTAATGTAAATGTGACCACATTTCTGTTTATGTTATGAGTGAACCTTCGAGATGTATAGCTTAATGATTTATTTTTTAGGCTCTTATTTTTTGCATGTAACCAAAGCACCTGGGTAGACAAACTTTTCCAGAAGAGATTTGATTTTGCATGTGGTTTGTACTTGTGTCTTCTGTTGACATTTCACATTTTCACATGGGGAATAAGGTAATCACATGATAATAAGGTAAAAACAGCAATAACAAAAAATATTAACCATTTCAAGAAGATGATGACAGGATTTGTCTCAGTCCAGAGTGAAAGGATGGCTTCTGATCTCTCATATCATTCTAGCTTCTAGGTGGTACCTAAGGAACAGATCAGGTCAGCAAGATTGTCATCTACATCTTTCCCCTGGATCTTTGGGACCATGATTTTGAGTATTTGAGACACGTTTTGTGTTCAGTCTGATCTGACTTCAGCTTTCAAAATCAAAGAACTGATTTTTTTTAATGAAAAATCTGGTTTTTTTTTCCTTTTGATGCAAAGGTCTTCAGCATTCAAACTACAAGTATTGAAAAGAGTACAGTTCACATTTACTACCCTGAACATGTCACCTTTGTAAAGTTCTGCTCTTGTTTAAATCTTTAAGCTTGCTTGTGTTGGCTATGTAGAAGAATATGATTGTGAGAGTTTTAGCACCAGTAGTAAAGACTCATGAGGTGGCAAATATTCATGAGAGCTCAAGCCAAGTTATTCGCTCACCCCCATCTCAGGAGAGGGTGAAATAAAGGCAGAGGGAGTTTGTTCAGGTACTGGTGATTACAGAGGGAGCCAGTGACATGGCTTAGGCTGAAACCAAAGGCTCTCAATCTGCTGTCACAGTACAAACAGTATTTTCTCTTAATTCACAGTTTTCCCCCATGAAAAGAATCCTGTCTCAGCATAGTTCAGAAGGCTCGCGTATGCCATGGGCATGATACAGGCAATGAAGCTTTGTATTAATCTACTGTCCAGATTGATAACTGTAAGGGGCATCTCATAATGACCACAACATGATTAATCATGGTACATGTGTGATACCCATGCTCATTATTACTGGCCTCCAGAACAGCACTGCTGAGTCCTGCCAATACGCTCAGCTTAGTATCTGGAAGAGACAATACTGCAATTACTGGCAAAGTATGCAGGAAAATTAAGAAGCAGCTAGTTTGGTATTCTGCACCAGGCTAGTAATCAAGAGCATGGCAAAGCAGGGGGATGTAACAGCTACCAGGCCTAACACTTATTGGCCTGGTCTGATACTTTATTTTAAATAGATCTCTGGTTGGGCTCGTTTATTTTGAGCAATTGTCTTGCAGAATGGAAGGAATGTACACGGCACTGGCATGAAGAACACAACACCTGCCTAAGAGCTCATGAAGACTATTTGGAAACAGAGCTACATCTCTATTTTATATCAGAATGTCATGCTTTTGCCCACTTTTAAGACAGAGAGAAATTCTATTGTACCCATTAGATTTCTTGATAGCTTGTGACATTTAATATCATATGAAATACACCATGTATGCCTTTCATATCACAATCCAGGGACACACACGCAGTTGAACGCAAATGCACCTGAGCATCAGTCCTCAGAAAGTCCTGGAAAATTGGAATCAGAGCTGTTTCTAAGCCATGTAGACTACCACAAACATGACAACCTTACCTTCCACTTCACACTTCCATCCTTTCCTTCAAATATAATGTAAAGTCTCCAGATAAAGACATGGTTCTGTTCTTCAAGTACTCTGCTCACCTGTGTGGGAAGAGGTCTATTTTCTAAGCTCATTTGCAGGAGTTGAAGCCAATTTACACTAGAGCAGATTACCATCTTCAACTAAGGGCTCAGCATACAGCTCCTAAATGTGTCCCCAACACACAGGAGAATGTATATGTTGAAATTTCCAGAGTTCATTTTCAGTTGTATGGCAATTTCCTCCCTGGCAGTCATTGCAAGAGCAGTATAATTGTTAATTATGCTGTGCACTTTGTTTCAAGAAGGTTCTTGATGTTCCTGTTGATTAACACATCACTGAGACCTGTGTTAAAGAACCTTCTGTGAACCTCCTGTCTTGATGAAGATAATATTCTTCTCCACTTACAGAGTGTTGGTCACACTGGACAGAAACAGCCTATCCAAGAGAAATGTAGCATCTGTGCACATAATAATGAAGTGTTTCTTTTTCTCCTTCATTTGCTTTTAACACTGACCAAGAGTGCAAGATATCAGAGCAGGTTGTGAGACATTTGATTAACCCACCTGTCCACGAGTGCTGGGCTGGTTCTGTTTTCACCTTCAGCCGAGACTTGTAAACACCTGCCAAAGACAAAGTCTATTAGGGTGACTCTGCAGTGCAGGGGTAGAAAAGGAGTGCAAGAACCAACTCTGCAAGTGAACAAAACTCGTACTCATGAGGAGTAATATTTGAATATAAATCCATGTTATAGAATGAATTAAGCGAATTAAGCACAGGATCCTTTTTGGTGAATCTTTTTACTTCAAGCCTATGCACTGAAGCTCAATAGCATTTAGCACCATGGTCAGATTGTCATAGACAACTTGGCATGCAAGCCTTAAAGATAATTTAGGACAGAAATATTAGAACAACAAAGAAGAGTATAGGGAGTAATAGCAATAATGCATATCTTGCCTACACATCAAATAGAGATAAATATAGTATAAATAGTGACAATCAATGAGAAATAGATTTTTCAGTCTTCTACATGGTAATGCAAACTTATAAAACAGGATTTGAAAAGCAACAAGGCCTACATAACAAAGTACAGTCAGGGAGTACCTCTGTAGTGTGCTAAGTCATTTTAAGCATTATTTAAAGGGAAAAGAAGTAACCCCTAACCTGCTTATCTAGTGACACACGAGTGTAGATGTAAGCATGCTGAAGCTACAGAGATCCTTGGAGTTATGAGAGCAAGAAGGGGACATATTATAGCCCGAAAGATCAGAACATTCAAGAATGCTTTATTTTAAGAATATTTAGGTGGGGGGAAGAGTAAATGAGAATGGGGTTAAGGGAGTTTAGTGACTGCTAGACTAATGAAAATGTTGCCTTCATAAACGGTAAAATTCTGAAATTTCCAATGCTCTTCTGGACATTGTTATTTGTTGCAGATGAGTGGACCGCAATTAAAATAACTGAGCTGTGTGTGGATAGGCTTGTCTGCTCACTACAAGTTTATTGCAGGATTAGGCTCATTATTTGAATTTCCAGATCTTGAACAGTACTGTGTTCATAATGTGTGAAAGAGAATTTAACTGATTCAATAAGGAAAAACCTATTTATACCACCAACTTCCATGAGTAAAAAGAGGCTTGCAGTGTATTTATTAAGATATTACACAAGCAGAACAAAATTCCTGTAGTTTTTACTGAGCTTTGGATCAAGTGCTTGTTGGGGAAAAAAAAAAAAAAGCCAGATTATCACACAACTGCAATATTTAATCTCCAGATATTCTGCTTCAAACAGTGTAATTGAGTTCAATAGCTTCATGTTTATTATTATGGTCTGTGCCTAGACATTAGCATAACGAAAAACATGGGGGGAAATGTCATACATACTCCCACACACCTAGGTAAATATAACTATAATTGCTCTCCATATTTCACAATGGGCCTTTTATGAGAATCACTATGCCTATTCTGTCTACAATACAATCTGTTATGTAAAAATATTTGAAACGGAACTTTACTTTATTTAGCATTAAACAAACATGTCCAGCCAAGGCTCTTGATACTACTTTGCCTATGCATACATACACATGTATATGTTTATCTATATCACACAACAAAGCTTACCTGCTAAGCACAGCCTGTACTTCAGCCACATGAAAAATATTCTCACTAATCAGCATCCACTTGTTGCAGGTCCCTCAAAGGATCAAATCTCTTATAAATGTGCTGTTTCCTGAGCATCCCTTTGCTCAACAGGCCTTTGCACAGCATTGCAAATTCGTGGAGAAAGTGAACTCATTCCATCCTCTCTGTATATCTGCATGAAGCCTTGCACAATGGGGCTGTGATTTACTTGGGGCCCCTGGGTTTGACTGCCATACAAGTAATAACTAATAACAACAGACGACCAAAGATTACTGAGATGCACTGGTTGTAAGGAAAAATGAAATATGGTCCATAAGCACATTTCATGTCCAGTTGTATGTATAAATATAGTTGAAATTACAGGGCTTGGTGAAAATCTTAGGGATACCTCAGCAATCTCAATCTGACTATTCAGACAATGGCAATATAAATAAATGATACTGTGATTTGTGAAAAAATGAATAAGATTTGAGATTTTTACTAAAGATAACTCATTAAAATTTGCCTATGAACTTCTGCCTTCCCTTCCCTTCCATTCCCTTCCCTTCCCTTGCCTTGCC
>JAWWEW010000166.1:29029013-29082561 GCA_035583185.1 Anabacerthia variegaticeps | reverse complement strand
GGGCCCGGGGCTGGCTGCGGGCGGCAGCGCCTCCGCCCCGACGGCACCGGGCTCCCCGCACCCCCCGCCCGCCGCCGGCGCGGCCGGGCCGCCCCCGCCCGGGGCCGGGCACGGGCTGTTCGGGCTCCCGGTGCCCGCGCTGCTCGGCTCCGTGGCCGGCCGCCTCTCCTCCGCGCCCCTGGCCGTGGCCGGCTCGCTGGCGGGCAACTTGCAGGAACTGTCGGCCCGCTACCTGAGCTCGTCCGCCTTCGAGCCCTACTCCCGGACCAACAATAAAGAGAGCGCTGAGAAAAAAGCACTGGACTGACTCTAAGTACCTTCCCCCCCCCTCCTCCACCCCCCTATTTATATTTATAGTCTCTATTTGTGGCGGTATTTAACGGGACGGGCGGCCCCGCTCCGCAATCCCCGCCGCCCCGAGCCCCGGGGGCCGAGCGGGGCTGACCGGGATCGGGACCGGGACCGGGATCGGGTCCGAGCGGGGTCCGGAGCCCACGGATCGGGGCGAGGGGCTGCGGGAGCCTCCCCTCCCCGCGGCCCCGAGGGAGCGCCCCCCTTGCCCCGCCGCCCGCGGTCCGTCTGTCCGTGTGTCCGTCTGTCCGGCGGCAGCGGCGGGTCAGCCCCTCCGTTCGGTGGGGAGGGACGGAGAGCGAGAGCGGACGGGGCTCCCTTCGGTCGGCTTTGGCCAGTGACCGAGCGAGGGAGGAGGATTTCGGAGAGAGGAGGATGGAGCTGCCAGGTGATGCCCGTTTTGGTTTGGTTTCTTTTTGTTTTGTTGTTGTTGTTGTGTCTCCCAGACTCAGTGATTTCTAAGCACAAAGGTTTTGGGGCTCCACCAGTGGCCCCCGTTTACCCCCACACTCGGTGCACTACAGCCCCCGGTTACCGACCGAGCCCTTGGCACCAGTCAGGAAAACCTCCAGCAACTCTTGTTTTTCACGGTAAATCTTGAATGTGGGAAGGGCCGGAACAGACTGAAAATACAGTCAGGAAGCGGGGAGACAGAAAGCAGTGGCTGCAGAAATTTTGAATAAAATTGTCTCTCCCTTCGAGATAACACAATGCCCCCCCCTTCCCCCTCTTTTTTTTTTTTCTTTTCCCCTTCTTTTTTTTCCCTTTGAATTCCCACGGGTTTGTCCCGCGGACTTTATCTGTAAAAACAAGTCTGCAGATAAATCATGGAACTCGCAACTCTACTTGTATCTAGATCTGTTGCGATGGTAAATCTTATTTTTATTGCTCTATTTGATTTTTCCAAATATTTGCAATGTGCATCTGAACACAAAAAAACCTGTAGCCTTCCTTCCTCCTAAAATAACCCTCCCGTATATCGCTCACACTTCATTTAAAACGAACGTAAAATATAAAAAGCATAACTTTTATTGTTATTTTTGTACTTTAAAACACATTTATGTAACAATCTTCTTTTTTTTTTCTTCATAATTCTTACTGCTATTTTCTCCATGAACATATGTATTTCACCTTCTAGTATTCCGGATCGAATATTTCCTGTTCAATTTCGGTACTTGAATTTGCCAGAAAAGGGATGCTGTACTTAGCTAGTTCTTTGGGAAAAAAAATATTTACTTTGGTTTTAAGTTTCTTTTCTTTCTTTGAACTTTAACACATGGCGTTTACAAACTGTATAAATACGTGCCACCAAACTGTAACCAAAAAAAAAAAGAAAAAAAAAATTATGAAAAGTGGAATGGTTGCTGTAGAATATAGAATTAACTATAGACGAGAACTTGACAGAAGGAGCTGGATGGAAAGAAAATAGTAATTTTATTGTAAATTATTTACGTCTCAAGTTTCTAGGCAACTAGTCGAAAAAATAATGAATGAATCGAGCGCTGAGCCCTTGCTACTAACTTTTGTTCTGAATGTTTTGGATATTTGGATGTTTTGTATTTATGTGGTGAGAGTGAAATATATTATATCTATATGATGACGGAATTAGGTGTATTTTCGTCTTATATTTGAAGCCCAAATTGCCTTCATTTAATACGTGCGCTGATAAAAAAACTCCTGTCCCTATGTAACCCTCCCGATTTATTTTTTTGGTTTTTAATTTTTATGGGTTTTTTTGTTTTTTTTTTTCATTTTGAGAGGGAGCTGTGAGATCCACTTTGTAGGAGTGATCTCTCCCTCCTGGGGCAGTTCGGAGCATTCCCAGTCCCCTCCCCAGCTCCGACCCAGCTCTCGTAGCACTCGCCGGTCCCACGGGCTCGATCCCACACCCGTGTCTGTGTCCGTGGTGGAGCAGCCCCGGTGCCCTGTAGGGAGGTGACCCGAGTGCCCGGTGTGCCTGGTGCCACCACCTAGCTCCACCACCCCGTGCAGGGACCTCTTCACCCCCACACCTCTTCTGCTTGTTGTGCATGCTGGGCCTGGCAGGCACTTATGGATACACATACGCGCGTGTGTGTCAACATATATCTATATAAGCATATACAAATATACATAGACATATATATGTATATATATACATGTGCTTGCGTGCATAAATATGGGTATTTATAAGTACTTGCTAAACAGCTCTTGTTTCCACCCTGTTTGGCAGCTCAGCCCTGAGAGTCCTTTGCTGGGCAGCCAGTAAAGGGCAGAACCCATGGTTTTCAGGAGCCCTCTCAGTGCCCAGACGCCCCAGGCCAAGCCACCTCCAGTACCATGGCACCTGCTCTCCCCACGGCTTCACTCCAAGGTCCCTGGTGTGGTCTCTGCTGGGCTTTGCCATGAGCCCACCCCAGCCAGGGCAGATGCACTGCTCCAGATTAAGAGGGAAGGATGTGGTGGTGATGCTGGTTTGCTTGTTGTTTTCTTATAAAGTGTGTAGAAATCATCTGGTGCAGGGCAACCTGGGTGAAGAATGGGATCACAGGTGACATTTGAAGAGGTGACGCTGAAAATGCTGGTCAAGACTGGAAAACTTCAAGGGGAGGGAAGGGAAAAGTGATGTTAAAAGGAAAAGAATGTGACAAAACAGATCTGCCAGAGAGACCCTGAGGGAAAGGATAGTTTCTAGTTTCTGCCTTGCCTGCATGGACTGCACAGCATCACCGGCAGCCCTGGACAAAGAGGGCAGCCCTGGCCTGTGTTGCTTTTGCCAAAGAAGCAATTGCCACCACTCACACCCTCCCTGGGCTCCCCTGCCCAGCATGGGGCCGTCCTGTGTGGGGAATTTGCTCTGTCCTGTGTGGAGAATTTGCCCTGTCCTTCAGGAACCTCCCTGCTGTAGAGATGGGGCCATTTCAGTGCCCAAATCTGCAGCTACACTGCAAGCCATGGGAACATAAGCACGAATGTGTCCTGCCAGAGCTGTCTCAGGTGCCCTCATGTAAAAAGACATTTCCCTGCTAATCTGTTATTTTAACCAGAGATGGCAGGGGCTTTCCTGTCCCCTCACACAGGTGCTGTGAGGCCCTTTTTCCCCAGTGGCTGGACTGCCCTGCAGTCTCAGGGTTGGAGCCATGCTCAGTGTAAGCTCCTTGCTCCTCATCTAAGGCAATTTAAGACAGAATCAGGCTAAATTACCAACACTATAGCAGAAGCCCTTATTTTACAGATTTGCAGCTCTCAGTATACATGCAAAGAACTAGACATTTTATTCTTATTGATATTATTATTGATTGTTTCTGAATATTTCCAAAAAAAGGATGTTCCCTGAGGTATGAGGGGATTTTGTCTAAGCCTTCAAGTAAAATAAATGCTTTGAGAAATTACTCTTTTTTTTTTTTTCCTGTCTTCTTCAAATTCCACCTGTCCCACATCTGTATTGGAAACTGCTTCTGGGCTGGGGTCAGAGCAAAAGCCAGGGGTTCTCCAGTCCCATGCAGGGCTATCACAGTTCTGTTTCAGCCTCTGCTTGTGACTCAGGTCAAAACCTTGGATCCCAACAGGCAGGAAGGCAATTTTTTGTTTCCTTTCAAATTTTCAGCACCTCAAAAGCAGGGGGTTCCTGAGAGCCTAAACATCCTCCTTCCTAGAGGAGAACTAACTAAAACATGTTCAGCTGCATTTCCATAAAAGGGGAGGGAATACCACATGTCTCATTGCATAGGACAAGTTAAAAATCATTCATACACACATCTATACATACAGTGAGCCTGAATATAAAAACTGGTATGGTTTGGCGTTTTTTTCCTCACTTTCTTAATTTTTTTTCCCAACTACACCAAAGCTGTTCTAAGATGTGTGCTGCCCAGAGACACTGCTTGTTTGTTTCCACTGAAATGCTGAAATTCATTCTACTGAAGCAATGAACACAAACTACCTTCCTGAAGCTATTTGCTGCTGAAAGGTTTTGCTGCATTTCATGCTGTATGGTTATTTGTGCTCATCACTGTGGCACCAGAGCTCAAATAGAGAAATATTTGGTTTATGCAGAGGGAGCACGTGTGAGTGTGAGGGGCTGAAATATTTAGTAGGAAAGCAAAAAAACCCCCAAAATATAAATCTATATCTGGCATGATTTTTTTAAAGTAAATTACAAAAGTGTTTTTGTGGAAGGCAGACTTCCCCAAACTTCCCCTTAGCAGCAGCTACACATGGGGCTTAGGGTGAGCAAGCAATAATAAAGACAGAGTGCAGCATGGGTTATTTAAATTTGTTCAGCTGAATCCAGGTACACGGACAGTGTGTCTCTCCCTGTTGCTCTCAGGAAGGCAAAGCTCCCAGGATGAGCTCCAGAGCACACAGGGTGAACACAAAACAATGTTAGCCAGGTACACATAGGGAAAAGAGGAGTCAGCCTATTTAGAGGATTTTTTTCAAAAGCGTTTGCCCACCCACTTAACATAGACCGTGCTTTATTTGCTGCTCCTGCATATCCCTCATGCCAGGGATTAGTGCAGCCTCTGACCACTTTGTCTCCATTTGCAATCCTGTCATCAGCCCAAGATACATGACCTTGTGACATGTAAAAAAGCACACGAAGTTCCTGAGTAACTTCAGAGTATTTTGTTTCTTTAAAGAAAAGAAAAACACTTCAAAAGAATAACTCTTGAACAGAATCAAGTCACAGTAACCAGCAAGTGTTTAACAAAATTACCAGGGAAGCTAAAGAGAAATCAATCGATGTGATGCTGTCTGTGTAACAGTCGTAATATAAACTGTGACCCCAGACCAGAGCCATGGCCAAAGTGCTCACTGACATGAACCATTTGTGATTCAGGTGTATGAACTCCCTAATAAGCAGTTTACTCTCCACCTTTCTGCTTCTAACAATTGTTGAGCAGCTTAAGCACAGCATTTGTTATCTTTCTATATGTAGTTGTTACTGTTCGTGCTATTCTTCATATCCATGTTACTGATTCTAGTTTTAATATTAAGCCTTAAACTTTTCTAGTGGAGTGAGTACCACAGTCAATTATACACAGAACAAAAATTATTATATTTTGCATCTAATTTTCCACTTTTTGTTAACATGTATAGTCACAAGTTCTGTCATTAGAGGTAGCAAAACAGACTTTCTCAAGCCACCTTCTGCAACCACATCCTTTATAATTGTCCTTTACCACCTTATCTTTTCTTCCTTTCCTTTCCACATGAACAATCAAAATTATTTTAACTTATTTTCATACACAGATCTTGCAAAATGTACCTAATATAACTGTTTGCCAAGTGAAAAAAAACCATAATAAATTTCCAGAGCCTCTTTCTCTTCAGCTATGTGCAGCCCATTCTTCTTTTTGATCTTCCTGTTGTGAGCAAGAATGAAAACTGCACCAGTAAGGATTCACCCAGAAAACAAACCCTTACCTGGCATGTGTATCATGATCAGTGCAAGAAAACTGGATCACAGTCCTCATCCGCTGAGATGCCACAGCCTGGGCTAATGAAATGGGTTTTCTATCCATCAGCTGAAGCAGTCAGCCAAGGAGCCAGAGGTAGCAGAGGACAAATAAAACAGCTCAGTCCACACGAGGTAGGTCCACAAAGTTTGTCACAGAGCAGGTACATCTGCCTGGTAGAAACCTCTTCTTACAACTGCCACAAATTAGTTCTTTGGCTGCTTAAGGAAACATCATCAACGGTATTGACAAAAGCAGGGGGAATTTGTGAAAACACGACTTTACAGAGTTTGATAGCAAGGTTCACTCTGAAACTTGCTTCACAGGTTAAAGCATAAAAAGGAAGATCAAATCAGAAGCAATCTGGAATTATTTGTACCTAAGACAGGTACTGAAAAGGGCATAAGGCTGCAAAGGATGAAAAGATAAAGGTGCAAAATGGTTTAGCAGCACTTAATCATTGAACACTTTAACTTTTACAAAGTGATTCAGTAGGGTTCATTACAATTATTGCAATGATTTAACCATTGAGATAGAGGCTGCACTCAGAGGGAGGTGCTGGTGCAGCCACCTGCAGCCCAGGAGAACTCAAAGGGCCTCATTTAGGACTGCTGTTTAGAGGGTCATGGGATGATTGACAGTGGTCATCAGTAAGTTTCCATCCTGACCGTAACCCAAGTTGCTAACTATTGGGCTTTTTGTAGTTTCCTAAAGTGCAGCCACAATGGCACTGTTCCACTAGGGCTACAATTCACAGTGGTGCCACTCCACTCAGGCTGCAATTCAGGCATATGGTTTAATTTACCAAGGCTACAGAGGATTATTTCTTATCCTTTGTTTCCCACCTTGTTTGGGAAGCTGCTGGTTTGAGTTGTTTCCATCCCTATCATGCAAGAGCTCCTGGTATGACCAGGGAGTGCCTCGTGGCCCTACTGGGATGGTCAAGGGATGCTTCAGTACTCAACTGGTTCAGTCAAGGCTTACCAGGAGCTTCCTAGATCATGGGGTAGGGCCAAGGATGGGGAGGGTGGGGGATGCACCACCACAACAACCCTGAAGCACATCACTGAAGGTGCATGAGAAACAGTCTGTGAGACTGATGGAAAACCAAATGGAAACCCATTCTCAAAATCTGTCCCAAAAATAAAAGAAAATTAATTTGAATTTTTCCTAAGGTTGGTATCCTTTACACATTCAAAGATTTTCTATTAGTCTACCTGAACAGGGATCAATCCAGAGAAAAATTTGCAAAGGAAACCTCATGGCATTCTTGTTCTTTTAAATTCCTTTCCACAATTTTGGACACACAATTTTTTCACAATTGGTGGACAAAAAGTAGAAAGAAACTCATGCTGGGAAGTACAAATTTGGCATGCCAGGAGCTGTGACTTCAGGGATTAAGGCTGGATATTGGGAAGGAAGCCAGGCAGAACACAAGAGAGGGACAAGGAAGGTTACTTGAGACCACACCTGGGAAAAAGTTGAAGATAATATATGAAAGGTCAAATGAAAGAAGTCCTCACCCTGGCTACAGAAATGTTGTCAGAGAGAGAAGCAAGTGAAGGACAAGATGGTGAGTGCACACAAGCATGGCAAGGATGTCCTCATGGCTTAGTCCTCAGTCTGAAACTAAGAACAGAAGCCCAAATGTAACTTCTACCAGAATTTCTGTCTAAGTGCTGTAATTCTAAGTGTTAGTAATTGGTCAGTGAGTTTCTATCTGTTCTTCCCCTGAAATGGGAATACTGATACTCATCTAAGCCTATGTAGAATGAGGTACCAGTACATACTTTTACTTAAATGAAGTTGAGCCAAAATTGTAATCAAAAATTTAAGAGCCACTACAGTCAACACCAATTCAATGTTTGCAGTCATTCCCTCTCATTAGTCCCAATCTTTCTTCTTTCTCTCTTTTCCTGCCTGGTCTTTAATATAAACCTCTAAAATGTGCCTACCACTAGGTGGTCATAATCTCTTTGAGGCCTTTAAACAATTTCATAAACCAATCCTAAATGGAAATCAGAAACAGGCAGGAGAGTAAAGCATCTGTTGCCGTAAAGAGCTAAGGAGGGATAAATAGGCAATCTAAGGCATCCTGAGTGCATGTTCCAAGATAATCTCTATGCTCCTCTGGACACAGCATTGCAAACCACCTCAAAATCAGATGATTATTGAGATGAATTAGTAAATAAGAGCCCATTTCATCAGGTGTTGAGGGGGACTTTAATTGTGCTCAGGCTCCAAATAGGAAACTTTATACCACGGCCACAGCTGTTAAAACAACAGGGCCTTATGGAAACAGTCTTGGATTACTGCCCCCATGGAGTGAAACATTTTTTAATGAAAGGGATTATGCTTATTATTTCCTAGTGTATTGTGTTTTCTTAGTTATTCTTACTGTCATTATTATTATTTACCAAGATAATTGATATATACACATATCTAACTATCTTTGTATGCATATTTAATACTTTCTTCCATTAGCATAGTTTGAATACGGTCATAGGGAAAATAACACCAGATACATGAATTAGTTGTCCTTTGTTAAGAGTAAGATCCTAAGAAACTTGGTGTGTTTGCTTCTCTCCCACTTGTCAAGTGTCCTATTGCCTTTACTTGGTGAAATCAGATCCCTTGTCACATATTGTTTAAATGGTGTGTTGTGGGAAGATGATCACCACAGATGATACCAAAACTTACTGACCTCTATCTTAGTATAGACCATTTGTGTTCAAGATAACTTTTTCATTTAGAAGAGCCAAGTGGTAAAAAATCCAGAGGAACTGATTTAAACTCTTAAACATGGAATTTCTCTGTTGCAAAGGGAAAGCACCAGTCATATAAGCTGCATTTCCAGATCATGTATTAGTGTGTATTTCATTTCCAATTTAAACTCCTGAAGTTTCTACTAGAACTGCGGCAGTCTGACTTAGTGGCAAAATTCCTCTGGGAAATACCTCAAACTGTATGCACTGACTTTCACAGAAGCAAGGGCTAAGCTGAATACATAAAAGAAGAAATGGCCATCTAACCAGGCAGCAGAAACTTTTCTATTGCTCATTTCAGATTTCTTAGAAGAATGTTCAATGCTGATGAGAACAAATATGTGGAAGTTATTTGAAAACACTGTGTTAATGGGGAAAAGATGAAAAATCAATGAATACAGTTTTTACTATAAAACAGAATAAAAAAACAACAAGTAAAGAATAAATATTTTCATTCTGATGGAAGCTGTTCAAACCTTGCTGCTCAGAATAAATCTGTAGAAATCTCTCCCTGCAAATACAAGTTTTTAGCATGCATTTACCTTCTATGGACTCTGGGGGCCACTGAGTGCTGTTTCTGTGGCGGGATGGTATTACTGTCTCAAAACTTCATGAGCCATCTGGACATAACTAGTATGAAACATACAATTTGAGCTTTATCTCCACATTGTTATCGACAGCTAAGACCAATTTTCTAATGTTCTAACCAAACTGTATGTTGTTATTGGGCAATCAGACACATTAATCGAAGTGGGTTGCACAGATACAATGCAACACTCCAGAGCACCAGCTCAGGCAAAGAGGCCTCAAGGCATAGCAGTGGTCAATGGCTCTTTTCTGCAAGAGTGCCCTAAGCAGCAGTGATGCTTCAGAAACAGATTAATAGCAATATCAATACTATTCCGAGGACATTTTCACGTATAACTGCTCATGTTCAGAGAGACCTGCTCGCAGTGTACATGCAGCCATGCCAGGGAGGTGCTGTGGAACCTCACCTTGCCTTTCCCCACAGCCTGGTGAAGGCAGAGCCTTTTCTTCAGTCAGGGTGGAGAGCTGGGGCATCCCCCTCCGGCTGCGGGTCCGCTCAGCACCGCGGACAGCGGCGGCCCCTCCGCGGGGTCCGGGGTGCTGGGGATGGGGAACCCGCCCAGGGGCTCCGAGCCCGGGATGAGGGACCCCTAAGGAATCCCCCACTCCGACTTTGCAGAGCAGGGTCTGGCACCTTGCCGGCATAAAAAGGAGCTTGATCGAAAAGATCTGAACGTCTCAAAAGCGTGTCCGAAGTGGTAAAGTAGCTCTTGATAAAACCGAAATCAGAGGGCAGAGATGAGGCGTCATGTCATGAATTTCTTTAATCAGGAAGAGGATTCATCAAAGACAAAACTGTTTCAACTGAGAGACTCTGCTGCTGCGACACCCTTCTGATACTGCACTGCACACCTTCACCAGGCAGGTTTGCCAGCTCAGTTCAGCCCTACTCTGACCAGAGTGATCTTCTTGCACAGCTTTGCACGCTGAGCACGATGCCATCTGCCAGCAAATACCCTTGTACACCCCCAGCCAACTCACTGGTGGGGTGTGGTGAGAAACTCAAAAGGCCTTGACTCTGCAAACACTGCTCAGCAGTGGCTAAAACATCCCTGAACTACAAACACTGCTTTCAGCACAGACCCAAAACACAGTCCCATAGCAGCTACTATGAAAAAAATTAAGTTTACCCCAGCCAAAACCAGGACACCATGTTTCCTAACTTCCATATAGTCCAAATGTACACAAAACACAGTTTTGTCTTGTCACAGCCAACAGGAGCAAGTTCATCTCCTTGCCACCACTTCGAAGATATTTCTAAGACCTGTAGGTGACCAGGATCCCTATTTAAAAGAACTCATTGTTCTTTCCAGACCTACGTTTGTTTGTTTGGAAAACTTCTGCTAGAAAGTACCAAAATATAACAAATTCAATGGGGCCAGAATGTGCAGACCTCAGCTGGCAATGAGAGATCCAGTTCTAGCACTTTGTCCATTTGCTTTCCCTTTCCATTCTGCTCCCACTCTTATTTAGTTTAGGCTGTAAGATTTGCAGGAAGAAATTCTCCCCTGCTATGCATTTGCATAATTAGGCCAGTCAATAAGCACTGCTTTTATATGAATAACCATAATAAATAGCTTTTCAATTCTTAAGCATATAGCAAACAGTGAAAACTCTACAGTCACAAGTTCAAGCCCTTTAAAGAACTGTAATCCTACTTTATATTAAACTCAAGATAAAGGTTAATTTTCCACCTGATCATTTGTTTTCACAGTTTAGAGAGCAGATACAGCTCTTTCTAGATGTATGTGGGTACACTGGCACTATAAAACATTTTTATTTCCCATGGGACTATGTTAATGAAAAAAAGGGATTTACAGAGTTCACCTGTATTACAGCTCCCAAGAAGTTTAATATCTGGTTATATTTAAACAGATGCATGCTTCTGTTAAGAACAACTTTTGAAACAGGCCAGACTCCATAACCAATTGGTGTGGATATGCAAATAACACAGAAAAACATTCAGTGACAAAGAAGATTTTGCAATGTCCATTTGTGCTGGCCAAAGCTGTGAGAATCCCAACAGCAGAGCAAATCCAGGGCAAATTTTCAATAACATAAAAGGAATAAATGCATAAAGTGACCTCTCTCTTGAAAACTGCATGAGCACAGAGGGGTCTCTGACTTCCTAAAATGGGAGATGGGAAATACTGTCTTTTTCAAGTCAGGATCCTGAGATGACTCCTGTGTATCAAACTTTGGGGGAAATCTGTATCTGTCTTGCCTTGTTACTTTGAACTTTATTGCATAAGCTTTAACACCAGAGAGTAATCAAAACATCCATCTCAGCTTGTTTTTGACCTTTTCATGAAGAACTTTCATATGTTTCATTACAAATTCTTGATGTGCAAAGATCAAGAGGTCACAAGTACCAGAAGAAGGAGAAAGAACGATTCAACTTATGTAAAATAAATTTCTTAGCTACAATCTTCTTCCTCCCTATTTGCTTCAGATTAACTGGGCAAGAGACTTCTACACTTGCAAAGTGTACCTTGGCAGGTGGCAGCAAAGTGTGTATGGGTTAATAATTGAATCTATTTACTCTTGGTAACCTGGGATGGAAAACCAACCAAAAATACATCTTGCAACAATGCTGGAGGGCAACATTTTCAGTCTTGATTAATGTAAGAGGTAATCTCCTGGTGAACTCCTACATTAAGTTTCTGGAACTGGTGAGTTTTGCACCACAAAACAGGGTAAGGCTAGAATTCAATTCTTTCCACAGCTAGAACTATGTATTCGGTATGGACCAACTTTCCTCAGGATTATTTCAGGTCCAGAGCTCAACAGGATTCAGTTGAGGTGTTGGCTTTCATTCACACATGACCCACAACTTTAAAAGATACAGAAGAAATTTTTCCTCTGGGGTATAGTGTTCTATAACTGACCAATTAAAGATCAGTTGAAATATTGGACACTGTCTAAACTGGAATGCTGACTAGGTCATCACTAGTTAATATAATATCACTTGGTCTACATTGTTATGAAATAAATGTTCAGATCTATGCGTGTTTGTACACAGTGTGCTTTGAGAGAGGGAAAGAGGGAACAGCACAGGCAGCACCATGTTTTCATGGCTTATCCTAAAAACAAGTGTGCTGAGAAGAGTCAACAGCAGTATTTTCTTAAATTATATGGAAAGAAGAGATATCCTTACCTGGAAGAAAATAAATTTCCAGCCTTATATGGTCAGATGGTCAGATGTTTTTTATGGGAAGTATAAAATTTCATAAAGAGAAGTTTGGAAATCTCTCAGGTGGAGAATTTCTACTTGTATTGTAGAGATGCATTGGAGAAGGCTGGAGAGAAAGCATAAGATTTTGAAGCCTTCAAGTACAAGATACCATTTAACTGGTACTTAAAACAGGAGCATGATCCTGCAGCCCCATTTACCACCAATTCTAGCTGACTCTATTTGGCAGCATAAGGCCTTTGGGGTCAGGGTGCTCAGTTTACAGTTTTGCCCTTTCAGTCTCATAAGTAAGAAAGCATTTCAAACCTTGAGCTTCAGAAAGAATTTAAGAAATGCACAAGAGAGCCAACTTTTAAATGAACTGGAAAGATTTTATGAGGACAGACGATCAACAAGTGACCAGGACTCCAACTGTGAAAGAAAATGTGAGAAACAAGCACCTCTTCTAGTGTGAAATTGGTCTAATTCTTGGGGCCTTTAGAGTGGCAGTATCAAACAACTGGCCAATATCGTGTACACTTTCTGCCATCCACATGGCATCAAGTCCATTACCACACTCTGTGAAGCAGTCAAATTTGCCACAGGTTTGTTTAACCCCTCATTTCAAAGTGGAGATGGAAATTTTTTTTTCCCTCAGTGAGAGCTGAATGTGTCTTTCTTAATGCACCTGGAAGCCAGTCTTAGCACGCACCTCAGTGCTACACACAAGTAACTCTGCAGGAAAAAACCCCTCCTACAGCCAGGAGGGGTTGCAGATGCACCTGATCTTAAAGGGGGCTTAAAAGAAAGGTGGAGACAGACATTTTCATAGTGCTGGTAGAGATACAGCAAGGATTAATGGTTTTAAACTAAAAGAGTGTAGACTCAAACCATATATAATTAATAATTTTTTTACAATGAGGGTGGTAAAATGCTGCACAGGTTGCTCAGAGAGATGGTGGATGCCCCATCACTGGAAACATTCAAAGTTAATTTGGATGAGGTTTTGAGCAACCTGGTCTAGTGGGAAGTGTTCCAATCCTAACCAGTCCATGATTCTATGACTGCTGGGCAGTGGGTGCATTGGTGGTCAGGTAACTACAGTTGTATCCTGCAAGAGGCACCTACACCAACAAAGGTCCAAGCAAGCTAGGTTGCTGATCATTGATATAAGGTGAAGGCTGGCACACTGTTTCAGATATTTACACACTAGATGTATTTTTTTGGTTTAATTTAGAACATCTGATAATGTATTTTTACAATTTGGGGGATTTCGAGGTATAATTAATAAAGCAAACTGGAACCCTCTCAAACCCAGATATGAACTATGCTTCACACATCTATCATGCCTTTTCATCCTGCCCTGCTGTGCACGGTCACCTGGAGGAATGGGTATCACTGGGTCTGGTTGCTGGCTCTGCCAGCACTCTCAGTCTGTGCTTGTGTTGTTAAGATTTCAAACAGATTTGCTACTTCAAGATACCTTGATAGCAAAAAATGCACTATATAGAATAACTCCTCCTTGCTCCTGAAACTCCTTCTAGTCCAACTGTTTTTATTGTTTCATTGACAGCAAGAGGAGCAGTTTGAGGGGTGTGTGTGTGCTTGTGTGAGTGATTGCGTCTCTCTCTGGTGGGCAAGGCACGTAACACTGCTCCTCAGTGAACAGAGACACGGGACTGTGTGATTTGTTAAACCACTGCTCCAATGCCCTTACCAACACCAATTCCTATCAGATCCTGGTTAACAAAGCAATATTGATCATCTTTCTAAGGGGAGGAATCTCCACAATGATATTGTTGAAGAAAGGAAGAACATTTTGTCAAGAAGCAGTATTTCAAGTCAGATAACCCTCCAAGGAGCATTCAGTTTCAAATCAGCAATGCACAAGTATAGCTAACTCACAAAACAGCAGCCAGTTATATATGCAGATTTCAATGAGGCTTTTAGGAGAAACAATAGGGCTGTTTTTAAGGGTGGTTGGCCTGTTGAAGTGCATTTCTCTGAATAGCTACAATGCTGTAGTGCTGAATGGATTCAATAGTTCTGTCTCAAATATGGCCAGGAGTGTCTAGAAGTGGGTGGAGGTAGAAAGAGCTAGTGGGACTCTTCTTATGGTTGACTCAGGCTGCCTCCTCCAATCCTTTCTTTGCCCTGGCAGGGGCCGCAGTTTCCTTCCCCTTTCCCTCTGTGACAAGTGTCCTTCTTTGCATCAACATTCCCCATCTGAAAATAATAGAATGAAATTTATAAAAAATGTGGGCTTAAAAAATTCAAGCATAACTTTGTGTGAACAAGAAGTCTGGGTTACAGAAGCCTCTTCTAAGGGAAGTGAGTAATATCTTGGCCCCTTGGCTGTTTGAAACTGGGAAGGAAAAATACATACACAGATAGAATATAATGTAGGAATCAATCCTGCCTTGGCCTCTGTAAGGAAAACAAGTGACCTTAATGATCTATTCTCTCTCTAGAGCACTCACACAGAAAGCCGTGCTCGTTCCAATTCATCTGTGTGCCCAGCACACAACACAATGGACCTCACTCCTCGGGAAGCTCTAAGTGCCACTGCAACACAAATAAACAAGTTCTGCACAAGATGGTGAGGGCACCAGCAGCCTACAAAAAGCAGCTCTTGGGGGCCACACGAAGACTTGGAGTGGGGGGTTGTGCAGCAGGAGTATTTACATAAGGAAATTCACTTCCCTGATTGAAGGATACACTTCAAAATGCACGCCTCCTTTCTGCCATTGTAAAATTCACATGCACACTCCTGTATATGTCAAAATAGAAACACAATGACTGCAAGCTTATGGGTGACACCACTGAACAATGCCATAAAATACAAGACATGAGACAGAAATATATAAATAGCTGCAGGCCATGATCTGCTCTCACTGTTTATGTGCTGCTCTATTAATACTAATAGGAGTTAAGTGTGCAGAATAAAGTGACAGCTATTGCCCCTCAGCTCTGCCAGCAGTTCTTAAGTACTGCTGTGGTCCATCCAGCACTACTTGGTGCTATTCAAAAACTACCAAGGAACCCAAGGAGCCCAAGGAACAGCACATTTCACCATTTAGGGTGTTTCTAAGGTTCTTATCTTCAGTTTTGCTATGTCCCATTGTAACATGAAAGCAACAATAGCATAATCTTGGTGTTCTCATGCCTTTTTCAGGATACTAATTCTTTGACATAACTTTGAAACTGAAAATGGTGCTAAAAATTGGGTTTGGGAGTCCTGAAAAATGTCCTTAAAATTTTTTCAGCTGAGAAAGCCACAGGCAATATATGGCATAGGACTACCATGGTAGTATTATGTCCCAGTCATCTCAAGGTTTTGAGATTTTTCAGGGGGAGGTTGGTAATTTCTTTTTTCCTTTTTAGTAACATTGTCCATTACCTCTCTGGGTTCTGAGAAGGGAACTACAAACCCTGCAGGAATAGCCTTGCAATAGTCTGTTCTCTAGGTAAATGAAATTACAATGATCCATTGAACTGGAGAATTCTCAGGATATGTCACTCTCTCCTCACCAAAGTTTTAAAAGTCAGACAACTAAAATACTCCCAGTGACAGAGAGGTGATAGTCAGCTAACCTCACTTTCTAACTACTTCTCTTCTTCTGCTCCACATTTTCCAGACAATTTTCCAATGTGTGCTGAAATAAATTATTAAATACAGCTCACCTAAACTTCACTCCAGCCTCCACTGTCGGCAGCAGAAAATTTCCATTAACTTCAGATGCACCAAGTCAGGCCAACAGGAAGTTGCCATGTGAACTACTTGAAGTTTTCATTCCTCCTAAGGTTGAAACACAGAAACGTGTGTTCACATAAGCATAAAAGAAGCATCCTTCTCCACCTTAAAACAGATCACGCTTGGATATTTTCACACTTGGTTATCCTTGCTCTGCTGTAACTAGCAATGCAAACATGCAGCTGAAGTGTGGGATGGAGGCTGCCCTGCTGCTCCCTCGCTGGTGGTGTGCCATGCTAGCCCCAGCCATCAGTCCTTGCAACCTTACAGACCTTGGATTTTTATGCAAAACTAAAGGCACACCTGTGGGCTCGGGACATGGCGCAGACACCACCCCGCAAGGGAATCTCAGGGACCTCAGAGGAGGTAGATGTTGAGACAAGGCAGTTGCTGCAAAATGAAAACTACAGTCAGACCTGCAAGGTAGATTTGCTTCTAATCCACAATTTAAAGGGAGTGGTTTCTCCCTCCTGTCCCTGCTGTGATGCCCACTATGCAGGCTTACTTAGGCTTGGCTCTAGAAGCAGAACTTGAAGCTTACTGTGCCCTCTGAAAGAAAATATCAGAGGGCCTGTTATATCTCTTTATTAATAGGTTTTCACTAATCCTCTATTCATTGATGTCCATTATGAGATTATACAGCTAAAATTAAGTTAGTGCATACAGTATGTCTACAGTGAATTCAATAATTGTGTGTTTCTAAAGAAAAAAATTGTTCAATAATTATGGCTGAGATCAGCAGCTGGCATCACAGTCTTTGCTGACTGAGAAATACTGCTAAAGTGTGGCAGCTTTTCTTTGACTGTACAAGTTAAACCCCCAAATTGAGATGGTTCTTCTCCCTTGGAAGAAATGTTAAGAAGTGTTAGTAGCATGCACAGGGTGCAAATATACATTTTGAGGAGGAATCAAAAGCCCTAAGCTGGCAGCAATGGTAAGTATGGTGGCAGGAGCTATTCTCAGAGAAGAGATGTATTTCAGGTTACATTCCAGGTTTATTTCTATCAATAGGATTTGACAGACAGCAGTGGGCCAGCATGGCCAGGTGGTTTAATGCACTGCCTTCAGGGTGCAGTCTCCTGTGGAGGCCACTTCTGACAGGTCTTTTTTTGGACAAGGGGATCAAATGCACCCTCAAGCAGTCTGCTGATGACACCAAGCTGGGAATGTTGATCTGCTGGAGGAAAGGATGGCTCCATAGAGGGACCTGGACAGGCTCGATCAATGGGTCAAAGCCAGATGTATGAGGTTCAATGAGGCCAAGTCATGCCTTTGAGTCACAACACCCCCCAGCAGCACTGCAGGATGGGGGCAGAGCACCTGGAAAGTGGCCCTGTGGAAAAGGACCTGGGAGTGCTGGTTGACAGTATATGATGCTGAACTAGTTACCTTTGTTTATTTTTCATCCAGGGTCTGTTATCAGGCTTGACCAGTACAGAAATATTCCATGCTTAAGGCCTACAAAGATGAAAATACCATGGCTGGTGTATTCTTCCTGTCTGACAATTAAATACGTAGTTAAAATCTGGCTACAAGTGCTTGAATGAGAAGCTTCCAGGAGAGGCAGAAGTTCAGCACTAAAATAGGCAGCAAAGTACAAAAGGGAAATTAATCTTTCCAAGGAAAGTCAATACACTATAGTTCAACTAGATGCATCCTGTGCTGAACAGGTAAATTTAAGAGTTTTACAGGACACTTCCTTCTAACTAAAATAGGTTTTTGGTTTTAAATTCTTTCCCCTGTTTTCACAAGTTTTCTGAAGTTATGTCCCCTTCTCTCAGCTGGCTGGTCCTGCTCTGCCCACCTTTTGCTGCCTTCAAAACAATTTGCCTCTCTGGGGGCTGGCTTATTGAAACACAGGGTCACATCTGCAGCCCTTACTCAAGCAAAGCTTATGTTGACTTGACCACACTTCATACAACCCAATGCATCTGGTTAAAAGGAGAATCACTGAAGGAGCTGCTCCAAAGAAACCAACAATGAGAACTTCCATCCCTCTGTCTTTATAGTGAAACTCTGCCCTCATCAAAGTCAGGGACATAATTGACTTGGACTTACTGAACCAGAAATTTCACATTTTACATAGATTTGATATGATCTCTGCAGATGCCTGGAAGAGCTGCAAGACCATCACAGGCGATTTCCCTCTCAGAATACGATACATTGAGCTGACTCATGCCACTCACATTAGCAGTGTTTCCTTATAAAAGAAATTTTCCATCTAGTCTAGTCACTGGCATATATAACAGACCTGAATGGGTATCGAGTTTCTTTTCTACTCCTCTTTTCACCCTTGCATTTAGTAATAGAAACTGATAATTCCTTGAGGAAAGGATGACTTTGATACAGTGCTTAAAGTTGGAGGCTCTAATGAAATATCATCTGTTTTTTTCTCAGTTAAAATCTCCCACAAAACATTTTGCACTCATTTTGGATTGTGTGTTGGCAGTGGATGGGATGCATAGCACCTCAAGGTGGGTAAAGAGTCCCTTACAGAGAGAAAGTCCCCTTGGACTAGCAGGAAATGTGTTATCTCCCGAATCCATGCAGCCTTTTGAGCAGAGAGCCTCCTATAAACTAGGGAAGAGCAAACAAGGAAAGGGAGGCGTGGATCAGACAGGCAGCTCACAGGTAGGGCAGGTCCTGCCCTGCATGGCCTGAATGATATTTCCCTTTCACTCAGTGCCTGGGTGAGGGTGATACTTGCCTTATCCACAGATGAATACTTTTCTGTGCATGAATTTTACATTCCCTGCAATAAAATAAAAATAAATAACACACACACACACACACCCCCCCCCAAATTATGTGAGATTTAAATAAGGACTAACCACTTAGTACTTCAAGACCTATATTTTAGGGATATGGGAAATGGGACCCTGCTCAGTAACCAGAAGCTGCTTGGACTCGGTGTTTAACCCCCTGTCAGTGTGCTGGTGCTGGCAGTGCAGTGAGACAGCCCAACAGGGCAAGCCTACAAAATTACTGGAGCTTAACTTTTACAGCCATAAAGTGTCAGACAGTTATTTGTGGTCCCAGAATTACTCTAAATATTCTTTATTATTGTCCTACCACTCCAAAATCTGGAGCAATTCAAATCATTGTGGGTAGTTTTCTTCCTTATGATTGCACTGACTCAATGAGATGTTGTTGCATCGTGTTTAACAGTAACAGTGAACACTAAATCCCTTGCTACATGCAGCATCTGAAGTGACATTCATGCAATAGCCATTCTGAATAGCAGATCAAATTGGAAAAAAGAAAATCAAACAAAAAAACCCAGGCAAATTCCTTCTTTCTTATATCCATGAAAAGAATGACAGATAAAATCCTTTTATTTTATATTGCTGGCTATAAACTGGCCCAACCTTCATAATCATACACAGAAACAGAACAGAGGGGGATAAACACAAGTGATGTATGTCTCTGTTTGTAGAAAACTAACCAGGGGGAGTACCAGAAAAACAACTAGGAAAAAATCCATTATGAAAATATTTTACATTCTGTCAGCTTTTGCCTTTGTCAGAGAAGAAGTAAAAAGGCAGGAGAGCATGATATTAAGATGCCACTACCTAATAATTTCTTGATAATTGCCCTTCAAGAGCAAATGACAATGAAATGAGTAAGGTAGAGCTTTCACCCACTCTATCCTGATTTAGGCAGTATGCTTTGGTACACACTTCCTTTGAGTAAACAGTACCTATAGTTACACAGGATCTATTCTCCCATTGATGTGCCAGGGATTTATGTAGGTGAGTCCCATTAATGTTAATGGAAGTTATGTGTGTAATTCCCCTTTTTCAGCAATGAGAGAATAGACCTTTATGTTTCTAAAGTAATTACAGCCTTAGCTCTGGCTAGGCTGTTCTCCCCACCCTCCCCCCTTTGATAACTTCCTTGCTTCCTTCCCCAGCATTGACTCTGGGAGAAAAAAAAGGGAAAAATTCCTCTGTTCAGAAAGGAAAATTAGAGAAATAGCTGAAAGGTGAAACAAATGTAACTAGATCCACTCATTGTGTGAAGGAAATGCAAATACAGGAAGCCAATCCACATCCGCTACCTTTGCTGTGCTTTTGGGGACAGATGCAGATTAATTTTCCTTAAATTGTGTATTCACTAAGAATTCCCTGTTTTCTGGGCATGTAGGTTATTTAGAGAGAACAAAGGTGGGGGTTTTGGCATTTCATTGTTAAGCAGTTTTAGAAAAACTACACATTTTGGTACTGCCAGACTTTTGCAGAAAAAGAAAGTAAAGTAAATGGAGATTTTGGAGAAGGAATTAACTGATTCACAGAAACCACTGTTATCGACTGAGTCTGAGTTGGGGGATGGTGTAGCCCATGTGAGAGGTTAAACACCCTGGACTTTTGTAATGCCTCCTTTAGGAGGTTTCTTAGTGCCGGGTTCAATGCCAGCCGGCTCTGGAGGGTGTGCTGTGCAGAGTTTTAAACATGTTTATGTCCTCTTCCTGATTTTGTGACAGATTATCTCTGAAAGTAGCTTTTGTACTACAACTCTCTGCTTCTAAAATGCAGATACCAGTGTTTTCCATTTAGAGTAGGACGATGGAACTCTATCTCATTGATACCCGAGGTGTGCACACAATGCCTTTAATATTTACTTGCCTGATCATTCTAGGCATCTCTGATAAATGAAATCATGACAGTAATATTCTACACCCTTCTGAAGAGATCAGGTTAGTTTTGCAGCTCTGCTGACTCCGTTTTGGTCCCTGCCATTGCCCTCCAGAGCCCACCCAAGGCTTCTCATGAGGGATGGGGAGCAGTGGGGGTCCCTGAGTACCTGGTTCAGGGTGAAGGAGGACCCTCCAAGCACTGAACTTGCTGATTCTCTGGCTGCTGGTCATGGAGTGCCTTTCTTCCCCCCACCAGAGCAGCTGGTAACACACTCACCACAGCCCCTCCTTCCCAGCTGCCTGGTTCTGCGGGTTGCTGACATTCTCAAAAAAAGAGGAATAAGGACATTTTTTGCACCCTGGGAATGTGCTGCCCTCCACAACTCTGTTCTGCCCGTGCCTTCGGCCAGCCTTGCTGCCATAGCTACATTTAGAGCCAGCAGCACTCTTCGGGAGCTGATTTAGGCAGGCGTGAGGGTGGTTGTGGTTTTCACCAGTGTCCCCGAAAAGCCACAAATCTAAATTCAAAGGCAAAAACTGCCACTTTAGAAATTCCAGGAGGTTATGTGGCAGGCAGCTCAAAGTTTCATGGGTGCAACAACAGCGGGAAGGAATCCCACTGCATGCTCTGACTTCTTTTTTCCCCTGTTTCATTTAAATTCTTCACGTCATCTTTATTTTTTCCCCAGTTACTGCAGAATTCAAGGGGGAGAGACGGTGCCCAGCAGGATCAGGCCCCCATTTAGGAATCCTTCTATTTTACTAATCTCCTGCAAAAAGAAGTTGTATACTCTTGTGGTTCTTTGCCACCTGGCAGGGATAACACAAAATACCCAACAGTTTCTTAGAGCTCACTCAGATTTTAATACCCCTCCTGCCACATCAGGAGAAGAAAGGAAGAGTGGGTGGAAACTTTTTTAAAGTATCAAATCAGTCAAAATGCTGATTTATTTTCTTAAAAGCTTGGTGGAGATTAACCCCTGTGACATTTACAACACACATACATTAACTGGATTGAAATACCACTAGAGCTGTAAATGTGAGGGGGAGTGGAGGGAAAAGATTGGAACGGGAAGAAAAAAAAGTTCAACATATTCACTATACACTCACCTCCCCAAAGAGGCTGGAGTGGTATTCAGAGTCTATTTCTCTCCCTGTTATTTTTTTTAAGTGCAGCAATACTGTGTGGAAAGCACAGACTTACACACACCAGCAGCAGCTCATAAGCATGGCTTCATCTGAAAGCTCTTTCTCTGAGCAGTCCAGTGAAAAACAAGAACCATTTGACGCTCCGGAGAAGTTGCTTTTCACTCCCCTTGAAAATAAATGCTATTTTTTCTCTTTTTCTAACGATCTGCTGTGGTTTTCAGGGAGAGCCCTTGCTTTGAGGTAAACTTTGTACTCTGCTCTGACCTTGTGCAGTGCCGGAGAAGCTTGCAGAGTTTGGGGGAGACGCAGTGGGGTTTGCAGCAGGATTTCTTGGATTAGTTTGTTCAATGTCTTCAGCTGGTTCAGTTCATCCAACTTCAGGGCTGTTTTATAATGAGAACTTGTGTGGATGACCCTGGAACAAGCCCTGCTCACCTTACTCATGTGAATAATCAGCTCAGTTCAGGAGACAGAGCACGATTCACCTGCAGATTACTCAGAGACTGAGGTCTAGGTCAACAGAACTAATTCTGCTTTTTTTAAATTTTATTAAAACTCCACAAACATGCTGCCATTTCCACCAGCAGATGCTCTGTGTTTGCAGAGCAGGTCCTCCAGCACATCTTAGGGAGTGCACATGGAGACAGACTGCCACTCACCCGAACACTGGCTTCTTGAGTCACTCTGAGCTCTTTCCTGACTTTTCTTTCATTGCCAAGAAGGAAACTGAAACAGAAATAAAGCCATGAAACATACAAAACAATAAAAATACACCTATCTCCTTAAAAAAGACAAATATATCTCAGGAAAAGGAATGTTACTGGCTTTTTTTACTCTGTATTGAAGTGACATTTCCCTACATGTAATTTTTCAGCTTCCAAGGGAAACTTTTTTCCAGTTTGATCATCTGCTTTTCCCTCCATCTTTTAAGGTACTTTTCTGGTCCCACCTTGTTTCTGAGATATACTTCACCATAACATTTTTAAGTAGCTGATCCAGAAAATGCCATGCCAGAGACATTAAATTCTGGTAGCTAACGTTTCTTAATTTGACATTTAAAACATACTCACTTTTTTATGTGAGTCTGGAAAAGCTGACAATCTGATTTGCAGCCCTCCAATCCCCAGAAGTATTTTAGGAGATCAATAGGAGAACGCAGCACTTTTTCCTCTTCTCTCCAAATGGATACTCCACATTTTTTAGATGCTTTGTATTCGGAGGGCTGGTTTGTTTGTTTTATAGTAATTGTGCAGGAATCGAATCTTTGTCTTACCTTCCACCTCTAACCACGGGTGCCTGTTTTTTGAAGAGAAAATCTCATCTGATTATGGAATTTAACATTTTATATTACACCCCCCCCCCCCTTTCTTTTTTTGCTTGTATAGAAAATGCTCATTAAAAAGTACGTCTGAGTAGTTGTTCTTTGGTGAAAGAATTGCTACTGTAGCTTCCTTTCTGTGTACATTGATGTGCTACAGAAGCTTTTATTGCTGGGGTTTTGCATTCAACACCTTGAAACGTTACCATGAAAAGAGTCTCCTAAGTGTTTTGCCCTTGCCTAGAGCAGTGTCTAATGAAAAATATTCATTACGAGCAAATGAGGAGATGAAAATATACCAAATATATTCTACCTAAAAACTTGCATTGAGCGAGATTATAATAATACACACATGCTGTATATGTCTCTACTTTATCAGGCTGTGGGAGGCAAACTCCTCTGACCTATGAAGTTGATCTGTGAACTGTGTCAAAAAATTCAAAACCTCACGGTTGAGGTTTGTGCATTCTATTAGCATAATTTACCACCCAAGCTGTAAATGTACACTTTGCACAATGGCATGCTGAACAGATAGCATTTTACAACTTCCTAAGGGGGAGTGTTTATATCTAACATTTCTTGTGTACGTTTGATTATAAGTTTGCCCTAATAGCTGCCTTTTTTCCCTTTTCCCATCCTTCCTGACCTTCCCCCCTCCCTCCAGGCCTCCCCCCACCCTGGTTGCTCTGTAAGTGCCTAATAAAAAATGTCTTCTCTACTTCCAGACCTGGATGTCTATTTGTGCCACATAATGGACCAGCAGAACCTGCAGGGAAACCAACTTCCCTCTGGATTTACCCACCTCCTCCCGAGGAGGACTGAAGAAGGTGTGTCAGACCCTTGGGTTGCATTTGGGTTTCTTCAGCTCCCCAAAACGGAGTTCGTGCATTGGAAACAGCAAAATGGAAGACGTGTCCAAACCTGAAGCTGAAATATAAGCACATTTTTTTCTTTTTTTTTGCATGTGTGTATGTAAAGGGTGTTTGTAGAGCTTACTTCACGGTTACTAAAGCTTTCTATGACCAATTCAGAATCAGCAAGATGATGTGTGCCATCCTCCCCCCCCTCCCCGCTTCCTCTACCATAACCCCTCTGGCTACACCCTCTCTTTTTTTTTTTTTTTTTTTAATTCCTGAAATTAAAATGTGTTGGAATGCTCAGTGCTGCTTTTCACTCTCTTTTCAATGGGCCCTTTAGTTTTTCACACCAAGGTGTCCTTTGGGGTGCCAGGTCAGGCTACCAAAACAGCTTCTAGGAGGGGATTAGGACCAATTAACATCTTTGTACACAAAAGCCACTGGCAGCTGAACAGGCGGCCTGGTGGCCTGCTCGGGAGCTGCATTTTAAATAGGGGCCTTCTGTACTTGAGCTCAAGTGGGAAGAGGCGGAGAAAGTTTTTATTTATAATTGAAAATGCTGCTCCTGGATAAAGTCTAATGAAAGGCAGAGTGGTGTTCAAAAGTATCTAACAAATACCGGTTGAATATTGGCCTTTATTGTATGATTTCCATCAAGGATTGCATAACAATATAGTCATTTCTCCTACATATTGAGATGAAGTGATTTTTCTTGTAGAAGAAAACAGCTTCATCCCCACATTTCATCGGCCCTTCTGGTTTTCATTTCATGTTCTGAATTCAGCTTTACATTGAAGATGCCTGGTAGGACGGCTACTCAGGAGTCATATATGCCCATAAATCTCTTTCTGAAGGGCATTCTGCCCTTCATCTACCTGATCCAAACCAAAGCTCAAACCCATTGAAATAAAAATAAAAAGAGAGAGAGAGAATTTAAGTATATGCATCAGGATGGAGGGGGAGGGAATCTCTGGGTTTCATATGAGTAAATTTGCATTTATAACCCTTGGGTTTGTGCAAAGAGGGAAAAAATAAAGAGCTCCAAGTCTGAAGTGCTGAATTCAGACAAGTCAGATCCTCAGCAAAGGTAATGGCCTTAACAGCTTGGCCCTGGGTATTTTGCAGCTGACTTAATATCTTTACTTCTGCTCTGTTTTGTTTTCAGTGGATATCACTTCTAAATCATCACTCTTGCAATCTGATCAGGCATTAAAGCAAAGGGAGAGGGAAAGAAATATATGGTGTGTGAATTACTATTGTACGAAACCCAGCAATTTACAAGGGCTTGTAAGTGGGCGTTGTGTGGATTTGCAGCGATGCTGGAACGCTTGCAATGAAACTGATTTCTGTATTTTGAGGATGAGCTGCTTTCAAACACAATATTTCTAATCACTGCATAAGCATTCCTCCTGCCCCTTTCATAACAGTAATTACAGGGCAGTTTTGTATATTTTTGTTACTTGGATAGAAAAGTCATTTCTAGAAGTTTTCTAACTATGTGTTTGATAGGGAAAAGATTCATGATAGGAAATAATAGCACAAATGTAATAAGTCCACCAGGTCAGCCAGTATGAACATCCTGATTGATATGATTTTAAATGAAGGAATTATAAGGTGGAAGGATGGTGCACATAAGTTTCCAAGAGGTTTGCAACTGACTGGCTGAAAGTAAATGAGAGGGAGATCAGAAGTTTAGTCAGCCTGTGTTGGCTTAGCTGCGCTGGCACACATGAAGGATGCGGTCTGCTAGAACAGCAGTGGATGGTGTTTATTCATCTATTTTTGGTAAGCAACAAAAATATGGATTTCTCTTTGGGTTGATGTGAATAGAAAAACCCTAATCACGATCATTTTCAACCTCCTGGTTTATACAAATAAAGAGAGATTCCACTTAGTGCGTCGTTCCGCAGCAAACATTAATACACTCGCTATGTGTGGCTTTGCTCCTTCCTACCCCCTCTTTAGTTTCAGATACTGTATTGTATTTCTTCCGACATGTTGATTCTACCTAATGTTAAATGGTAATTGGCAGTAGTATAGGTGGGGAGAGAAACATTGTTATATTTTGTTCATTTTTCACACTTCAGCAGTTATTCCTTTCTCTCCCTGGCTGTACGCTTATTAGTGTATGAAATGCAGGTGTGTGGGAAATGGCAAGCACACATTGACAGGTTATTTTGTTGGCCACTGCCTAATTAGTAGCATAGTGGATGCACCCTGCTAAGCTTTAGTGTGGTGCAGTAGAGCTGGTCTGTTCTAATTTCCTCACAGCTTTGATATTCAGCAAGAGATTGACGGTTAGCACAAAGAGCCAAAGCGCGACGGAGGCCTGCAGAAACAATGGCCCTTCTTGCTTGTAGACACCACAGATGTGAGAGAAAGCTGACTAAAAACAATTGGCCGACACTGTCTAATTGTCTCCAATGTCAGCATCATTAATGTTTTCCCATGTAAAAAGTAAAAGGCCAAGGTTGTATCCTCCCTTTATTTTGAGTCACATGATTATGTAACTTACTGAGATTCAGATTAAGTGTTAATTGTATTTGTGCAATAAAGAAACTGAAGCTACCTTGAATTTAATGAATATGTACTTAATTAATTTTGACAGCCTTTATCTTTATTACCTATTGAATAATCACAATCAGAATTAATAACATTTATAGGCAATTAAAATTACAGCCTATTTAATGATAATATATGTTTACATCTTTTTCTGAGATACAAATTATGAATACTTATTAGCAAAGAAGTTGTTTCCCTGCCAGGAGGGTTTCTTGTCTGTGTTAACAGCAACAAACAACAATAATCAGTTCAATGTGTAATAGTGCCTTTCACATCAGACAATCTCCCAAAGCGCTGCACAAGGGCACATGAGAAAAGGCTTTGCAGAATTTAAAGGTAATCACTAAATGGCAAAAATTGTAGTGTGCCTGGAACAAATGCTTCAAAATTACACGCGATAAGACAAGGCCAACAATATCTGAGCAGTTTCAAAGCTTTGTTTTCTTGCAGAAAAAAAAAAAAGAGAATAAAAGGGGTCCATTAAGGATGCAACACCAAACTCCTTGCTGACCCAGTAATACCAGACGAAAGATTCAGCAGCTACAAGCCAGAATATCTCCACTGGTACCAGCATGTCTAAAAGCCTTTTGGCACTGAGATCTTACACAGAAATCCTAATTCCCTGGTACTACAGAAGGAGAACAGACACAGCTCTGATTCTACCAGTGCCCACAAGGGTAGGCAGCTTGATGTGAAACAGAGCAAAACATATAAATAACGATGCTTTGGAATTGCGAATCCTCTCTGCCACAGTCCAAGAATAGTAGGATCATTACAAATTAAAAGAAAAATAACATGGGTTGTTCAAAGAAGGAAGAAGGGTCAGGCCTGGGGTTTGGCAGGTATGATTTAAATCACCAAGTGCATCAGAGAGAACCAACTGGTGCATATGCCCACAGAGATGCTGCACACATCTGCATTCACTCTCACTGCATCATTCTGCACGAGTCATTTTATGCTCTGAATGTTTTTTTTCCTAACATCTCTCCCTTTTAGAGGATGGCAAGTCTTTGCCCCACTACAGAGCTGCTGCCCTCGGAAAAATGCACAACTTTCACTAAATACTGGGACTTCGCATAACACAAAAGAAAAGGAAAGAACTAGGTTTGATACAGTGACTTATGAGAAATAACCAGCTATCTCACTAGACCTGAACACATGGCAACATGGTAAGTCCCCATGAAGCCATTCAAAACATGCATGTCCAGACTGGCATGCTCAGCATGAGCTTTGCTTTCCTTCCCCACTCCTTCCTTTCTCAGCATTTTTCTTGGTTTTTCAGAGGATGATTCTTTCTCACTCCTGGCCCCAAATCATCAGGCACAGCCACGTGGAAAACCATGTCAGCAAAGTGACACTGAGTGCCTAAAATCTGAGTGCAGGAGAGAGCAGGGGGGCTGGGTGATAACTGGGGGAACAGGGCCATCTTTCTATTCGATATATTCAAAGGTGTCTCACCTACCCCATCACATGGCTCGTTGTTGCAATTTCCTAATTAGAGAGGTCCCCTAAAATTGATTTAAAAGGAAAAGCATCAGGGGTATGCAGATTCCTCCCTCCTACTTCTAACAAGAAAGACTTTCTCCTCTCTTCTAACCATATAGCAGTATAATCCTTAAAAATTTGTCTGTGATAAAAACACAGTGCCAGACTCTCCATTATGTTTGTATTTGTTTCAGATACTGGGAGGCCAAGGTGTTTAATGACACAGAATGACCACCATGGGTAACAGAGGTATGGAAAAGGGAATAGTGGAATTCTAGGTGAATTTGCTGCTGCTGTGTGGACTTAGACAGACTCACAAGGTGATTGACAATCTTTTTTTGCAGAGTAGAGGGCAACTTGTATTTTTGGGTACATTTACAAGGTCAAAAAAGGAAGGGAAGAAGCAGACTGGATGCCTAGGCCTTCCACTGATAACTTCCCAGCTTGCTCCTAAGGTTCTAAGCGAGTCTCCACTGCAACATTAGGGACAGGTTATTGCAGCAATTGCTCCCAAAAGGTAGCAGGTCTTGTGATAACATGCAACTTGGCTCTTCTGGCATTATCCCAACAGGATTTGCAGTCCCAAAAATCCTTACAGACTCCTGTGTCTCAACCCCAATGCCTAACACACAGCCGTGGTTTACACTAATGAAAAACCAACAAAAAAAACCCAAACAAAACTGCCTTCCCTTCCAAAAAACACACTAGTGAGCTGCAACACAGCCCTCGTGTTATTTCAGGTATTTTGAAAGTTACAAAGGAACACTGAAAATACAATTATTTCTGTCTAGAGCCAAGGCAGTGGAAACATGGCCCATCAAGAGAACTTAGCCCTGAGCAGCAAGGATATAAGCCAGGCTGAGCCTGTTGACCCTGGGGACAGTAATTTCTTCCTAGACTTCTTTTATTTAACAGCATAGATACAGCCTTTGCAACACCTTCTGAATGAGCAACCATTAGGAATCAGCAAGAAGTGAATAACCTGGCTTGGAACAGCAGCTCCCTGTATCCCAAATAATCTCATCCCTGTCCACTTTGTGAAAAGGACAGAAAAATTCTGAAAAGGGGGGAAAAAAAGAGGAGTGAGTAGGGAGAGACAAAGAAGCTCAGGCAAAAGGCAAAGCAGGATATTTGGAAGTGGGGAAGAGCCACGCTATTCTTACGTGGCTGTGTTCATCAACTGAGGAGCATCAGGCTCAAATACAAATAAGCATGAAAAGGGGGAAATTACTACTCTTTACAAGTGTGTAGGAGAAAGAGCCCTGAGGGAGAAAAGCTATAAGTTAAGGTTGGTAAGGTAAGGTAAGTTTGATGCTATGAATAGATTGTTAGACACCGTATAACCTCTAGTTTAGCATCTGAGCAGCCTTACAATCAGTGTAAATGTGAGTAGTGTCTACCTGGTACTAAAGGGGAGCCTGGTAAGTCTGTGAGAGGTGCTGTGTGAGCTGATGGATGGGGCTGCACGTCCTGGGTGTTCTCTGTTCCCAGGGCAGCAAAGCTGTGCCAGATGAGGCTGTGTACAAAGAGCTTTGGTGTGAGAGAAAAAAGAGCCATCCTCCTGTCCTGACTTCAGGATCTGGATTGTAAAGGTAAATTGAGGATTGGAGAGGTAAAAAGTATCTGCAGGAATTCAGTTCTTTGAAGAAATGTGTATTGACATTCACAAGGCTTAAGTAGCACATTTGATGGCCTCTTACCAGCCATTGAAAAAGAAGTCTTATGACTGACTTCAAGATAAGACTTCTGCCAACTCCCCTCTTACGCAGGGATACAGCAAATAACTAGTTACTGCTGGGCATTGACAGAACAAATAAACAATACATTGTTTTATAATAGCTACTGTGCATGAAATGATTATGTTACCTTATAAAATCAATCTCTATATATTGTTGTGTTATTTGTTAAGCTGTAGAAAGCATAAACAGCAGTTTCACAACCCCGATTGCCTGCTGAATTCTCTTTTATTCAAATGCAAGATCCACCTCTTTAAGCCCATAATTCATCAAGTTTATTACACTTAAGACATTGACTTCTCTTTTCCATGAGGCATAAGGAAGTGAATCACTCATCCTTTATGCAGCTGTGTGCCCTTACAGCAGCTTCTCTTTCCTTAGAGAAGTGCACTTGGTTGTATTTAAGATAATTGAGAGCTCAAAGCCAGGTTTCTTCAAGCTAGGGTTGAACATTAACCTTTCTTGCACTGCAAAGCAGGTGCAAGGAGGCTGTGCTACTCCTATACCGACTCAAAAAGTGCAGAACAGGAGCAGATGCTGCCTATAGATGCTGACCAGGGAGTTCAGGGGATGTTTGACTTGTGATGGAATGACAGCCAAAGGTGAGACCTGGGGACTATTTTACAACTGATTACACACGGGGATTTGTGGGGTTTTACCCATTATAAAGGTGCTGGAGTTCAGTCCCAGCCAAGCAGTTAATTTTCAGTTATTGGTTGTATGAACGCTTTTCTCTGCATACCCAACAGTGTAACATATTGCAGGCTGAGCATGCCTGAAAACAAACACACAGTTTCCAGAGGAGCTTGAATACAAGACGCCCACTTAATAGATAAGATTTTTGTATAGGCCAGTGATGAGAGATGGAATTTGTCATATGCCAGAAGTATTTGCTCATGTGGAGGGATGTGCTTTGCTGTCCGGCCATGGGACATCTCCAGTCCTCTCTGATGGTGCACATGAAACAAGGATTAAGCAGGACCCACAGCACAGATGTACTGGCTCAAGCACAGAAGTGGGCAACAGCTTATTGGAGAGAACTGCACAACATTACTAGCCCAGGTACAACATTTGTTCTTGCTGCAGACACTCCAAATACAAAAGTAAAGGATGCAGACTTAAAAATATCCATTTCTCTACCTATTCTGGAAGCCCTGATTTCTTTAATTGTGGTTTTCATTAACAAATATGAGGCATCAGCATGGTTTTCCTTGATAATTTCTAGCAAAGGGTAAACTACAGGGCTTTGCAACTTCCAGGGCATTTTCTCTTCCTTGATATGTCAGACTATGCAATATGCTACTGAATGACTTGTTTGAAGAGAAGTTCTGCTCTTATAAACTGCCCTTGCATTCCTCAAAGACATTTCATGGCTGCACAACACATCCTCTTATAGCCATACCTGACAGCAAAATGATGGGGTTAGCTCTTGGAAATCAATAATGTCGTCATGTAAAAAAATCACAGGTTTTGTCTGAAGTGTGCATCTACGGGAAAAAAGCTCCCTTTTGGTGCAAGACATTTTGAAGAAGGCTTTACATAGCAGTGTCTTCACCATCTGCCATGGGAGGCTCTAATTTCTAGATGGATCAGGATGCTACAGGATACAGCAACTAGGAGCTTCTGCACCTACTAAATCCTAGCGTTCTCCCTAAAAAGCATTACGAGTTTTGCAATGTACAGATTACACTGGATTTCCTACCAAAAGGACAGACTATAAACTAGGTTTCAAAACCCTCTGCAAGTACTGCCCTTTCCTTTTTCAGTGCCTGTTTTATCTTTTCTTAGTGTTCTGAGTTTTCATCTGAATGCATTTTGTTTAGCTTAATAAATGAAGTTTGAAGAAACGGTCCTGTTTCATCCATTGCTATGGTACCCATCAGGGAGATCAATCAATGAAGTAAATCTTACTAGAAACAAGAAAAAAAAGTGTGAGGTTTTGTAGTTTCATTCACTCAGATAATGGCAGTCTGCAGTAATGTAGGCAAGAACAACAGTATTGACTTGTAATCCATTATGAACCAAGGTGTTAGCTTTGTTGCATGACCCTGTTTTCATTTTTTAAGACTTCCCAGTGGCTCTTAGTACTTTGCATCTTCATTATGGATTTTAAAAGCAAAAATCTTTACTTACATTTAAAATACTTTCCCAGTGCTGTGATGAAGCACAGTCACTTGCTAATGGATTTCTGAATACCATTTTCATTATAATATTTTTATAAGACATCTCTCTTCCTCTAGAATTACATTTGCTTTTGTAAAATGGTTTAGACTGCTCATCATGTACTTTGGGTCCTTTAAATATTTTTCCTGTTTATCATTACAGGAGAGAGTTGGTCTTTTATTTATAAAAGAATAAAGCCATAATCCAGTTGGTATGTGGCAACTAAATGAGTTTATGCAGGACCTAAATTTATCCCCAGGATGGATTAGGCCAGCCTCCTTCAGTATGGATCAGTCATGCAGTTAACTTTGATCTATATACATGTCATATTGACTGAAGCATTAGTCAATGCAGTCTTTGTATTTGGAAGTGCCCAGGGATTCCATAATGCCACAAAGTAAACTTGGCTGCATAGGGTAGGTGATGTTATTTAGGGAAGCTGAAGTATTGACAGCTTCACAGTGTGGTCTGTCCATGAGCAAAGGGAGGATGAAGCACTGCAGTGTCCCTGCCCATGCAGAGGTGTCTCCTAAGAGGTGGCTCCTGTTCAGATGGCTGAGCAGCTGCTGAGACAGAGCAGTTATGGCATTTTTGGATCACTTCCTGTCCCCGCATGGAAGGTCTCACATTCAGATATCCCTGCTGGTCTACAGTCCTAAAGATGCCCCTTAATTAATTGATCAAACCACATACCTGACTCCAGTCCAGTAAGACTCCACCAGCCCAAAACCTTTTCCTGGAGCTCCTTTGCTCCAGCCTCTTTAGGCAGCTCTGCAGCTCATGGGATGAGGGCTGAGAGCCCAAACCTCCCCGATCCATACAACAGCCAGGAGGTGTGAACGACTCCTCCACTACTGCTGGGAATGTTTGACTTCTTGGTGGCTCCTCCAAGGTGTTCACTAACCCTCTCTTCACTTGAAAATACCGTGTTACATTCTCTCTTGACCTGTATCAAAACCAAGTGGGAATGCAATTGATCTGGCTATAACACTAATATTTCAACAGCAGGCTCTCTATCACCATCCTCAATTGCAGTCATCTTTCTTGATTTAATTTCATGGAAGGTAGAGCTGACTTTTGTTCCTTGGATATAGTTCTCCAAGTTTATGTCAATAGAGATGCACTTGTACCTTGAGTAAGAGTAATCTAAAATGCATCTGATTTCTGGCTGCCTAGAACACTGTGCAAACCTGTGAAGATTGACTGTTGTCAATATCAGTAATGTTTAGATACAGAGGGTTATTACGGAGTTTTTGCAATATATTTTTACAAGGGTTTTTTTCAGTAATTTCTGCCCCAGTATGTCAACAAGCTGACTTAGTGGCTCAGGATTTGCTCCAATGGGTAGAAGTCAAGGAAAGAAAAGCATTTCTTTAGCTTGATGAGTGTTATATGCTGTCTTAATGCATCTTTTAACTGATCTGTCAGAAATATTTCAGACCTATACATCCTGAAAATCTTCTTTCAGTTCATCTGTGATATTTGTGCTCATAGCTCTCTTCTCTTGGACCAATGATAACAATGCTTTATAGAATTCCTGCAGTTAAAAGCAGATGCTAGCCTTATGGGGGTGATGAATCCCACATGTTGAATGTGCCAAAGCAAGGACAAAAGGGCCAGAGTCATGAGCTCAAGGTCTGCTGACAGGCAGAAGGAAAGGGAAAAACAGCTACAGAGGCTGCCTAATGACAGCACTGGTAGTGCTTCCTTTCTACCAGTCTCTGCATTATCTATTGAAGCTGATTATTTTGGGTGGGCAAAAGAGGATATATTGTCTCCAGGAGTTTTTTTGGCAGGTAGGACGATGAGCATAGGGTTCAGCTAGAGCTGGTCAGCTGTCCTTTCAGGGCAAACAAACTGAATACAACCCTGAGCAATTCCAGGCATGGAATCCCTGCCACAGCTCCCAAGGGTGTGTGGTGGGCATCATGAGAGGAGAGTGACTGAAACTTGAAGGAACCTGGAAAACACCTGATCAGTGCAATGTTTTCCATTGGCTAAGCAGGTGAAAGAAACAAAGAGGGCAGAAAGGCAGGGGGAGACAAAGTACACACCAGAAGGCTGAGTCTTCCTATGTTAAATATGGCCCACCTCATTGAACTCTCATTCCTACTGTGATTTGAACTAGTTTTTGGGGGTTTGATATTCCTCCCCACCCTGCTACTCCCTCCTTCATACACTTCTGTCCACCTTGTATTGCTTGACCATTTGTAGACACCTTGACCTTGATGGAGTTCCACTGAGGAAGTTGGCTTTATCGTAGACATCAGAGAACTAGAAAGCAATAGGTGTTTCCAAGATATCTTTCTCCTGTGCTCTTGATGGTGGGATGATGTTCTCATGCTTGGCAAAAGCCAGTTGGTTCTTAACCTGGAATTCAAGGCTAAGACATGTTTCAAAAGCATTACTGAGATACTAACTGTCCAGACCAGAGACAAAGAGAGTAGAACATTAGAAACAGTAGAACTAGAAAATTTATACTTACATTTCTATTTACTGAAAGTGTGGCTGGTTTTTAGCAGCTCTGTATATGCAGGAATGTGTTCTGGTAAGACTGCATAAGATGGGAAATTGAATCTCAAACTGTTCATCTTTAGGTTGCCAGCTCAAACTTTGTCAAGATTCATTTGTTGATATAAATAGTTTCTAGAAAGAGACAGAGAGGTATCAGCATCTGTCAGCACTGGTAAACTGTATAAATTACTTGTAGGGTGAACAATTTATACTGTTTTTTGCATGCAATCTGTTGCTCTTGAGCAGAAAGAATAGAGACTAAATTGCCATCGGTGCATGCCAAGGACTTTGTCAGATCTGGATGGGCCTGAGACTCATTCCTGACTTTGATGCTTACACCAGAGCCAGAACTGAAGGAGGTCTCATAGGCCTGCAGTGCCAGCTCTCCTCAGATGGGCAGCAGTTCTCACCTCTGCAAGCTGCCTTCATTTTCAGACTCTTTCTGCCAGTGGATTTGGTCAGAGGATCACCCTTACTTCCATAAAATATAGCTGGTTTCTTTGTAGAAGTAAAACAGTTATTCATAAATAATAGGGTAGAACAAGCTGTACACACAAGCTTGGCAAGCTGGACCTAATCCCACACAATACACAGTTGCCTGTTTTTTACTAACCACACCAGAATGCCTTCTTTACCAGTTTAATGAGCACATGCTAGTTAAACAGACACCAATCTTGAGGCACTGTAGGAAGCAAAAATGCAAAAGCATTTTTTTTGCCAAGCATTTGTTCCAAAGAAATCTGCTGTTCGATACAGACTGCCTGTTCTTGGCCCTTCTGCTGCCTCCGGAGCAGCTCAGAGGCTTGTGGATGTGTTTGGTGGAGGGGAGAGGGGTTTTCTCAAGTGCTGGTGTGGCCATAGGTCAGTTCAGTTAGTGTGAGGACCCAGAGCCAGGATGGAAGTGGTGCTGTGACATTTTTGCTATAAAGCCATTCTGTACCTATTTCAACAACTAGTCAATAAACACCTTGGAGCTGATGATGCTGCATAAACTCTAGGGAAGAATCTCCTGTCTCACATGAGCAGTGCCATAGGCATGAGGGAACTGATTTCAGTAACAGCAGAGAGCAAACCAAATCTGTATCTTCCCCTCTCTGGAGGGGATGCAGCTGCTCAGACTTGTAGCTGCAATTCTGTCCTGAGACAGGAATGTGTGTTACAGCACCCTGGGATAATAGAGGGGTTAGTGCCCCCTTCATAGCATTCCCTATTCCTTTCCTTCATCCTGCACCTGCAGCTGTACATTCCTGCTCTGGAGAAGAATTGTCAAGATTAGAACCTTTGTTTAGGGCACTCATACCCAAATTATTTCTTTGAAAAGTGAAGTACCTAACATGCCATCTTCAAAAGGGTAGGTGTTTTGGGTTTGTCTTATCACCTAGAGGTATTTCCTAAGTTACAGAAAATTAAAACCACAGGGGAGGAGGGATAGGAGGCAGGTAGGGATAGTTTTGAGCTTCTCACCAACATAAGTCATCATCAAGAATGAATTTTTCAGAGCTGGAGGGGCTGGTAGCCAGAGGAGGGGGCCAATGGCAGTTTGGACACCCCACTGGGGGTGATGGAGATGCTTTGCCAGTGAGCTCTGTCATCAGCTTTGGAGCCAGGGAGGAATCTCATGCTCAGAAACAATGGGATCCACTCCAGATGGGTAATGGCTCCCGGTGTTATGCAGTCCATTGACCCTCTTTGACCTCCAGATCACCTGTTTTGCCAGCAACTCTCCCCTCCACTTTCCATACTCTCCTCTGTAAGCAACTCTCACTTTCACTCCACTTTCTCCTTCCTATCACCACCTCAGTGTATGCCATCTCCTCTTGCCATATTCCCTCTCATCCTCCTGAGGAAAAACAGCTCTCACTGCCCACGTCCAGGTTGCCCCAGCTCAGGTGGTGCAGAGGCTGAGCTCTCCAGGACACCCCTGCTCCATCTCTCCCAGTGTTCTGCCTTGGCAAAACCAAACTGTGCAGCCAAGAAGCATCCCAGCCACGACAGGGATCCTTGGCTGGGTTTTAAGAGCTGCCACAAGGTGGTGAGGTGCTACAGCTTCCCAACCAAGCAGCAATAATTTGTTTTGGTTTGCTTTTGGTTTGTGATTGTTTGGTTTTTTCCCTTAAGGTACACAAAATCAGTGGCAGTGAAACTGCTGAAACAAACTCAAAATTCGGTTTTAGCTAGAAACTTGCCACTGAATTCTCTAGTCCATATCATTACATTTTTGGCAATTCTATATACAAAAGCAAACTGGTCCTTATAATGACATGTATGTGACACTGTTTTACAGTTAGCCTGAAACCTTTTACAGTAAGTACAGAAGTGTTTTGATTCCCATGCGTTTGTATATAAATAGTAGGTCTGGGTCTTTGTAGGGAGTATTCAAAAATTAGTCAAATAGAGCTTTTTTTTTTTTTAAAATAACACCATTGTACTATGGCCTTCGAATTGAGGACAGCCTTCTCTAAAGACATGGTCACATATACCACCCACCAACCAAACCTTTTTCAGTGCCTGTGGTATTACCTGTGAGATGATCCAGTGAATGATTTAAAAACTGGGTTTTGTCAATTTTCAGTGGCATTTAGCATCAATTCAGCCCATTGGTGTCAGCACCTTGGGATTGAGGCCTTAAACGAAAACAACCAAGAAAAGAAACACCATCTCTTCAGTTTCCTTATTTGAAGTGTCAGATTTTTAAGATCAAAGCTAACCTATTTTGTGTGAACTCCTCTACAGTATTCCAGCTCAGGAATGCAAAAGCAGGATTATTATTTTATTTTTTTCAAGTATCTCAGCTGGATTTCTGCATGTTTTCTTTAAGTGGCTTATACTGCAGAACAGTCTGATCTCCTGCTCTGGCACCTTTACTCTGATGCTTTGTTGAGTGCTGCCGTGCACAGCCTGGGCTGGTTCAGAGCTGAATGTTCCCTTTGCCTATGGAGTGAGGGAGGAGCAGAGAAGGCATCCCCAGGGAGCCGTGGTGTGAGTGGTGCAGTGAGCTGCACAGGCAGCACTGCCTGTGACCACCAGCCATCCCATGAGCTGTGTGACACTGAGCCCACAGTGACACTCACAAGGGGTGGTAATTGAATGTGTGGCCCCCAGAGTCTGCTCATTCGCTCTTCCCAGAGATGAAATACAGGCTTGGAAATGCTGCTTGGGTCACACTTTGCATATGCATTTTCTCCAAGTGTTTTCATCTTATAAGGAGATAGTTGGCATAGCCAATGCAAATTACACATCCATCTTTCTGCAGTAGCAGCAGGAGAAAATAATAGAGTAAGGGATTGGGTGTATGCTTTGGCTTCTAATGTAAAGTCTAAGTGGCTACCATAGCAATGTGAAGCAGATTTTAATATTTCTCACTGCTTAGCAGATAATCAACAATGGCAAACAATGCTGTTTCACATATTGGGCAGTGTGGGGAACGGATGAAAGTAGGAGTTGGAGACATCTTAGATGATGGCAGTGGAAAGCTCTGCCGTAAACATCAAGCTGGAAGCTCCAGGTCTCTTGAGCCTCACTTAGGTAAGAGCTTTTCAGTCCCTGCGGAGCAGGGATGCAGCTCAGAGGCCAGAGCTGCAGGTCTGAATGAGAGAGCGAAGTCAAAGTACCCAGCACAAATCAGATCACCAGCATCTCGTTCCGGGCTCCTCGGCTGAATGCGTTTGGTGGGGACTAATACAAGATGGCTATGCTGAAGGCTGCAGTGCTACTGCCACGCTATTCAGACGAGCAGCTTGCAGAATTTCTTGCCTCCTTTCTACCTTTTATCCTTGGGAATAGTGTTCTCAATGAACCTTTTCTTTTATAAATGTTCATCATTATCTAAATTGCTTTTTGTCTTTCAGTTATCACTGCCTCTTCTTGTAGGCGGTGTTCATAGGAACTTCTTCCAGGGAGAGAAAAATGATGAGTAACCCTTTGTTTCCCTTTCCATCTTCCCTTGATTTTAATAAGACATGAAAGGCAAAAATCTGAGACATCTGTTGTTTCTTTCAGCCATTTCCACAGAGACATTAGATAGCATTTCAAGCACTCAACTGACAAAACAACTCACCTTGTGAGAACGCTCAGATTTATTAGATTGTTGCATTACACTAGTTTTGTATAATGTAGGAAACAATTTTTTTCTTTGATACTTCCTCCATTTTTTGCATAAAAGCAGTATTTTCACATAGTTTTATGGTATTTTCTTATATACGAGTAAGGATATGCTTGGTATTTGGAATGTGAAGGAAGTTAGTTAAAAATAATGCCATTAAGCTGACAAATAATTGTCGGCTCATACCCAGAGATGTGGCTAATGCATGACTTGTCATCTACTTTAAGTAACAAGCTTTAATGCACAAACAGAATACAAGTCATATTACTTCTCGTGATAGAAATAATGATAAGATGATATATACTTCTGGTGATAGAAACAGTATATATTCTCATTGAAGGAATAGAGCAAACTTCATTTTGTTAAAATAGGGTGAACAGAGAATAATGTTAAACTCAGGGTGGTTACTGAAAACCAGCATGACAAGCAGGATTTGTCCCCCCATTATTCACTCTTAGGAGTTATTGTATGACCTTCTTTGATAGGGAAGGCACAGTGGAGTGTCCTGTTGGCCAAAAGGCTCTGTGAGGGCAGTCCCTGGTGGGTATGCTGTACTGTGAGGTCCTTCTCCATTTTCACTGTGGTTCTTGGTTTCAGACTCTAGGGGGAACTTGCAGCTTTTTAAAAGGCCACTTAATACTGAGAAGTTACCCTGAAACTCCAGCTCTAGCTGACCCATGCAGTCCTTTGGTCGTCCAGTCCTTGCAAAAATTAGTTGTCCTGCACAGGCTCCAAGAGCAGGGAGTCCTCTTAAATTTTAACAAACACTTCATGCCAAGTTTAGTACCAGTAAAATTCCACTGACAACAGCTTTTTCCCTCTCTGGAATAGCCTTTTATGAGCTTCTGAAGCTTTCTATTTCAAGATTCATCATAAAGTTTCTTTATCTGTGTTTATGGGCCAGTAGAGTGCTTGTGTAGCTGTAGGAGCTGGACCATGGTGTGTCAAATCAGCAAAATGAAGTGTTGCAAAGAATGTATTTCTTTGCTACATGATGACGTGCATTTGGGCCAGTGGCAGAACCTTTGTCTCATATTTTTATGGAAATAAATTTGCTTACCCCTTGGTCCCTTTACTTCTGCCCTGTTGAAGGACTTCCAGAAATTCTGGTTAACCTGGTGAGAATCCTTATGGCAACTTTGAGCTTTGTCTCTAAATTTTCACAAAGAACCCAATTTTCTGCTGACATGAATTGATAGAGTTCCACAGCACACAATAATGCCATGGTGATTTTTATCAGCAAAATACCTGGCATAATTATCAGAGTATAGCAAGTGTGGTCAAGTGGTGTAATGTAATCCAACACCATCGAAAGAATGCATGTGACAGCTTTGTTTTGCAAGAAGGGAGTAGAAAGGCTTGTTGGAAGGAGAGCCCAAATGCCTTTTAATTCAGGGAACTAGCATCTGACCCTAATTATGTGGTAAAATGGAGGTAGTGCAAGCACCAGAAAAGGGACAAGTCTGCAACAGGAACAAAAGCATCAGCTGCTGTTGAGCTGTATGCAAAGTTCAACTGAGAGGGAGAGAGAGACAGAGAAAGTGGCTCCAGTTGTGCAAAAATACCAGGTGGAAAGCATGTTGAGAAAACAGGGCAATGGGTTATTTTTCATAAGCTGCAAAATTGCTTAATATAAGTGAAATGACTTGCCCTTTCTGTAGAATTAATTATGAAGGCAACTTGGTAGAGCAACATAATAAAGATGTAGGCAAAATAACAGTGGCATTGAATTCAAAAGCTAAGCATAATGAATGGTCTATTAGCATGCTTATGATCAGTACCAAGAGACCTTGACTGTTGTGTAGTAACGTATTTAAGTTTTTAACAAACTGATTTTATTATTTAGTTTGACATGATGTTAGTTGTTTATCAAATAACAAGGTCTGAAATAGCACTGTGAGCTCCAGAGATAACTTACAAGGAATAACTTTTTGTATTCAATGACACTTCATCAGCTTTCAGTGTGTTCTCTCCTTTCTTCCATCACAAACATCTGTCCTCACCAAAATCTGATTATGTCCACGTTTCACAACAAAATTATGAGCACAGAGATACTTGATCCTACATGGGTAAGATTTTCTTTTTTCACCCCATCTGATAGACCATCACGTCCTCCTATGGAAAAAGAGGGATTCTTTACTACTGTCATTTGTCATCACATACCACATCGCAATTGTAGGGACCATTGAGAGTAAATGCTGTTACAGTATTCGCAGATGAGCAATATGCAGACCAGGTATTGTTAACAGGCAATTTATGAAACTACCAGAGTGCTGATAAGACCATGTGGAGTCACTTCTTCTGTAGTGGCAAATATCAGATTCTCTCTTAAGCAGATATATTCATGTGCAGTCTTACCAGCTCATCTTTCCTCTTTGCAGAACACCACAGCAGAGCCAGCATCTGACCAGAGGTATCAGTGGACAGAGAGCGTCTCTCACAAACTAGTTGTGGTTGGAAAGAACATGTGGGGTTCACCTTGTCCAACCTCCCTGCCATCTAGAGCCAATTGTCCATGAACATTTCCAGCTGACTTCTGAGGATCTCTGAGGATGGAGACTCCACAACCTCTCTAGGCAACCTCTGCCGGTGTTTGGTCATTGTCACAGTGAAAGAGTGTTTTCTGATGTTCGAAGAGAACCCCCTGTGTTCCATTTCATGCCTGTTGCCTCTTTTCCTGTCACTGGACACTACTGGAAGGAGCCTGACTTCATCCTTTTTGCAACCTCCCACCAGGTACTTGTACACACTAATGCGTTCCCCCCCCCTAAACCTTCTCTTCTCCTGACTTTACAGCCCTAGGACTCCCAGTCTTCAGTCAAGTACAACCTGCTCCACCGTTTTAATTGCTCAGAGGCCCTTTTCTGAACTCTCTCTTTTACATGTAAAGAAAAATACCAAAACACTTAAGAATTGGTAATTAATTGTTAAATTAGGCAAAAAAATTCTATCTGAAATGAAGGAAATTAATTTGTGAGCTGTAAGAGGGACTGAAAACTCTTGGGCTGCAGAGCTGTTACTGACAGAGCTACCATAGAAATTGAGTTTTTAATGACTCAGGTCACTGGTGTAACAACAGCAGCAAAACGTGTTAAAATGGCTTAACAGAAGTGTCATGGTGGCCCAGTCAGTCATTTATTCCTTCCCTCAAACTGAACAAAATAACTCCCAGATACTCTTGAGTGCACGCAGCAGTGTAGTTTCTAAGAAGAAATAGGACACACAATAATGTTTCTTGCAAGGACTTTCCCATACAAACCCTCTTCTTCTCTGCTCTGACAGCCCAGTTACCTAAACCGCTGTAGAATAAAGCAAAGAATCCCCGGGGAGCTCAGAGAAGCCACTGCAACAACTGGTGAGGCACAGCCTCCCGAGTGATACTGGTGAAATGAGTATCCACCACTTCAGGAAAGGGGTCTGGAAAACCACTCAACTTCTAGATTTCCAAAAGTGTGATCTTTGTCTCTGGCAGGCTGGAAGCACAGGAGATCTCACATTTTCCTGATAGAGACATAGTGAGTTACTACTGAGCTATCTGTTATCTCTAAATATGTGTCCTTGCAGGTGTTGACAGGTGTTCACATCTCAGTGGGTGAAATCCACCACCTGTCTGTGCTTGCAGATAGAGGAAGTACCTATTCCAACTAAATTACACGAGGTGAGCATCCAAAAAGAACAATGAATTGCTATGGAGGGCGAGTAGATATAATTTCCCTAGTTATATTTTATAGTTGCAAATTTAATATCCAGGATTGTTAATTACAGTATAATTAGAGCATATAAAAATGCCATGCTAAATACTTAATCTTCCTCTGATTTATCCCCCAATCAATTTGTGCCTTTTTATCTGTGCAGATAGACATTTGCCATTCTAGATGGAGATAACTAGCAAAGATCACGCCAGTGTCTCTAATCAAATGGTTAAGTTTTCCAAATGAATCTGCATTATCTGAGTTTTTTTTATTTCTAATCATACTTATACTCCAGTTTGAATGTGTGCTGATTAGTTAGTTGTCATCTTAGGGAGACAGGAAGTGCTTATATTTACCCTGATATATTATGTTAGTCATTATTCAGAAATGATTGGTTTGATGGAAAAATATACATTACCTCAGCAAGAGAAGCTGCTTAGTGTTATTCATCGTGCTAATTAGATGCTCAAATATCTATTGCCGTATTTATTTTTTTTTAGTTTATTAATAGTTGTTTATCTGTGCAGTGATTATGTAGTTTATTTTAACTTGCCCTTCCTCCCCCTACCACATGTGTCTGCTCTGAAAGTGGTAAACATGTGGTAGTAGTAATGTCCTGAGGGTATCTTCAGCCTGTAGTCACAGTTGTTTCCACCAGGTAGCTCTTTTCAACAGGAGGTGATTTTTCTTCTCAACACTGATACCAACTGTGTACTGGGCAAGTTTTAAGACATGGTTAGTCTTAGTTTCCCCATTTAACAAAGAAGAAATAGTGTTATTGAAATGTTATCATGAGAAACTAATTATCCATGTTCAATGTTGATTTTCTTTGATAGAAAAAACAACTGCTACCCAGTCCCTATTTAAACACTGTGAAATCCCATGTGGGATGCTGGATTGTCTGCTCAGGCCTTTTATGATCTTAGTGATATCAAATCACAATGTGGACATTATATTACATAGAAATAGATATTACAAACTAATTCTTATTTAAAATAACCCCGAAACAATGAACTGAATTCATGATCTAGAGAAACATTTCTGGGAATGTTAAATCCTTAGAACACAAGGGAATCCATTAGCAAACTTAGTAATAGAGTTAACTTCTCACCCATCCTCTAACTTAGAAAAAGAGAAGCATATTTTGATTATTATTAAAATAATAAAAAATATTAATGTTATAGTGGCACCCATCCTACTACTGCAACCAGCAGGGTCTGCAGTGAGGAGATCCTTGTTTTACATTCTGACTTTTCAAGGTATTGTATCTGGATGCAGGTTTCAATGAATAAAAACAAGAAGAAAAATTATGAAGCCACAACATAGAAATTATGGAAGCGAATTCTTTTGATGTAGACATAATACTTTAAGTTGAATAACTAAATAAATAAAATAATGGAAGAATCGACTCACTGTCTCTGCAGATATCAAAGCGGTTTTACGCCCTGTTCTGGCTCCACACAACAGAAGGAACATTGTTGAAGGATGAAAATGGCCGGTGCCTTGGCACGGTGTGGGGATAAGCAACCTACAATGACTCTTTGCAAATCCTGCTATTACACTGCCTGAAAGAAATTGGTTTGGAAATGAAGGGGAATGATATCAGCAGTGGCAAGAGGGGCTTGGAAGGAGACCTGTGGCTGAAGGGAAGCCAACAGGCAGCCCAAGAAAGGACAGTAAAAAGTAAAACACTGGCAAAAGTGCTCTGAGTTAAAGTGAAGGCTATTCAAAACAAAGGTCATGCCAGAACTCTAAGGACCTAAATAGGACCACTGTGTTCCTTCAAATGGAGGCAGTTATTGATGTGTGACTCTGTAGCTTTTACTTTTGGCTTCTGGTTAGAGACACAGATTCTCAGGTTGACTGTCTTCCACTAGGCTGAAAAACCCTCAAGTATTGAGAATTTTCTCTTGAGAAATTACCGTAACAAAATAACTTGTTTCCTTTTGGTCAGTTAAAAAGATCAAGGGTTTGAGGTCTCTCATTGCAAAGAACTCTCCTCAAGCCCTAGGTCATTTTCTTTCTCTTATGCTTTCTCCATACATTTTTCTGTACCATTTTTTTGAGAACTGGATACAGTAAATCTATGTTGGTCTTTTCAATGTTATAGAAGAAACTTTTTCCCTGCTGTCAGCATACTCCCATTCTTTTCCTGCAGTACCTTACTGGCAGCACTTACATAATTACTCTGCCTCCCACTTCCTCTACAGAGCCCTCATTCTTCAAGGTCATTTCCCATTCTTTGCATATGACTAGGAGCATGAATTTATAACTTTGCATTTGGTACAGTTAAAGGTGTTTTGTGCTGACTAGGTCAAAGTAAGACGACTAGCTTATGAACTTCCCTGCGAGGCCTCCTTTGCCTCACATGAGCATACCACCCTTCTGAAACACCGGAATAGCTCACATGGATCTCCTGACTTCTTTCCAGGATGGTACACGTGTTATTAACTACCTCTAGGACACAAAAAGCTTTAAAGCATCCATATGGAGTCTCTTCACATTTTAAAGGTTTACTAGGTCAAAATGGGAAAACTAGAGAATGCAGTGTGGGAGAAAGGAGGCAGGAGGACTGAGCAACTCTTTGCAGAGAGGTCTTTTTCCTTTCATTCCCAGGTACTCCTAACTAATGCTGCCACGTCTGTGGCAATGCTGTGTGTTCTGACATGCCTGCCACGGTGATCGATGGGTGTTTGCCAAAACAGGAGGGAGGGAGGGAGGCGTGTGAACTGTACCTTTGCCCATGCAGATCAGAAGGGAGCTGTGCTCAGCTGACTGAACTGAAGCTCAGCAAAAAGCAGGAGCAGAAACAAACTCTGCAGTGTCAGCCTTGGGGTAAACTGTGTAAGGGAACCATTTTAATACAGACATCATCACTGGATCCCCTCCTTTTTCAGGACAGGGATCATCAGAGAAGAGCAGAGAGAAGTGTGTTCTTCTGAGATGAACACAGCAGGTCACTCTCAAAGTCCTTTGCTCTCATGGTGTTCCAAAGTTGCCATTAAGTGCTGGGCACTGGCACGAAGTTGTTTCCCTTGGGTCTGGAGGGAAGGGAGTCACGGCCTGTGCTGACCATGCCAGCTGGGTTATAGGGACACATCTCCATGGGATGGGTGGGTGGATTTTTCCTCTCTGACCCCTCGTCTGCAGAGGGATCTGGACAGGCTGGATCAATGGGCTGAGAACAACAAGACCAAGTGGCAGGTCCTACGCTTTGGCCACAACCACCCCTGCAGCTCCGGGCTGGGGGCAGAGCGGCAGGAAAAGGAAAAGGGAATGCTGGTCGACAGTGGCTGAACATGAGCCAGACTGGCCACGAAGGCTGGTGGCATCCTGGCGGCATCCTGGCCTGTATCAGCACCAGTGTGGACAGCAGGGGCAGGGAAGTGATTCAGTGATTCACACCCTGAATGGCCCTGGTGGGGACAGAGCCCATTGCTGTGCCCAGCCCGGGCTGTCCCCCAGCCCAGGGAGGGCACCGAGGGGCCGGAGGAGCCCGGGCAGAGGGTGTGGGGCAGCCGAGGGGCTGTGTGTGCCCCGTCCCTGCCCACAGCGCCGGCAGCAGGGGCGGCCGGGCCGGGCCGGGCCGGGCTCTGCCCCCCGGGACAGCGACAGGGCGGGGGACACGGCCCGACTGGGCCGGGCAGGGCTGGGGGGGCACCGGGAGCGGGGAATCTCCTCACACACACCGGGGTCAGACACCGGCACGGGCTGCCCAGAGAGGCGTTTAAGGGACGCCTGGAGGGTTTAAGGGACGCCTGGAGGCGGCACTTGGAGCCGGGACAAGGTGGATCGGTCACAGCGGGCACTTGACGGCCTGGGGTGGACCTTTCCCCATGACCCATCCCCGTCCCTCCCTCCATCCCTTCCCCTGTCCCTCCCTCCATCCCTTCCCCTGTCCCTCCCCTGTCCCTCCCCTCATCCCTCCCCCGTCCCTCCCTCCATCCCTCCCCCGTGTGTCCCGCCATGGCCGCCGCTCTGGGCAGGTTCCTGCGGGCCGCGGTGAGTGCCCGCCCCGCCGCCCCCTGGCCCGGCCCGGCCCGGCCCGGCTCTGACCCGCTTGTCCCCCGCAGGTGTCCCCGGCCAGCACCGCCACCATCGCCGCCAGGGGGATGGGGATGGGGAAGGGGCTGGGGCTGAGGCTGCCAGCCCGGCCCCCGCCCTGCGCCCGCCGCCCCTTCAGCGCCGGTGAGTGCGGACGGGACGGGCCTTCCTCCCCGCCCGGCCATCCCTGTGCTCTCCCATCCCCAGCCCTGTTCACTCCCATCCCCAGCCCTGTGCTCTCCCAGCCCCATCCCTGTTCTCTCCCAGCCCCATCCCTGTTCTCTCCCATCCCCATCCCTGTTCGCTCCCATCTCCATCCCTGTTCTCTCCCAGCCCCATCGCTGTTCTCTCCCATCCCCATCCCTGTTCTCTCCCAGCCCCATCCCTGTTCGCTCCCATCCCCATCCCTATTCTCTCCCAGCCCCATCCCTGTTCTCTCCCATCCCCATCCCTGTTCTCTCCCCCCAGGCACTGCACAGTTTGCCCCAGCTGTCACACAGCATGCCCCGTTCTTCAAGGGCACAGCCGTGGTCAACGGGGAGTTCAAGGAGCTGAGCCTTGATGACTTCAAGGGGAAGTACCTGGTGCTCTTCTTCTACCCCCTGGACTTGTGAGTGCGGGTTTCCCCCCTGGGACTCTCTGCCCTGCTGAAGGTCATCACCAGCACTGCTGGTCGTTGCTGGTTTTGCCGGGTCTGGACCTGTTTTTAGAGCATGGGTGGTGAGACTGGGGGCAAATGGACCAGTGTGGATTGAAGCAGTGGATGTAGTGGCTGGAGAGCATCCCCTACCTGCAAGGGCTGCCTCGGGAAGTGGATGTGGCTCCTCTTATGGTCAGATCCCAGGGGTGAGGGCACTGCTTTGCAGTTTGGGGCGGCCTTGGAGACTCCTTTGAGCAGCAGAACTGCAGTGACATGGCTACAAGACTGGATGGGGTCAAGTCTCTCAGATGCCAAGAGCATCCTGGTGTATGTAGGCACACGGGGGAGGGTTTAACCTGCAGTGCTTGCTGCTGTAGTTTCCAAAATCTCTCAGTGTGGAGAGTGCCTAGCAGAGACAGTTTCTCCATCTTTGCAAAGCATCTGTCTAGAACTGAGTGTTGCTAACTGGCATGCCAGGCTGCGTGGCTGTGACTGTTGCTTTGAGACTGAAACTAATCTCAAACAGGAAACACGGTTAAAATTATGGGGCTAAAGAAAACACTCTGCTGCATTAGTGCCTAGAAACAGACATGAGAGTTTTCCCTAAAAAAATTCTCTGAAAAGATTGCAAAATCATTACAGCCTGATCTCTCTTCCTGCCCAGCACCTTTGTCTGCCCCACAGAAATTGTGGCTTTCAGCAACAAAGCAAATGAATTTCGTGATGTGAACTGTGAAGTGGTGGCAGTTTCGGTGGATTCCCATTTTTGTCACCTGGCCTGGATAAATACGCCACGAAAGGTATGAGTCAAGCATCTGTTTGGGGCTTTCTCTGTTGGTTTGGTTTCTTTTCATAAGAACTCCAGAGAAGAGGAGCTGAATTAATAATTGTGCCAATACTGGTTTTTAATAGACTGCTTAAAGTGGTACATTATTAACTTCTACATTTAATGACAATTCTGACATGAATCTTTGTTTTCTTTTTTTCTTAATTACTTGGGGTTTTTTACGTTTTGCTCTGTTGATAGTCTTGTCTATCATATTCTTGTACTTTATCTCAAAAGACAAATGCTCAGTGTGCATGTCTCAGCCCTGTGATGTCTGTTACAACTGATAGTGCACAGAAGCTATCACAGAAAATGCACAGCAGCTGACTAGTTATTATTGTTATCCAGTACCTCACAGTGGTGGCTTCAGAATGGAAGCAGAAGAACCACCAGTTTATTGGAATACTTGTATTATTAACTCTTGACTTGCCAAAAGGCTTGTGCTCTTGCAGTAGAAATGGAGGATTTTGACCTTTTACTGGAGAGGAGCTGCTTTCAGATGTATATAAAATACATGCTCTTGATCACATAGAGGACCTTCCTGGTTTAGTGAGTTGTAGAGGATCACAAGTGTCACAGGAAGGTGCCGACTGTGCCATCAGCCAGGACCCTTGTGTGCAGCAGTGCTCAGGGGCTGGGTACCACTGTAACACACAGAGGGGTGAGCAGAGTTTGCTGCATTTAATACAACTTGGCTGAGCCTGTCAAGAATGTTTATCTTCTGCATGCTTTGTTCAGAGCTCTAAAATGTGATTGTGGACTGACTTCACAGCTTTATTGGAAAGCTGCTCAGTGTGTGCTGGTCGTGCTGCTTGATGCATGTGTAGCAAACCACCCTGCACAGGGTGGAAAGAATTCCATGGTGCTGCTGACAGGAAGCTGACACCCGGAGAAGCCAAGGCCTTGGTTTCTCTGACATCTGTGCTCAAAGCTCTGCCTATGAGAACTCTGTTGCAGACAAGCGTTTGCAGGATCAGGGTCTGAGTGACTGAGATTACACAGTGATTCACTGGTGATGCCAGGAATAGCAAAGCTAACAAACTCCAGCCTTGTTTCAAGGTTAGAGAGCTTATTTCTCTTGCAGTTCCAGTATGCAGCAAAACTGAAATCTTGTTTGACTCTCCAAATAGTATTTAAATTGATTTGTGGGAGGAAAAGAAAAAAATCCATGCACTGAATAGATCAGCAGAATTTTGACATACCAAGCATGTGTGTTTAGAATCATAAAATTGTTAAGGTTGGAACAGACCTCTAGGATCATAAAGTCCAGCCATCAGCCTCGCACCACTACCATGTTCACCACTAACCATGTCCTCAGGTGCCACATCCACATGGTTTTTGAACACTCCAGGGCTGGTGACTCCAGCACTGTCCTGGGCAGTCTGTTCCAATGCTTGACAACCCTATCTGTGAAGAAATTTTTCTGAATATCCAATCTGAATCTCCCCTAGTGCAACTTGAGGCCATTTCCTCTTGTCCTGTCACTTGTTACCTGGGAGGAGAAGAAACCCCCACCTCACTGCAATCTTCTTTCTGGTGGTTGTAGAGAGTGGTAAGGTCCCCCCTGAGCCTCCTTTTGTCCAGGCTAAACAACCCCAGCCCCCTCAGCCACTCCTCTTAAGACCTGTGCCCCAAAGACTTGTGTTTCAAAGTATGTTTGTTCAGAGTATGAACAAACCATTCCCTTCCCGACATGTTCGTCTCATTTAATTCTAAACACTTAAATATGCCGTAGAAATTTTTGTATTCAAAGCTCGTGAATAGGATACAATAGAAATTTTTCTGAAAATTTGACTGTTGCCTTTGGTTGCCTTTTACCCCCAAAATACACAGTTTTAAAATGCTCAGTGTGAAAGAAGTTTTATGTTGCAAAGAAACCAAATGTTCCTGACTACTTTAAACCAAACAAAAGAAACCCAAACAACAACACGCACTCCTAGTTCCTTTCATGGAGCAAATGGCATGATTGTGTTTGGAGCGAGTATCCCAAGAGTTTTGTAACCAAGTGCAATCTTACTCTCCTCCAGAGTGGCGGTTTGGGCAAAATGAATATTCCAGTTCTGTCCGACCTCACCAAACAAATCTCCCGTGATTATGGAGTTCTGCTAGAAGGACCTGGCATAGCACTGAGGTAAGGCACGATTGCCAGAAACTCTCTTATGACACAAACCAACCTAAACCTTCCCCTCCTGCAGGATAAACAGCACAAAGATCAAGTGAAGACTGTGAGATGTCACTTCTGCTGCAGAGCTGCTGGATCCCACCCTAGGAAAAGGGCACATGGCCATTATGGCCATGAACCTGAGAATGGTACCAGCCTCCCTGACAATGCATGCAGGGGAAAGACAGTTCTGCTCTGAGAGAAGGGGAAAACTCCATGGTTTTAAGGAAGAGTAGCACAGAAGAGCAATTTCTTAAATTTTTTTCAACAGTAGTCTCTGAGAAACAATGGACTGGGTTGGAGTCTTCTGCAAACTTTCAGTTCCTTATTCCGTCTTTGATTCAGGAACTTCTGACATTTGTTTGCAGACAGATTAAGTTAATTAGTATGGTAAGATTGGGACTGTTTTTCACAGATGTTTGTATGCAATGGGATTTAATTTAGTAGCTTAATACATAAGTAGGTCTTCACTCAATACCTTTAGATTTAATAGAAAAGGCATGGGAAGGATGCCAGCTTTCAGTTTTGAAGTACAGGTGGAATTATGAGTTCTACCTTTGCTATACATCTGTCTCATTTGAGTAGTCTTTATGCATATGTTTTAATGTCACAGTACCATAACAGTTGACTCATGCCTGGCTTCTGATCATTTCAGTAACAAACAAGATACCAAATGCTGTATTGCTGCTCTTAACTGATACTTAGGAATAACTACATCTAGGAATAGCTACCTTGCTGAAACAGTTCATCCATTTTCTTCCTTTTGGGCTTGGGATGTGATTCATTCCCTAAATTCCTGTTCAATTACAGAGGTCTCTTCATCATTGATCCAAACGGGGTCATCAAGCACCTGAGCATCAACGACCTCCCCGTGGGCCGCAGTGTGGAGGAGACCCTGCGGTTGGTGAAAGCATTCCAGTTCGTGGAAACACACGGAGAGGTTTGCCCGGCAAACTGGACTCCAGACTCCCCAACAGTAAGTGTCTGCCAAATACCACTTCTCTAAATATAGACACTGACCTATTTCTGTGTGTCTGAAGGGCTGAGAACCACTTGAATGTGAGGTGCTTGACTCAATCTGTGCCTGTTGTCTAAACCCGAGGCTTTTATCGGTCGGACCAGTTCAGTCTATTTGTACAATACTAAATATGGGATTTATGTGAGGAAAGTCACTGGTTTCCTTTTAGAAGACACAAGTTTAAAACTCTGACTTGCACTCTCCACTCTCTGACTTCAGATTTTTGACTTTAAATTTAATGCCTTGTAATTCAACAGGAAAAATGTTTATATACTTAAAGTTTTCAAGTAGCAGCTTGTACATCATTTAGGCTTTCACCTTTCAACGAAATGCAGAAACAGCCTATTTTATTTATAAAGTATGGATTTTCTTGGGTAAAGTGTCAAATCTATAATTTTTCTATCTTACCTCTAGCAAATAATAACTAAATTTTCTTTTCTTGACAGATCAAACCGAGCCCAGAAGGTTCTAAAGAGTATTTTGAGAAAGTGCATACATAAGCACTCGAGTATGTGGACAAAACTCTTAGTTACCATAAACTGAAGATATTAGGAAAGCAGCTGTGATTGTAAAAATTAAAGTTCTCATTTTCTCATGTTTATGAAGAAATTAAATGCTGAAATATCTACTGACTCCCTTGTCTTGCTTTAAAAAGAAGGGTAAAAACCAAGGTGAAAACCCTGTCCCCCTGCCTTTTGCAGCTTCAGTTTCATGAATTTCTGTGACCACCAGTCATCTTCCTGAATGTGATGAATGCACAAAATACAGTTGCCTTCCACTGGCTTTCTTCTTTTCTTAACTAGTTTTGGATCAGAGAGGGTCCTGCATTTGCTTTTTTCACATAACATTAAATTCTGTAATGAGAGTTTGAAATGATACGGACAAGACAGAAGATAGAATTTTGATACACGGTTTGTTTTTAATGAATTTGCAGCGAATGAGATGAATGTAACAAGTAAAAATAATAAATGATCGTTTTTGTGTGTAAATGCACTAAAACATGAATGTAAATATGTGCCATTTTAAACAGTCAAAAGATGCAGTGCAGCTACACAGGAGCATTAACAAGCATGAAGAGCTTTCATTCTGTTTGGGATATGGAAAAATTTGAACCCCCACAGTGTCCTTACTGGAGCTTAATGACAAGTCTCGTTTGAATTTGCTTGACTCTTGCACTGCTTGAAACTGATGTAGCCTATCTCTAGCTATAATAAAATAATCTTAACACTGAGTAGCAGCAGGTGTGTTGCTTTTCTTTTCTTTCACTTTTTCCCCAGAGAGTTCTGTTTCTGTGTTTTGAAGAAGCAGAATGTGTTGTCTTGCCTTAGAAACTCTCTTGTATACCTTTGTCCACAGCCAGCAGCTCAGCTGCCACAAGCCATGGACAGCGAGTAGGTGTGCTGCTGAAGGGCTGGATAAATCAGTACAATACTCTGGGTTTCTGTTTTTCATCTTCTGTCCTTTTGAGCAAAGAAGCACAAGGGAACCCTTGGCAAAGTGGCTGTTGTGTTCGGGGACACCGCCCCGAGCTGGGCCGGGCAGGGCTGGGGGGGCACCGGGAGCGGGGAATCTCCTCACACACACCGGGGTCAGACACCGGCACGGGCTGCCCGTGGCGGTGCCGCAGTCACCGTCCCCAGAGGTGTCCCGGGACAGGCTGGACGTGGCACTCGGTGGGGCCGCGATCGGGTTCCTGTCGTGGTGCCCGGACACGGCTCGGATACAGCCTGGACACAGCTCGGACACAGCTCACACAGAGGTGTTCCCCAAATTTTCCCACCCCCTCTGTGCCTGTGGCTCCATAACACCTGCAGTTACCCCAGATGCAAACCCAGCCTGCCGAGGTGCCAGCGGCAAACCCTGACCCTGCTGTGCCCTCGGCCTGCCCGTGCCCCCGGGCCGTGGAGGGGGTGTCTTCCTGCATCCCCACATCCATTAATCCCTGCATCCATACATCTCCACATCCACACATCCCTGCATCCATACATCCCTACATCCCCACATCCATCCATCCCTGCATCCCCACATCCCTACATCCCTGCATCCCCACATCCCTGAATCCATGCATCCCCGCATCCATACATCCCCGCATCCCCACATCCCTGAATCCATGCATCCCCATGTCCATACATCCATACATGCCCACATCCATACATCCCCACATCCATGTATACCTGCTTCCATACATCCCTGCATCCATACGTCCCCACATCCATGCATCCCTGCATCCGTGCATCCATGAATCTATGCATCCCTGCATCCATGTATCTCCCCATCCCTGTATCTATGCATCCCCACATCCCCGCTCCCTGCCCCCGCGCTCCCGAGGGATAGGGACCGGGATGGATGGTCCCTCCGTTCCCCGGCCCTGCCTGCCCGGGTACCGCGGCCCGGCGGGGCGCGCAGCGATCGGACCGGCCCGGGCGGCGCTTCCGGGGCGGCCACATGGACGGGAACCTGCGGGTGTGGAGGGCGCAGGGACAGGTGGGCATGGGGGGTCAGAGGGAGAATGGGGGTCAGGGGGACAGGTGGGGATTAGGAGGATGGAGGGGACAAGGAGATCGGAAGAGCGTC
>JAWWEW010000166.1:29004980-29028913 GCA_035583185.1 Anabacerthia variegaticeps | reverse complement strand
GTCCCGGGACAGGCTGGACGTGGCACTCGGTGGGGCCGCGATCGGGTTCCTGTCGTGGTGCCCGGACACGGCTCGGACACTGCTGGGACACAGCCTGGACACGGCTCGGTCCCGATGGTCTCACACGTGTCCCCGAGCCCGCCCCTCTGCGGGCACCGAGCGTGCCCGTGTCCCGCCTCCCTGTGTGTCCCGGGTCGCTGTCCCGGTTCCCTATCCCAGCTTCCCGTGCCGTGCCCGTGTCCCTGTCCTTGTCCTGGTTCCCCGTGCCCTATCCCTATCCCTATCCTTATCCCCATCCTAGTTCCCCGTGCCCTGTCCCTGTCCTTGTCCCGGTTCCCCATCCCTATTCCCACCCCTATCCCCATCCCGGTTCCCGTGCCCTATCCCTGTGCCGTGTCCCCACCCCGGTTCCCCACCCTCATCCCCATCCCTATCCCCACCGTTATCCCCATCCTTAACCCCATCCCTGTTGACACGGCTGTTCCCCACCCTTATCCTTATCCCTGTCCCCATCCATGTTCCCCGTGCCCTGTCCCCCATCCCTATCCCCACCCCTGTCCCCATCCCTGTTCACCGTGCCCTGTCCCCACCTCTGTTCCCTATCCCCACTCCTGTTCCCACCCCGGTTCCCCACCGTTATCCCCACCCCTGTCCCTATCCCTATCCCCATCCCTGTCCCCATCCCCACGGCTGTCCCCGCTCCCCCCCGCCCCCCGCCCCGCACATGCTCACTGTGCGCGCTGTGGCGCGGGGGGCTCTGGGCATGTGCAGAGCGGGCCGGGCCGGGCCGCGCCCAGCGCCAGGTGAGGCCGCTCCGGGCGGCCGGGGCGGGGCCGGGCCGGGCCGGGCAGGGACGGCACGGGGACGGGGACGGGGACGGGGCAGGGCTCGGCTCCGCTCCCCGGGGCAGGGCAGGGCTCAGCGGGGCTGGGCTCCCCGGGGCAGCCGCCGGCCCGCCGCGGCCGGAGCGCGGCACGATGAACAGCTCGGACGAGGAGAAGCAGCTGGAGCGCCTCGCCAGCCTGAAGGACCAAGGTAGGGGCGGCGCTGGGGGAGAGCGGCTCCCCCCGCGGGCCCGGCCTGGGCGTCCCCTGCCCGGGCCCTTCCTCTGCCCAGGCGGGGCGGCAGCACCAAAGCCGTAATAAATAAGACACACGGGGGGCGCGGGGCGCGGAGGCTCCTCCCGGTGCGAGCTCTGAGGGCTGGTGGGGCCGGGTGGGGCCGGGACAGGGGTGCGGGGTGTGCGGGGCACGGGGGTGCGGCAAGCACCTGGTGCCGGCCCCAGGGGGAGGTTCGCCCCCATGGCCGTGTCTCTGTGCAGCTGGTCCCCACGCTGAGCCGCCCCTCGTGCCCGACCTGCCGTCGTGTCCCATGTCCCGCTCCTCAGCGCTGCAGGATCCCAGGCTCTCCCGGCCCATCCAGCACCTGCCATCCCACCCCGCCTCGCTGAGCAAACTTCCCACTGATAGCTCAGCGCTCGAAGGCAATTTCTGTAGAGCCCTGGTAGCTCCGGTGTAGGTGAAAGGAAGCGCTTGCACTGGGCGGGTTTGGTGTGTGAGTCAATTTCGATGGTTTTTAGAAAAGCCCAGTAGCTCGGCATTGTGGATGTCCAGTTTTCATGAGTGCCTGGGTTGACTCAGAATCTCAAACGCTGTAATATTTAATCTTTTGTAAGAAGGGGTATGGAAAAGACCTTGGATGCTCATAAAGCAGCCCATTTTTTAACTCCACTGGTCAGTCTATGCTTCGGCCAGGTTGATCCAGGAAAGTTTCTGCCTTGGTTAATCAGGTAGGCAACGTTTGAAGATCCAGCCATTGGAATTCTGGACATCTGCTTGTGAGTGTGCATCACATGCTCGGTGCCTCCTGTCTCACGGCTCCATGTGCAGTAGGTGTGAAGCAGCCATGAATTAATTACATTCACTGCTGGTAGATCCCACAGCTCACTTCTGGTCTCCCGTGAGCCTGGGAGGAGCTATTTGGAGAAGAGCCACTGGAAAAAGTTATGTAAAGGAGTGTAATTATGGCAGGTGTGATCAGCGCCCGTTTTTCTGTCGTTCATTCTGGCCGTGAATGCGCTCGGTCACCTCTGCTGTACAGCAGAAACCCTTCCTAACCAAATTTCATCTGTAATATTTATGGACTATTTATGGCCTGCTCTGGTGCTTACTTTTTTGGTTGTTCTTGCACACTTAACATTGGAAATCCATGATTACCATCTATACAGGTTAGATTCTGCCTTGGAAGGATTTGATGGGTATAACACTATACTATTATAGCTGTGTATTTTGATAATTTGGACCAAAAAATAAGGCTAAAAATCTGGTTTTTTAGCTGACAGAATGCTTCCCTCCAGTACTGTTGCCTCCAGATGAGTTGTCTGAGCCAAAAGGACAGTTGTTACAATGACAACAATCAGTTGCAAAAATTGAAGTTTGGGTTATTCTTTAGGGAAAACCAAGCCTCTTGAAGTTGTTTAGATTGGAGCTTTAGTTCTGCTCTATGAAAGTCTTCTCCTCAGGTAGGCTGGATATCCTTTAATGAAATTTTATGGGGCTACGGTAATTTGTTCAAGGGAAAGTTACTGTAACTTGAGGACTGGCTGTCCCAGATCCACTTGAGCTATTGAAATTGAAACTCTCCTTGGAAAATCCAGTCCTGTAAGATGCTTTTCTTGATGGTTGGTCATCCCTAAGCATAGCAGTAATATGTTGTTGTGAGGCTGACATAGGCTTTAGTGATTGTATTGCTGGTGAGAAATTTGCTTTATATGGGTGAAAAGTTAGCCAGTGGTAAAAAACTTAAAATACTCTTTTATATGCTGTTTTGCATCTAAAACTATACACAAAATATGGTAGCACACATAGTTAAATTAGTAATTAATTTTTGTTAACTGACAAGTCTGAGGTGCCCAAAGGAAAATATCCAAGCAATGAAAAGGTAGCGAGATGCATAAAAATACTCTAACAGTAATAACCAAAATATTGTTACTGTAGGTAAGTAAATTTGCTTACTCTTTATATACTGTAAGTTTGAATAAATAGTGTTCCCTCCATTCTTACTGATAATAGAACAAGACTATTTTAGATACTACCAGCTTTCCCCAAGGTAGTTTAGGATGGTCTGTTAAACAGAGGCAGCATAAAATAGGAGGTTAAAAAGCCTCTTAATTTTCCTCTTTATTGCTTTCAGATGTAGATAACAGAATTATTTTGGAAATAAATATGGTTGGTAGAAGGACCTGCTCTCTCTGAATATTTGAGGTAATGAGTGTACATACTTGTTGCACCTTTATTGTGTTCAGAGTGCCATATGGCTTCAGATCACTGTAATGTTATGGTCTGTTGTCAGATTTCTGAAAAAAACAAGTTGATTCGGCGGGGTTGCAGAGAACATTCATTCTGTAGCCCTTGTTTGGTTTCTCTTTCAGGATCTGTTTTTCTAGTCTTGAGAAACTTGCCTGAAACCAGGTAAATGAACTGTCTGAGAAGTGATGCTGAAGGCAGATAGCAGTGTACGTGGCTGCCTGCTGTCACATCTCAACTGCTGCTTATACTTTTCCTAATAAAGGTCAGAAGACTGAACCTGAGGCAGGTGTTTTGTAGCTGCCTGCTCAGTTCTCAGTGGCAGCTGTGAAGTTGTCTGGGGTTTGGGCATGTTCACTTGGCTGTTTGGCAGAGGCAGAGCTCTGAACAGCAACAAGGACACTGAAGCTCTCTGTACAAGATATGCTTATCTTTCACCCATGCTGAATTTTCCAAGTCCTGTGTGGTAGACTCAGATACCTGATACTGATCATTCTTTGGCTTGCTCCATTACCAAGTTTAAGGTGAGCATTGTGAAGAAACACAATCCCTGTGTTGATGATATTTAGGACTTGAAAGTGTTTGAGTTTTAAGCCTCAAACAATTTTCTAAGATGGCTTGGTTTAATAAAGCAAATTACTATAAATATCACTATTGCCTAACTGTACACTAAGTGGTATTTCCAATGGTGCACACTTTTATTCAACTGGCCTTTATAATTTCTATGAACAGGACTTAAAACAAAAACAAATCAACTGGGCAACATCTTGCATTATTAATGGTTGGTTGTAAAAGCTGAGGAGAGTTGTAGCAAACCTGACTAACAGCTGAATCATAACAGTAGCTGATTATCTGCCTGAAAGATTCCCTTATTTGTCTTTGGTTTTATTGGCACTGCTGGTACTTTGCCCTTAAAGACAGAGTTACCTTCCACCGTAGCCGCTTTTCTGTTCAGCTGAAAACAGGAGTCAGCAACCAAAACATCTGGAGTTATAAACTAGGTAAAATTACAATTCAGCACTGCCACTCTCAAAGTCACATTTCTGGTCACTTTGCTACATTACGGTGCTTAACAACTATTGATAACTGCATATATACTAAACATGTTTATATTGCCTTGATTTTCTTAATAAGTCTTAAAGGTCTAATCTTGCTCTGTGTTTATTGGCTGGATTTGGTGAAGTGTGATGATTCCAAGTCTCTAGTCCTTAGTCCCAAGCATTCTGGCTCTGTATTTGGGTTTTTTGTTGTGGTGGGTTTTTTTGTGGTTTTATTTTTTGGGTTTTTTTAAATCGAGATCTATTTGATCTTAAAACTTTTTTTGAATAAGGGAACATATATCTTCTAAGGAACAGAGCACACTGACAATCTTGACAGCAATATCTCAGAGTAGTACTGTTTAAGAATATGCTATTGACAAGGTCTTAATGTAGTTCAGTAAATTTATTCTTCTTTATGGCTGATGGGTAATTTTTATGGCTGGAGGATTTTCTTGTTGGCTGTAGTTATCTGCTCTATAGATTTCTTTTTTCCCATGTACCTGTCTCTGTGTTTGTACACAGCAGCTGTCATTCCTCAGCAGAATCCATCCTGCTTGAGTGTTTTCTTCATGTTTTAGTATTTAAATGTTTTTCCCACTTCACTTTCTTGTGTAGAACCATATTTGTTTTTCATAAACTCATGAAAGCAGATCTTCTGGTGTGAAATGTCATGGTTGGGCTTTATCAGACAGTGGTGTGTTTAGTTTTTCTGCCCAGTTTCCAGGAGGATTTAAGACTGCAGGATGCAAATTTGGCATCTCATTAAAGCAATTTATTTATATACAGTTCCCAGATTTGAGTAAAACCAAAGCATGTGGGAACACAGATGCAGGATTTGACAGTATTTGTACTAAATGCTTACCTTTTTATACTTACACAGATGATTTTTATTTGTTTATTTTTTTAAGAACTGTTTGGTAGTTGAGCTTTGTAAGTTTTGGCTGGTGGTGTGTGACCAAAATCTTGGTTTGTCCATGTAAGCTTCAGGCCTAATAAGAGATTTATATATTCTGAGTCAAGATTCAGAGTCATTGTAAAGTAAGGAGTATAATGCCATGACCTAGATTCACCTTCACTGAAGGAGGACTTAAAAATGCTGCCCAGGCATCAGTTTGCTCATGGCTGGTGCTGCTGGTGCCCTATCACATCCTGTTGAAATAGAGATCATCTGGGCAAAAGGGACCCTTGAGTGTAAAACGGGGAACAAGAGAAAAATTGATCCTTTTTGGCTTTTGTTTATCCTCTTGACAGCACTTCACCGGTCTTGTGCTTGCTGTGCTTCTAGGGGAGACCATTGCTATTTGAGAGAGAGTTTGTGCAACACACTTGGCCCAATTCTTCCTACTCTGGGTACACTGGGAGGAGGAATGTGGTGGCAGCAATTCCATTAAAGCCTTTGTTGCTGACAGGAGTAATTCCGTCTCTAATGATATATCCAAGAAACCAGGTGTTAGTTTACTTCTAGCAACCAAATAATTGCTTAATTAGAATAGCTTGTTTCATCTGGAGCAGAGGACTTCTTGTACTGTAAGCTCTTTCTCCTGCCTGTACCAGTAAGGACATGCCTGGTCCATAGTCTAGAAATATAAATAGTGGAATGACACTTGCTTCCTTTGACAGATCTACTTACTTTTTGATTAAATAATTAGGTTTGAAATGCTGAGGTGTATTACTTATTGATTTGGTACAGAAGGGCTCTCAGTCTGCTCAAAGGCCACCCTGATCTGCAACATAAATACTAAAGTATATGCATGTAGCATTTTTCAAGTTTGTGTTTTTGTTGTGTTTTTTTTTTCTTTAAGCTCTGTTTTTTAATATACAGCTTTAGAAAAGGGGTTGATTAATTTTTCAATAAAAAGAGTAGGAAGAGCCTCACCACCTCATTCTGTGTAAATGGAGGAGTCTTTTTGGTTGTTCACTATGAATTATAGTCATTATATACTTTTACCCTTATGACCTTGTTTTACTAATAAGTGCTTTTTAGCCATAGTAAGTAGCTAATATATAAAACATCTAATTTAGATAATACTTGTCTTTTGTTAGCAAATCCATGTTCAGGAGACACAGGTTCACAACTAAAAATCAAGAGACTAAGTTATAATTAAAGGAGCTTCTGCATACAAAGTTACCTATGTTATTTAATACAGATAAAGTGCATTGTTAGTGTTCACAGGACAGTCCCCTCTGACCAACTGAGCTGTGGGGTGAGAAGTTGGTCAATAAGTGTGGTCATTGTTGTGAAGGAACAGACTGTTCGCACATGTTGGCTATTTTGGGGTTTTACTGTTCTAGAGTAAGAAAGAGCAGGGTTGGCTGGGAATATGTTTTGGGTGGGCTAAGAGCTGTAGCCCAAAATATTCAGTTCTTTTCTCCTTTTTCCATCTTTTTTTTTCTCCTTAGTCTTGAAGTTGTAGTATTGCCTTCATACTTCATAAAGATCGCCTGAAGAAAAGAAGTGTGATTTGTGCCCTGATAAATTTTATATATCATACTGCTGTATATCAGGAATAATTCTGCTAAGGATAAAGTTAATTTAGTGTCAGACAGTAACAGTATCCCAAGACATCTGATATGTGTGTGTTGCAGTTATTCAGGATTCCCTGGAGGCTGATGAGTACAGGGTGGGCATTTTATTACCAATATGTGCTACAATATTGATTCTTTGAGAAAATAGTTCTGGAATTTTAGTAGCATCTTTAGTGGAATGTCTTCACTTTTTTGTTTCATTCACCACAAAGGTACTGGTAAGAGATGTCTTTATCCCAGGATAAATTATACATAGCATAATGTGAATGAGCCAAGGTGACATGTAAGAAGTTTTCAGTTGTTCAGACGATTGTCATGTATATTGTGTGAGTGCCCTCATAGGTGAAGGAGAGAGAATAGTCCTGTCGCTTGGAGAAAATTTAGGGAAGCCTTTGTAAGACAGGATTTATTGTTTGTCAGTCTATCAGTGATTAGTACTAATATCTCCTAATCTATCAAAGAGGGTTTTTAAGGCTAAGTAGTCTATATGAGATTTGGAACATGTGAGGTGTCGCCTGGTACTCCTGTTAGTAATTGTTCTAGGTAGTTTTAGAGCAGAGAGATCATTGTTACCTTTATGTCCTTTAGTGCTTCAGTGAAGGTTATGTAGACTCTTGATTTTTTTTTTTTAGGAGGCCTCAAAACTTCATTGTGCATAAAACACTTGAAAAACTTGAGAACTTCACAATAACTCTCCACAATGTTTAAGAAAAATAAATCCACCAACTTTCATCCTCTGCCTTTGCAGAGAATCTGATCCACACCAGAAAATGTGTGTAGTAATTTTAAAATTATTCCCATTTCCATAAAAATAGCAGGCTTTTTGTTAGATTTAGTGTTCAATATATCCATACCCAGAAGTCTGGATGATGGGTTCTGGATGGTTGCCATCCTGGAAGAACAATCTGATGTTAAGGTATCAGCTGTATGCAAGGAAGAGCTAAAGTTTTGCAGTGACAGTGAGGGGGTGAGCGCTGTAAAAAGGCACTGAAGAAAGTTGCTGTGTGAGTGCAGCATGAAGAGGCTGGTGATTTTCTATTTGCATTCCATGACAGAGGTGCTGTGGATTAGGATCTGCAGTGAAAGAGGGAAGGGCTGCCCTAAACAGGGAGTTCAGTTCCCAGTCTCTCACAGGTGAGCCCTTACTAGGGATCGTTGGAGTGTTGTGTAAGTTCGTGTACTTGTTTCTTGATAGTTTGTTCTTGTATCTGTGCCTTAAGGGCTCATGATTCAGAGTCCTGTGTTCAGGGAGCCTGTGAAGAGAGCTATCGAGGGTGGGGCAAATCTGTACTTGTATTTTTCAGTCATTTAGAAAGTGTGAGTTTGCCTTAAAGGTGAGCAAACATCAGTTTCCAAGTATGAGGAAGCTTGAATTGTATCTGCTGATGCTGTTGTCATTCCTTTTTTTGCATCTGGATGTTAGAAATCTCTTCTCTTGCTTTCCTACAGGGAACAGGGAAATGGCTTGGAAGTGGAACAGTGATCAGGAGGCTTAGATTTTGCATTCCTGTGTAGGAAATATGTTGTTTCACTTTACATGCTCTGTCTTAGAGCAGCTGCAGCAGCAGTTTCTTGCTTGTGTTTTTTTCTTCTGCTTGTTCAGTATGGGAGGTGGACAGGGATCTAGGGTAGATAAGGAGAAGTGGGAACAAGTAAAGGACTGGATGGGAGACCTTTGTTTTACTGGTGCAGGGATGAAGGGCACAATTTCAAGAAACCTGATTTTGTTCATTAGATTCTTTAGATATACCTTCTTACTTGGATGAGCTGGAGTGAAAATTTTTCCATCTGTTTAATTTAACAATTTTCCTGTGAGTTTGCATGTGGACTTCACTTCAAGTCTTTTTATTCAACTTTTTTTCTCTTGGAGAGCCCTGGAAATTTTTCAGCATTTGTTGGTCACAGTAGAGCTGAGATTCTGCCTAAGATATCTGTCATTCCTCTATTTCCCTTTCTAGATATACAGTCAGCAAGGTCTTGTCATTACCCCATTGCTGGTCAGGGCACACAAGGAGTAGAGTCCTGTTTTGACTTGCTAGCCAAGAAGCGAATTCTGCTGTCTCTATTACAGACTTCATCTCTAAAATGATGTGACTTTGCAGAAAAGAGAAATTGGAATAATTTGAGGTTTTTACCTCTGAGGTGTTTCTGTGCTGCTGCATGCTGAAGGCAAGCAGAGCAGTGATGCCATTGACCTCACTTTCAGGAGTGAGTTGAATTAGTTTTATTTCAGCAGATTTTGAAATGCTGGGGAGGGGGAGAAGAGGGCTGTCACAGCTGTGTAAAGCGTAACTTTGCTTGTAAGAGCTTCTTGTTTGAACTAGTTTAACTATCTAGAGCTAGAAAGGGCTAGTGGGTTTTCAGGTGACTGATCTCTTGGACTCTATGTGTTCGTGTCTTCAGATATAGGGTGAGACATGTTAAGAGGAAACACTAACATCTCTAATATTATGTTCTGAAAACTGTATATTCATACCCTTTATCTGGCTTAAGTAAGCTTGAAATAAAACCTGTATGCTAGTATAGCTTCCTTCAGCTGCATCATAAAATTTGAGGAGATACCGATGGACTAGAATAAGATCCATAGTGATGTCAAGAGTCCTCTCATTCCACTCTTGCAGTGTGTCCTGAAGACTGACCAGTGTTCCTTTATAGCAAGGTTTGTGTCTCTAAGTTTGGAAGTGTATTCAGCTTCTTTCTGGTGACAATAAAATTCCTATGATCTCCAAGGCTAAACAGCCCACATGGGACACACTGAAAGAAGAATGGAATTGGGAACTTTTAACAATGATAGCACATCCCTGAGGCAGTAAAATGAAAGGTTTAGGAGGGCACACAAAAATATCCAGTAAACCAGAAGTTTAATTGGTAGCTAATAGATTATTTCTGTGTATTATTTCCTGGTTTGAAACAATGGCCTTCCAGAATCCTGGATGTTGAAACCTTTCCTGCTGATCCCTGCAGCTGAGTTCTTGTGTGACCTTGGGCAAACTGTACAATCTTTTCTTGTCTCCACTGTGGAGTTTAAAGGCAAAAAATATCTCGCATAGGACTCTTGTTGGAAGAAAATGTTAATAAATAAATGCAAAAAGGTGCTCAGCTGCACTGGAGGTACTATATATTGCATTAACCATGCTTTCTGGCATTGATCTGTAACCTGAGCCAGTGTGTAAAATGGTGACTGCAAACCAGTATATTCACCTAGTAATTTTTTAACTCAATCAATTAGATTGTTTAACTCTACATTGATCAAAAATTGATTGTTTTGGGAACTACCATCTTGTTCAGACACTTCCTGATTGCTTCGATTCTAAAAAGGTATCCAGTTCATAGGCCATTAATAGGCTTTTAATAAAGTTTATGACCCATGTTATTTAAGAAGTCTGTGTAAACAGACAGAAGGTGTTTCAGTTTAATGAACTGGAGAGCTAATTTGGGAAGAGCTGCTTTATTAACTTTTTTTCTCTTTTTTCTTATATAGCTATTGGTGAATATGAAGAGCTCAGAGCAGAAAATAAGAAAACGAAAGAAGAGGTTTGTATATATATCAATTATTCATTTAATACTAAAATGCCAAGTGTCAGAATACCTTGGGGACTATGACAGGTTGTTAATAGTATTAATTATTCTGGTTGTCCCACTCCAGAACAGCTCCTATAAATATATTTTAAGTGACTGCTGCTCTATTCACTTTACCTGTGATTACAGTGTGAGCACAGACCAACTCACGTGTTCAGATAAAATTGTTTCTCTTGGATCTATATCTTGTTTTATTATGACTTGATTTGCACAGGGGACTTACTGACAAGAAAAATAGAACAATTGCCCTCACCCAGCCCTTCTAAACATTCAGAATGTAGGGATATGATTTCTGAAGGTATTTAAAATCTTTCCCTTCCTCCTTCAAATGTCGCCCAGTCTTTAATAGAAGAGCAAGATGTCTTATCTCAACTTGCAGAATGGTACTGCAGAATAAAATGAATTCGCAGGGTATCTCACATCTTTCTGTGACACCTGTGTGCGTGTCCAACTTGAAAAGAAGCTTTAAATGTATGGCCTGAACTTCATACATTACTGCAGGCTTCATTTTTCAATGTTCAGGGATACTGGAGTAAGAAATAATGCCTGCTTTGTAGATTGTTCATTGTAGTGATGTTGAACTCTCTTTCTAGTGCTGAAATTCAGCAAGGTCTCTCTTTCCACCCAGGACTCTTGTTCATTTGGCATACCTGCTTCCTGAGAGGAAGCCACTGGAAACAGAGGACTCTCGGGGAGATGTGATAACAATGCTGTTTTGCATAAATCCATGTCAATGTGCAGAAGGGTGTTTGCAGATAAACCTTCCGAAAGAAACTGTGGTCACTGAGTCTCTCCTATCAGTTCTAGGTAGGGAGGAATGCAGGGGAGTGAGTCAGTGCTACACTGTATTGTAAACAAAATTCTCCTTTCTCCAGTATTGGTGAGCTGAAAATGTAAAAAAAAAAACCTGTTAGTTTCAAATTCCTGTTAGCTGCCAAGGCATGTAAGTGTAATTTAGCTTTTTCTGAAGTCATTTTGGAAGGGTCATTTTTAGTCCAGTTATAAATGGTGCACTTCAAGGCTGTATTGAGAAAACCTTGTCCTTAACTATTTCTCATTTCTTAACTACTTTCTCATTTCTAAGGAAAACTTGAAACTTACCTTCAGTTGTGATCTAGCAACAATTATGTGTATTTCCACTGAGGTCAGCACACTGTGCTTCACCCCCTCCTGTCCACTGTACCTTGCCCTTTTCACTTCACTTGTTGCTGCATTCCCATTATGCTGTTTTACACTGGAGTCTCAGATATCCCAGGAAATCTGTCTTTTATTTTCATTGTTCAGAAGAAGTGCTCAGAAGAAAAGGAGAATGAACCTGACTCAGACCAAGATTCCATCTAGCCCAGTATCCTCTCTCTGACAGCAGCAGAGAGGGAGGCGTGTAAGGGTATGTTTAACACCTCGACAGATTTCTCTTCCAGTCTCCAAACCTCATGCAGCCTGAGGGCTTCCTCAGCTGCCTGAGATTTCAGTGTTCTGCTCTCTTCCTTTAGTTTGTCACATGCTGGTTGTTGGCTTCCATCACATGTGAGGAGTGCCACACCAACACTGTCCCACCCCATGAAATAGAGCTTTGCACTGAGCCCAAGTCATGCTAAACTTGGCGTTTCTTCAACAAAGCTTTGTTTGACTTGTGGAATGGGGAATGAGGGGACTTTCCTTGAGCTGCATTTTTGTTTAGAATTTTTTTTTTCAAAGGAAATTTCCATGAAATATTTTTTGTCCACAACTGAGACGGAATGAGATTTCTGAGGTTGTTTCTTCCATTCTCCTCACCCTTTTTCTTTGCTCCTCTCTCACAAGGCTGCATATCTCCAGCCACTCCTGTGTGTTTCATCTGGAGGCTGCTATGAAGCTTTTCAAAATACTTGCGTAATAACTGAAAATCCTTCAGCCCTGAGCACATGGGGATTACATTCCCAGTTGAACAAATTAGTTAAACATGTGCTCAGGGTTGAAGGATTTTCAGTTGTTGTGCAAGTGTTCTCCATCCAAGAACCTCCATCTCTCAAATTGCTGTGCTTGTGTAAGCAGTCCTGGTTAATTGTTTAAGTGCTTGGACTCAAGTGGTTTAGTCTGAGGCCCTAAGCACATTTATTCCCCCCAAAAAAGAATCTGCTGATAACAGGGTTCATGGCTGTGTTTGCTTACAGTGCCAATGCTGGAAGAAACTGTTCCCTGTGTTCTTGCAGGGCAGGGTAATCCTGAAAGCTCTTTAGCATCTCTGACTTTCTATCTTAATTTATGCTGTGCACGATCAAACTTGCTCCTGGAGGAAGTGTAGCACAGACTATCTCTGCCTGTGGCTCTGGGAAGTTGTGGGTGACTTCTCTTCCAGTTTCTGCCACTGTCTTCCGGTGTAAATGTACAAAAATGACTTCCTTTGCATCAATTGTGGGCATTGCATTGACAGAACAAAGAGAAGAGAAGTTAATTTTTTTAAAAGGCGACTTGCAGGCTGTTTGTGGAAAGTGCCACACAGGAGTTGCTTGGATAGCTGTCTGTGTGTATGTGCTTTTGACACACTTGGTAGAATAATTTTTTAAGTCACTGCTACGCTTGTATGGCTTTGAGAAATGAGCTGTGCATGCAGAAATTATCCTAGTTTCTACTAGAAACATGGAGCTTGGTGGATAATGGGCAGCTAACAAGATATAATTTTAATTTTTGAAAATACTTGCTCTTTGTTCCATGTTTTTTTCTTAAGCTTAGAGAGTAAATTGACTTTTATGTAGGTTACTTTGTTCAAAGCACTGCTGTTTTAGAAGAATGCTAATAAGCATGAAAATTCAGGAGCAGAATATAAGATCTTTGATCCAGTGTCTCTTCCTCATTGCCTCGCAAAACTTCCAATGTGGAGACCACTGGTGGGGTCTCTGACAACATTGCCACAGATGTTTTTTTTCTTATCATTTTAAAATGCTTTCAGAAACTGAAGCACAACTGATACTGGCAGATTGCATCTCTTAGGTCACCTTTTTTATTGAAGTAGCCGACTAAACATGCATACCAGTTCTCCAAAAATAGATAAGTAATGTTCAGTTTCACACAAATACGGGTAACTTAATATGCGGTTCTGACATATTCAGAGTCAGATCATGAATAAATATTTGACTACTTGCTAATCAGACAGAAATGACTCTGAACGCTGGTTTTGACAGTGTTTTGTCAGGCTGCCAGTAGGGGAAAAAAAAAGGCAAGACAGCTATCCAAAACAGTAGGTGTAATACTGTATCTCTGATACATCATTCATGGTATTTGCTCTGTTAAAGCACATGTATAGAGTGGATTATATGTTTTGTCACCGAATGGGAAAGGGATTGGGATTCTGCCTTGATGACATGCTCATTGTTTCTGTAAGCAGAGTGTAGCAAATGTCATTGGATACTTTTGAGCACTGTACCAAACTCATAATTTTAGAACAAGCATTAAATCTGCATAAATTTCACAATCTGTGTAAATGGGAAAGAATTGTGTCTTGTGTTGCTTAGCAATGGCTTAATTGACTATATGACTACTACGTGAACTTCTTGCATCTTAATATCTGGACGGAACAATCTCCTTCTTGTTTTTGCCCTTTGAAGGCCTTTTACTGAAGTCAGTAGGAGCTTATGTGCAAAATAGTTGGCAAAAAAGAAGCTTGTTAGTAGAGAATAGACAAGAAACCCAGGCCTCCCTGGAATTAGTGGCAAGGAGTCATTAGGCTGGTGGGAGCGGGTGTGTGGAGACGGTGTGTCCACAGTTGAGTGTGTCAACTTCCCACCGTCACACTCTAGTGTCAGGTTCCCATGATGATGTGATGCCATCCTGGTGTTGTTCTAGCTCCCAGTACAGGCTGAGGTAATGTATTTGGTGTGGAGTATTTGGTTTGAACACTGATCTGTGTCAAGTACGTGATTCACTTGTAATTAGTCAGCATGCCAGTTCGCAGTGCTAGAAATCAAGGTACTGCCTTGTGTACCTTGAAGTCAAAAATCCGAAGCAGAGCGGGTTTGACAAATTGAACCTGTGCCTACAAAGATGAAGAATTGTATGGAGTTATTCGTAAAATCAGTGGCTATTGGATTTGTTTCTAAAAATACATATGCAATGTCTTTTTATGGCTAAGAGATTATCATTGACTCCTATAGCTAGTTCAGGACTGGAATACTTTCAGTTTCTTTGGGCTTTTTAAAGTGGGATAATGGTGGTATAAATATTAGATTAAAAATATACTAAATAAAATGGAATAAATGCTTATTTTCCTTTGAAGAGAAGCTGGAACTCTTTAAAAAATAAAGTTAAAACAAGTAAATTGACCAACAAACCAAGGAGATACAGAATTCTTTAATTTTTATTATAGGGTACTTTTGAGTATGGAACTATTCCTTAATACTGACAAGGGGAAAGTTAGTTAATACTTGAAAGCTGTTTCTCTTCAGCAGTTGCAGGTGCTTGAGTGTGAAAAGTGAACATTAGATTTTATAGTAATGTTATGCTGTTTGCTTTATAATATATAGAATTAGCAATACTTTTATCAATTAGCAATTGTACTGTGTATGCCTCAAATTTCTTTTTTGAAAAGTGAGGTGGTTGTGAATTTTTAAGGTGTCTGTGCAGCTTTTTGTGAGCAGCTCATGCTTCTACATTTTTCTATTTTTAAACTTAACTTTTTTAAAGGTAAGGTCCATTTATTTTAAAGGATGACAATGCTTTTTATAAAACTTAATTTGTAGGCATTTTTTTTTCATGTAACTCCAGTTTGAAAGAGTACAAGTAGTTAAAGGCAATCTCAACTTCTAATTATTAGGAGATATAATAGGGTTTGGTTTTGGGGTTTTTTTTTAAGGACCTGTAACAGCTCTGCTTGCATGGGTCTGATTGCAAGACAGGAGGCAAAGTGCTTTCCAGTGATCATTTCAGCAAGGGCAGCAATCTCCTGCTCTCCTTTTCTTCCTCCTTTCATTCTGAAGCACAGTAGCAGCAAAAGGAAAATACTGAGAAAGCTGCAACTGGGAGCAGGAATTGCTCTGCAGAGACCCAAACCTAGAGACCCTGATTGTGCAGAGAAATGTCACAGTTGTAAGGAGAATAGTCAGCTTGCCGTGGTCCAAATGGAGCTCTCTCTGCAAATAGCACTTGAGGTGAAGTGGAATAGGTCATTTAACTTCCCCTTTTGCTTTACTGGGAAGGCTGCTATGTCTTACAGCATGTTGCTGGAGGATTTTAGGAGTTTTTCTTGCTACTTGGATAGGGAGTGTACCATGTTGTTCTTCTACATCAGTAGGAAAGTGTAATTGTCTTCCACAGGCAACAGATGAGATCCTTAAAATGCTGATCTTCCTGGTTCCTAAACTGAGCATTAAAGGGATTTGCTCACTTAATGTGCAGTGAGCTGAAAGCCTGCACTGTGCAGAAAAATCCGTGGGTGAAGTATGCCAATGTGGCCACAGTGTCATTCCTGTAAAATATGAAGAGGCAGCAGCTCACACCAATCCCCCTCTTGCAGCAGAACTGTGCTCTGCAGGAACCACAGAAATACTTTCTGCGTCTTGCACTGCCTTGTGTTCTCGGAGTGCACTTCTGCCAGTAAGGTAACACCAATTTTTGCTGAGGAAACTGAGGGGCAGGGCAGCAAGCAGCAGGATTCATGCACAAATTTCCCTTCCCCACCTCTCCTGTGAAGGATTCTCTGAACAGTGTCTTTGTTAACAGGGCCACATGAAACGGTGAGTTCTCCTCCGGCGCCACTTGCTCAGCATGTCTCCCTCCTTCTGCAGCTCTGCCTTGTCTCACAGACCTTACAGCAGCTGGTGACTGACCTGTTCCCCCTACTCAGATGCTGTCCCTTGCCTCCTCACCCCAGTGCCGTGAGAAGAGAGATTGCTTGTTGAGTGCTGCTCCTTTTGCTCCTACAGGTAGCCATCAGCTCTGTGGAAGCTGCCCCTGAGGTGACATCAATGGCATCCTTACCTTGCCCAAGAGCAGATCCTTCTTTGGGCCTCATCCAGAGCCGATAGGAGGGTTCTCTTGAATTTGGCTGCCTTTGAATCAGGCTGTCCCCCTTCTTGTTACTTAACAGCAGGCTCCTTTCCCGGCTAACTCAAAGTGGCTCCTCATGTGGAAAAACTGAAAATCGAGCAAAATCATTTCAGGTTTTTTTCTTCCTAGTTCTGTTCCAGTGGCCAGTATCCTTGTAATTGGAGTTGTACTGTAAGGAGCTCAGTGACACGGTTCTCTTCCAGAAGTTAACTCCTGGTGTTACGTTGGTTTATTACTGTGAACATGCACAGCTGCATGTGAGGAAGGATGTCTGGTATGCTCTGTGTGTAAGACACGTTGTGTGCCAGTCATACTTCCCCCTGGGTCATGTGTTTTCCACACTGTGGTTAATCACTGACTGTCTCTCTTGTGAAGTTTACTCATTTCTTTGAGTTCTTTCATTTACTTATAAAAGGGGTTTTCTTAAGTCTATTTAATGTCTGTTTTATTCTTTCTCTTTGAAGGAACCTTTCCATCATAAGATCACTGATTGCAGCACTGTGCAGTGCTAACATTAGACCCCAAAATTAATAAAATTGGAGTGATGGGAAATCCTTAAAGCATAGAAATTGGTGTCTTCCCCTCTACAAGGCTGAAGCTTTGTTTGTGATGTTATGAAGCTAAAGAGCATGTCCCTGTTTATTGTCTTTGATGTTTCCCTTGCACATGGTGGATATAGAAATGTAGGCCACTTTTCCAAGTCTATTTGTGTTAAAGAAACTAGACTTAAAGCATATTTTTGACATGCCAAGTATTGCTTTTACTGTTGGTGTAACGTGGATGAGTGCTTATATCAGTTTTGCATAATGTGTGTCTCCTAAAATACCTTCAGAGTAGCTCTGAATTGGAAGCTAAAATCACGTAAAACTTGCCAGTTTGGTTAGGAAACACTCTGGGTAATGAATTTTTTATGCATAATTTCCATTGATCTTACATGACTGAGAGGAAAAAGAAACGATGCTTAGATAGGCTTCTGTGTGTTACCGTGCAGGCAATTGATCTTTGTTGATTTTGCATGTTGTGACTGACTGCTAATTAAATAACTGGGATCAGTGTTTTATTTCAATTTTCTCTTCTCCTACAGTGTGACAAAATCAAGCAAGAACGAGATGAGGCTGTCAAAAAACTGGAGGAGTTTCAGAAAAGTAAGCTGATAATGGGATTTTTTCGGTGTAGACAGTTATGAACATAATTCTGCTTACTCTACAGCAGTGTTAATGCTGAGATTCAGGTCCACTTGCTGTTTCTCCTTCAAGGCTGTGTTTTAAGGAGCTAATCCAGTGAGACTTTGGCCATTGCCAGACTAACTGCTCTTACAGCATTTGCACTCTGACAGGTGCAGTCATTCTCAAGGCGCAAAGTGGTGAAAATACAGGGGTACAAATATGGTTCTATCTCACCTGGATCCTGCAGGTGATTTTTGGAATGATACGTGCTTGGAGTGAGTGGGACTTGATACTGTTGCTGAGATTTATAATAGTAATAATAATAGCAATTTTTTCATGAAGAAGTAAAAGGAGATTAAGCACAGAGACACCAATAAAGGTTTTTAGGAGGAACTTGCTCTCTCGATAATTTTTAGAGCAAGTTATATCTTGTCTGGGCTGTGAGAATGTCAATATTCAGTTTTACACTTTTATGGTAATGGTTCTATTGAAACCGTATGGTGTCTGGAAGCAACAAAGCACATCTAATGGGAGTGGAAGTATCCTAGTGGAATAGCTCCTTGTAAGAGACAATTACAATGGGATTGTGGTCTGTTGTGTCTGGTTTGTGCCAGTACGGTGAACTGCACGATGAAGCATCAGAAATGTGGGTGAAGTTAGTGCAGGAGAAGGCAATCACATGGTCTGTAGTTTTATGTGACTGTGTTAATAGAGGAATTTGCTCACTTCTATTTTATAATAGTTCATACTGTACAATTATGGAAAATAATCTAAAATCAACAGGAATTATCTACTGCCTTAGATGATCTTGGATAACTGTTCTGTGAAGCAGGAATGTTCTCTAAGAAGTATAATTTCTCTGGAAAAAACTGCTGCCTGTTTTGTTTTTGTTATGATATGAGGAATACTGGAGTGTGGCAGAAAATGTCAAGTAGTTAAGGCTTAAAATTTGAAGTAATATTTGATGTTGTAAGATTTTATGGGTTTCTTTTATCTTCCTTTCACATTTTTAAAGGACATACCTTGTAAACATAGTGATAAAATGCCAGGAATATTAGGATTTTAAAGCAATAATAGAGCCCATTATTTAAACGACAATATAAAAGGCAATTATATTGATGAAGAGCTACATTGGCTTTGTGTCTGTGAATAAACTTGGCCTGTACTCAGCTTCTATTTGTTCTCCTGGCATAAACACATATTGTGTGTGATTCCAGTTTAATGGGGCCCCGTTTGTATGCCAAGCAGCTGCATTTTAGGCCCTATTGCGTGATTTCATAGCTCTCCGAAAATTGGTTCTATTGAGCACAAGAGATAGAAGGTGGTGGTGGGGGGGAAAGCTTCAACACACAATCATTTCTTTTCAATTGGAGCCAGCAAGGTTGATGACAACATGACCATTGTGTTATAATGATAAGACCACTAAGGATCTGTACCTCTCATCAAGGCTTTCACACAACAGCAGATACAATTTAATTCACTGCTCTGTCAGCAGTGCTGATACCATTATGCCGTCTGTCTCCACAGTTATAATCACTGTCCTCTGAGAAATGCAGTTGAAATGATCTTGAGCAGTCAAAGAAACTCTCAATTAAGGCTGCCACTTCCAATGTGTCAGATTGTGTCTTATGCACTTGGTACAATTTTCACTTCCAATCCTGTTTATTTACAATGTCTACCAGTAATTACGCTTAACATGTCATTTAGTGAGGGTGCCCCTGCCAAGGAGATTGTTGGGTGCTGCAGTACCATTGAGTGGGAGTTTCTCGCAGTCAATGCCATCAGCGGCTTTTAGTCCCTGATGGGATGCAGTAGTAATGTTGATAATGCAAGTATCGTGCTCATCAAGTCATAATTAGATGCCACTCAAATGTGCCACTTGTAATAACAGTGTTGATTCATGTTTTCTCGGTGACTGCAACTACTAATTAGTTAAGTGGTTTTTGGTTGGCCTGCATTTGCTGCGGATTATTATTACCCCTGAAAAAATCTGTCAAGGTTAGAGATGTTTCAGGCCACTTAGTGCTGCTTTATGAATATTAATATTGACATAATAAGAACTTTAGACAGACTTAGGAAATAATATATTTTTTGTATTTAATTTGGAAAGACTTTTTCCCCTGAGTTAATCATAATTGCAGGTTAATTAAGTTTAAATGAACCAAGAGTAATCCCTAGTTCTGCCATGTGAGCCCAGTCCTTGTTTCCTAACTTTAGCCTTTCTTGAGGCCATTAGATTCCTGTCCGTGAAATGGGAGCAGCTCTCTATCTCCACTGTTCCCTCATCCAGCCCAAAGCATCTCATTGCTTCAAGTGCACAGAGCTAGGTAGAAAAAACCCAGAAGATATGGACATGTACCACCTGAAACTCTTCCTCTCTCAGATTAAATGCAGCAGCTGGTATGGCATGCTTGGAGCAGATAATTTCCCCAAAAGTCAGGAAAAATGGAAATAAAAAGACAACCAAAGAAAGAGGTATGGTTGCCTCACTGTTAGAGTACTTCATGTGAATATAGTTTTGGGACCAAGATTTTCCTACACTCTGCCCTGCTTTTTTTTTGTGTCCATATTTTGTAGAATTTGTTTCCTCCATGCAGTTACTCAGCAAACCAATGTGTTGCTGGTTTCTTTTGGTAATAATGAAACTTTAATAATTAACACTTTAGTTGATGCTAAGTATAAAGTTGATAAGTAGTGCTTTTTAATGGCCTGCTTTTTCCTATCCTGAAGTCCTGTTTTGTTGTTGTGAAAATGACGTCCATCTTATCAGAGGACTTAAATATCTTCAGTATTTAAGCAAAACTCTTGGAAGAATGTGAGGGGGAATTTTCTACCCAGTGGTATAAAATCACTGTATTTTAAAGCTTATCTTGATGAAAATGAAGTACTAGAAAAAGTCAACTCTTGCTGCTCCAAAGTATTGTTCAGCCGCAAATATTCCTTTCTGTGCATTGAAGTCCTGACACTGGGCTGAGAAGCAGTCTGTGCTATTGGATGACTTGCAGAATTAGGGTCCAGGCTGTTGCTGGGGATGGATGAGGGTTGCAGGAGCCAAGGGGGAATTGCATCAATGAGAAAGGTGCTAGCCTGAGAAATGGAAAACTGTTCCTGGCTTTTTTGCTTTTCTCCCCTGTGCAGCTTTAAGCTTTTCACTTAGAAAAAGGCATTCAGTGCTAGTAAAGTACTTTCATACTGCTGGAAGTTTGAGTGGAATTGCAAGACAAAATGTGTCTGTACTTTTAAATTTCCTCTTACTCACATTGGTATCCTATGTTAGAAAAAAAGATTTCTTCCATAACTTCTTGGTCACTCTAAGAATATTGTCTGTCTTTGACAGAGTGATATGAACTCACTGTTGTAATAGGGATTTTGGCAGAGGACAGATGTCTCTTACTCTCCCAGCTGTGACATCAAATGTAGTAGCAGAGTCATGTATTTCAGAAGTAAGGCAGCTCAGTCTTGGCCCTGGCCTCAGGGCAGATTGTGTGTGTGTGTGCTGGAATTTCTGTTGTGGGCAGTGAAGGTAGGTGGTAAAACCACCGTGCTTGTTTTAGGGGATGCTCAAGTACAGAGAGATTTCACATAAGAAACAGTTCAGACACTACAGCCATATAGTAACTCAGGTTGTTCAGCTGAGGTTGTAAAAGTCAGGCAGTGCAAGCAGTGCTGAGTTTCCATCAGGGTTGCATCCATCCTGCTGCTGCAGGTAGCTTTGAACCTGATGGAGCAGAATGAGATGAAGCAGCTGTGCTGTGGCAGTGACTTCACTGGAGCACGTGCTGTAGGAGATAGTCTGAATACAGAGGCTTCAGTGCCTTAACTCCTTTCTCCATTTCCTAGTAAACCTGCTCCAGGCCTGGGCTAAATGTCCATCCTACAGCTCTTCATTTACAGCATGTTTGGCAAGTGTCACGATATTTAAAATACCACACAAGCATGAAGATTGGAAAGTGAAAAGAATCTTTGTAACACACCTGTGATAATAATGCTGTTTAAAAATACTGGGGCTCCAATCTTCTGAAAATGGTGCCCATACAAAATTTCCAAGGGGATTATGATGGCAATCTTCAGGGACAATCCTAAAGGTCTCACTGATTCCTCAAGTGTTAGTGAAATAACAGTGGGGAACAAAGATGGTCAGGAGGCTCCTCTGCTTTCAGAAGTTTCTGCTCAGTTCTACAGTTGCCCCTCTAATGCTACAGACATGGCTTTGAGAGAGTTGCTTAAACAAACTAAGTAAATATTCAATGTTCAAAACTGTTCCTATCCGTGGAGATTAAGTATGTACTTCCCTGTATTTGAAATGCTCACATTGAAAGTTAGCAGAAAATGATACACTGTTTCTGATCATGGGCAGCGTGTGTCAAATGCAGGAAAATACTGACTCATTTTGGAACTCTTCCCTTAGTTTCTCACATGGTTATTGAGGAAGTAAACTGTATTCAGAACCATCTTGAAATTGAGAAGACGTGCCGTGAAAGTGCTGAGGCTTTGGCTTCCAAGGTGAGAAGAATCATGGTGATGCTGTTCTACCTGATCTATTTATTTACTTTAAACTTGAGCTTGTATGCATGTCCCTTATATGTTTTTTTTATAATCTTGTGGTTCTGTGAAATACTTCTGGAGTGACAAAAAAACTAAAAGCTGTGTGTGAGGTGCAAAGTACAATTCCTACCTCTAAAGAAAAAAACCACCCATTTTAATTTATTTTCTATTTTCATGGACCAGCATCCTGATGTCTAGTTTTCATATGCATTTAGGTTAAATGGAAAATAAGTTTTAAAACTCTCCTGTGTGAAATATAAAACAATAATGAGCATTTCAGTGTCTAAATCAAATGGAAAAAGTCAACCACTGCATTACATTTCAGGTGATTGTTTATGAAAGCAAAGCGAGGGCAGGGGAAAGGTGACCTCCACTGCTCTGTTGATTGCGTCTAGTCTGATGAATTTAGCAAGTGTGTAATTTTCTATATTCCATCTCATCAGAAGTGCATTATTATTAAAGAATGTTTTTATCTCTGTTATGTATTTTTGGTTGTGTAAAATGCATCAGAGCCACTTCATCAGAAAATGGATTACAGCAATTTTGAACCAAATTTCATTAGCAATGCTGACTGCCTTTTTTTTTCTTTTTTTTTTTTCTTTTTTTTTTAATCCTCCCTCCCCATTCCCTGCCCAAAGTACATCCTTATATATGGTAAAAATCACACCAGCAAGAAATCACTTTAATTTAGATGCATTAGCAATGTACTTTCTGGAGGTATTTACTTAATTGTTTGCATAATGACACTATATTAGAATTCATAAGATAGACAATCAGCATATAAGTAAGAAAATGAACACATTTATGCAACTTTTATTCTTCTCTGCACTTTCCCTGTAATGCATGTACAAGGGCAGTTCAAAGACTCGCTTTACCCCATGGGGCTGTTTTTTCAAAGCTGATGTGTTTGTTGCTGTGAACTGACTAAACCATGTAGGGTTCCTCACACCACTCTTCCCACTTGCTCAGTTTCATTCTTTGGGAATGAGATTAATAAGTTTTTGAGTAAATCTCCTGTAGCTGAGGAAAACGGGGATCAAAGATGACTGCTTAGGTAAAAATTCAGAGCCAGAAAAACTATGCAGTGTATGTTTTCTTAAAAGGTACATATTGGGCTTCTCAAGTCCATGTTGTTTTTGACATGTAATGTGTCATGAGTAGAAACTTGAGACTCATTCTTAAACCTGAACACGGGGAATGGAGGGTCAGCAGTCACCCTGACATACACCTGGTGTTACACTTGCAGGGAGCTGTGTGGATGCAGGACAGTGAAAGAAATGATGGGAGTGAAACATACACAGTTCAGTTTTTCCTGGCATCCTTATCAAGACAGAGATGCCTTTGCACAACCTACTCTGTATCATCCACCAACCAGTCATGTGCTTAAGCATCCAACCCAGAGTGGTTTCTGACTTGTGGACTGACCCATAAATAATTGATTATGATATGACTTTCATCTTGTGGATATTGACTCTACAGTAACAACTCAAAAAGAAATTTGAGGTAATTCTTTTGTGACTGGGAATATAGTAGTTGTAGTGTTTATAGTTTATAAGCAAAAGAGGGCATAGGAGAATGTAAGAATTTTTATTTAACCAGTTGATTCCACTGGGAGAACCACATGAGCTTTCAGGAACACAAATTCTCCTTCAGGTCATTCAGCTGGGACTCACGTTGATGCTGGTACATGCTTAAGGGTGAGGAGCTGAATCAGCTATCACAAAGCAGGTGTAGTACTGAGTAAGCTCAAT
>JAWWEW010000166.1:28979015-29004880 GCA_035583185.1 Anabacerthia variegaticeps | reverse complement strand
TTGATGCTGGTACATGCTTAAGGGTGAGGAGCTGAATCAGCTATCACAAAGCAGGTGTAGTACTGAGTAAGCTCAATGGTTGATTTGAACCTACACAGAGTATTAGACAGAAGTACCAGAGAGGAAAAAAGGGCATGGATAAAGCATTATGTTGAACTCAAGGCCTGTCTCAAGGAGAAGATAGACACACATCCAGTCTTCACACCATTTTAATATTCAATGGAACATTTAATCTAATGTTACTTTGTCTTCTTTACTTGATAGATCTTTTAATGATAAAGAAAAAAAACCATAACAGTTGATTTTTTTTTTTCCTTGCACAGCTTAAAGACAGACTAACCAGCTTCTTACTCTTTATGCTTCTTAACTTTCAGCTGAACAAAGAAAATAAGACCTTGAAAAGAATTAGTATGCTTTGTATGGCCAAACTGGGCCCAGAAATTATCACTGAAGAGATTAACATTGATGAGGACGAATCATCCACAGATACAGAGGCCAACTCTGGATCATGCAATTCTGTGCATTGTCAGCAGCAGATAAAAGGTGAGTGTTGTTTCTGATCCTACACCACCCTACAAGGCAGAAGCTGTGTGAAGAATATTAGGATTGGATTGGACCAGAGATCCATCTGGTTCCAAGTCATGCTTCTCAGAGTGGTCAGAGTCAAAGGATTTCCAGGAATGGCTGTAAGATCATGGTGGGCTGGTGGTGATACAGTGCAACATATATAGGGATATACAGCCTGCAAAGTAAGTTACAGTGCAGCAGGAAAATGAGACCTATGGCTAAGGGAGTTCAGTGTTACTGAGTCAGTAAAAGAAATATTTCCTAAGAAATTTAACAAAGTAAAAGTTAAGCAGAAGAACAAGGACACCTTGATATTGCTTCAACTGTGGGGTCACTATTTCAAAGCTTGTAATACAGGAATCTCCATTTCTGTTTCCATTATGTACCTTTGTATGCACAAACCTCATTCATGCTCCAGAGCTGTTATCAAAAAAACTTAAAAAGGGACTGTTGAACTGAGTAAAACAGCAAAGCTTGAGAACGTGGAAATTTATTGATAACAGAAATCAGTGCTTTGTTTCAGAAATTTCTAGTTCTTTTTTGAAAGGCAGCTTGTATTTCTGCCATCCAAAATCAGCCTACCTTTCTCATCCCTCTGATGAAGCCATGGTGATTCTGTTTGTTGTTGTGTCATAGTATCCAAGAAAAGGGGAATGGCCACGTCCTAGATTTGGTTTCACTTTAAAAAAAAAAAACCTTTCACATTTTTTCTGACTGTAAGCTACAGTAGCAAATGATTTTTAAGTACAGGTTTTCTGAAGTTCCAGCCTGACCTTGCTAATTGTGTTCTGTTTAACTTTAAAACTTTTAGACTTTTAAAACAATCCCATCCCAGAAATAAGGTATCATACTATCTATAATAAGCACCCCACAGATACAGGAAAGAGACAGTGTGATGCAAAACATGCAACCCCATCTGAATTGGAAATAAGACTCTGGAGTCCCTCGTGTTGTTATTGGAGAAAGACGTCAGGGATACATTTAAAAAGAGCAAAGACTGGCTGCAGATCAGAGGAGGACGCTGTTAGAAGGGTAGCAGGGTCAAATTAGGAAATATTTTAGAAATCCTCTCATGGATCTGCTTTCTGTCTTGATGAAGAATTCATTCAAGAGTGAAAAGTGGCATGTTGGAGATTTGGGAGGTCCTTTAGCCTTCTCACCATTCTTCAAAGTATTGGATGTTTCTTGGAGTGATTCCTTCCCTCCCACCACTTTTCTGTAAGGATGCAAAAATAAGGTAGTAAAGTCCGAGGCTCTTTGTAGTATGTGGATATGTTTTCTTCTCTGGATGATGAGGTTGATATATTTGTTGTAAAACCAAACTTAATACAAGGGCCATAAATTTCAGCGAGACTTTTTCCCCTGTTAATTTTGCTGGAAAGTACAAGTCCAGACGTTTTGGTTCAAAAATCTTCTGGAAAAACAGGTTTTTTTATTTGCTGTAGAAAGCGTATGCCCTTAATTTAGAGGACAAAAAATCTGAGGCTCCTGAATCAGGAGGGGGAAGGCTGGTGTAGAATCTACATTTTCAAGATGTGACATCTAGGATGTCGTCATCATCTGCAATTGGTTATCCACAATTTTCTCAACTCATGGCTGGTATTCAGTGAACAGCAGTGCTGTGAAATACTGGAATCAGGTGGGGAATGAGAGCACTTACCAAAAGCTAATATACATCAATAAATTTTTATTTTTGTGCTGTTTTTTTGTTAACCTAAACCTTGATATATTATGTATGCAAACTGATCTCCTGTTAAGAAGTGATTATAATCAAATGTTTTATTCCATTGTGAATTTAATTTATTTCATATTTTAATAATTAAGGAACAGAAATTCTGAGGGGAAAATTACAAGCATTAGCTCTTCCATCAGTAAAGGTTATATTCTGACTCTGTTCACATAAATGTTACAAAGACTATAAATTGGCAGCTGTTCGGGACAATTTCTTCAGTGAAAACCTCCCAAGTATTAACTGCCTGTTGTTTTGTTTATTTCCCTTGTGACAAGAACTCATGATCCAAAAAGAATTGAAGTACATTAATTTGTTCTAAAGGACGTCTCTTAAAAATGGCTTTCTGCTGCCTCCATACCAGAGTCTGTGATATGACAGTCTCCTGAGTAGGACTGAGGACACTCTGTGGTGGCAGGATTGGCCCTATTATAGCAGGAAATAAATCACTCAGAATGCAAATAAAGACTGCAGTACTGAACAAGGCAGCTACCTCATGAGAGTAAATCTGAAACTGTGGCCCTGCTATAGATCTGTTACTTGACACTTGTGCCAAGTTCATAAATTATTGAGGATGTACCTTGATTACAACTGATGCTTGATATGCACTTCAGGTGTTTCATACTCAACTGTACTTGCATTGCTGTGACATTTCCTTTGATGTTGTTTTTCAAATAAAATATATTTTTCATTTCCTTCCTCCAACTGCAGAGCTACGAGATCAAATCGTATCTGTTCATGAGGAAAAGAAGACCTTAGCCATTGAACTGGAAAACCTGAGGTGCAAACTTGTAGAAGTAATTGAAGAAGTATGTATTGTACCATGGAAGGCGAGACCATGTTAGCGTGTAGTCGGTACTTTTTGTATCTAATTTTGCTAAAAACACTCAGTTGTGAAGTTAATTGAATACTATCTGATCACAAGTCTTGCCAGCCTTCCCATGTGATGGATCGCTTGGGCATTTGCCTTGAAGGAGCCTTCTACGTCAGAGTTCAGTCTACCACTGTTGCTGGCACGTGACTTTTCATTATCTGTTTGATCTCTTCAGATGGCCATGTGATAATTGTCACCTCCCCTTCCTGACAGTCCATCACAGCCTGCAGGGTTTTTTTGAATTTCCTTAAACCTGCAGATGTGCAAGAAATATTTTAGTAGGATATGTAGCTTAGTCACTGGTGCTACTTCATCGAGCACATCATTAAGTTTAGCCATTGGCAGTGCCCTGTCATGGTAATTAGACCAGCAAATTGGTTTTTTGAGCCAGCAGAGTTTCATTCCTGCTTGAAAACTGAGTAAGCCATGTACTGATGCAAATCAGGACTTAGTGGCTCTTCCTGTCTGTGCAACACTTGCATTCAGAAAGACACAGCTGACAGCTCTTGGACAATAAACAGAGCCCAGGAAAAAAAACCAAAACAGCAGTCTGACTATATTAAAACACAGAAAGTCAAGGGCAAGCTGGTAACTTCAACCAGGTGCCTGATCCTGAAAGGTTCCAAAGATGTTTTATTTGCAGCTGTGACTGGAAAGTGCCATGGGAGGATTAGCTTGTAACCCTTTTGTGACGTCTTATGACATCTCTAAGGTGAAGTAAAAATGTTTCCCGTCCCACTGGAAACCGTGACATCAAGCCAAACCTAAGAAACACAACTGCTGAAAACAAAGTACTGCTTGCATGACGTATGTGCTATATGCCTTATGCCACTAAAATGCCCTTACTTTTGATGTGTTCTTTGTACTTTTCTAGGTGAATAAATTGAAAGAAGAAAAGGCTGTTTTGACAGCTGAAGTTGATAAGCAACGAAAACTGTTGGAGAAATGTAACAGAGGTCGGTGGTCTCAGCAGGTTCTCTAACAGTTTGCTGCATCCTTTGCAGAAGCTTCAGAGCTTTTATGTTGTAGTACAAAGAGCAGGTTACAGAACAGTGACTGTGGCCCAGATCTGACACTCGACCTTATTGCTGCAGGCACTGCATAAACACGTGGACTGTTCTAGCCTATCCGTCCTCCAGGAAAATGTGACAGTGTAAATAGCAGGTGTTATGTGAGAATAGGAAAACTTTTTGGTGTGTGGCACAAGTTGCAAACTAAGGCAGGAGGGCAGTCCTTATGCATAGACGGAGTTTGAACCTTAACCTCCTGTTTCCCCAAAACATTGAATTGCTTTTCCTTTTAGTTGGGACACAGCTAATAATCTTGAATATCTAAGGACTTGGGAGTGACTTAGTTTTATATTCAGAAGATGAAGAGAAACAGGCAGGAGGGCTAGAGTGGGAGAAAAAAAATTTCTAAGTTATGCAAGGAAATCAGAAACTTTCCTTCCTGGAAAGAGAAGAGAGGTAAAACCAGGGCAGGAGAAGTCTGAAAAGAGATACAGTTCAGAAAAGGAAAGCTTTTGCTTAATGAAGGTGAAGGCTTCTGCATGAATAATCGTTGACCCCAAAGAAGTGTAGAGGGGAGGGGAAAGTTTTTTGTGCCTTGGATTACTGTGCTCATTTCTTTTTCCTTAAATAGCCTTGTGAAATTAAAAATTTTCTTGTTAAAAGTCTCATTGGCAGTTTCACATTTTCTGATGTGGGGGACAGTGGGTCTGGCCAAGATCTATCAGGCCATATCCCATAAGCTTCCACCAAGTGGCCATCTCTTCCATGTGTCTGCATTGCTTAAGCTTATGACAGGCAATATTTGAAGACTCTTATAACACCAAACTTCAGATACATTGATTAAATAGATCAGTTTTCTGATGGGATAGCATGGCAGATGAAAAGTTTTTGAAAGGTTTTCTATTTTGGAAGCATGATCAAAGGAACAACCCCTAGTTTCACATTTGCCTGTTTTCCAGGAAGGAAGACTTATACAGGCTAGGCCCTAATGCAGTGGCAACATAAAGCAAGACTTCTTTGTATGCTTGGAATGAGCTACCAGAGTATCTGTTCCATACCTACTGTATCCTGTGTCTGTGGGGCACTATGCTGGAGCTGTGTACTCAGTGCATTTCAGTCAGAGTTGGTGAATTTATCTTAAATCTAAGTATGTGGATTATTTGTTGGGTATTATGCTCTATCTCCAAAAGAGTAAGGAATATGTTTGCAACTATGTTAGAAACCCAATGTCATCACCTTGCAAACTAGTGTTCAGCAAGAGCTAAGCTTATACCAAAATAATGCAAGTGATCACTGAGACATATTAAGAATAAATGAGTGCTTTCAGATGATCCTTGCTGTCCTGGACTGCATCCTGTTTGGGAAGCATGTCCATGATTAGCTTTAGCCCCCCACATAAGCCTTGCTTTCATGAGCACAGTTTAAATACAGGCATTGCTTTCTTCTTGGGGCTCCTTTAAATCTCTATTGTAAAGGGGCACATAAAGCTCACTCAGACCAGGTAGACAAATACAGATGCCTCAAAAATAATGCAGCAGTCTTTGATAGATTTAGCAAAGCTCTCTTGAGGCTTTGGTCTCTTAGTTCCAAAATGTGGTCTATGCTACTCGATGTCTCTTACTGGAGATTTTGAGTCTGAACACAGGAGTATTGCTCCATTCAGAAGATCAGTAATTGTGCATATAGGTGAGGTTTAGAGCAAGTAGGACAAATATTGCAAAGCAGACTGTATACAGAAATGTAAAACTAGGTTACACTGTCAGTCAAGGATTCATGGTGCTAGGAAATAGCAGCTTCCCTGGGTAAATCAAACACTAGTTCTTCTTTTGATCCGTTCCACTTTCATTTCTGATCTTCCTTTATTCTTATAAACAGTGTCTGTGCTGGCAGTAGAGGAATATGAAGAGCTCCATGTTAACTTTGAACTGGAAAAGAACCTGCGGAAGAAAGCAGAGTCATTTGCACAAGAGGTGAGTAGTTGAGAAAAGGGGATCTTGTGAAATGAAGACATTGCAGCTGGGCAGAAACTTACAGCTTGGATGACTTGATTTCAATTCTCAGTTCTTGTGTAACCCCACATACTATTTAGCCAACACCTGTACTTAATCTGTGCATCAAATTTACTGTTTCAAGAGCATTTATAAATTATTCATGCAGTCTTACCTATGTCCCTTTTAAGGTGAGGCTTTAAATTTATAATGGGCTTAGTTAGCCACAGCATTTCCACGTGGTGTTTGTAGTGGTGTATGTAGGGGAGGGATTTGAAGCACTGTGTTTTTCCTGAGAAGTATGTGGACTCATTAAAGAAGTGCTGCAAAAAATACAGTATTAGTTGAGTTTTGTGCAGGTTTGGCTGCTGTTTAACACGTGTCTTTCAAATAACCTATTGCAGGGAGCATTGAAAGTGAAAAAAAAATGTGTTTCCATGTCCTAGAAAAGGTATACATTTCAAAGAGAAAAAGGAGTTGCTGGGTATCATTATGAAATGGCTGGTGGTTGCTCTGGTGGATTGTGACTAGCAATGTTTGCATTAGAAATGCAAACAAATTCTTTAATTCTGTTAATAGATTGAAGCCATATAAAATCACGAGTTTGGTTTAGGTTGGATTGCTTTTTTCTCATGTGCTTCTTTTGTTTGCACTCTGGATTTTTAAAACTCTGCACTTGGTTTATATTTTCAAGGTTTTCTATACTAAGGGTTTTCTAACCCTAACCCTAAGCCATGCACCAAAATTTTCTTTAATAAAAGTTGGGCTTCCTCAGTGATCATTTTTTGGGGAGCTCAAGTTTAAAGAAAGACGTTGTATATCAAAATTACGTGAGTCATCAGTACTGAAGTGTTGTAAAGGGAAACATCTGATGCCTGTTATGAAGTGGGTTTTAGATTTTGAAATCATGGTTGCCAACAAGCAGGTATTTATCCTTCACGAAGTCAGCTTTGAGAAGAGAGCACTTTTGCTTTTGGTCTTTGAGGCTGCTCTTTCTAACAAAACAAACAAAAAAGCTAAAATGTATGTTTAATAACTCTACAGCTAACTGCATTCAGTCAATTATTTTAAGCAGAGCATATATCCATTTTGAATCTGTATAGAAAACAGTGAACAGACTTAGTGTGTTCTGTTCATCTGTGGGCATTGCTCGGTGTTTGGGTGTTTTGGATAGGAATAGAATCATATCCCAGCATTTTAAACAAAACAAATTTTGAAGGATTTGTAAGTAAATTTGAAAATCTAGAAGCTAGAGGTTAGGAAATCAGACCAGATGTTTCTTGCGCTTGCTTTCTGTCTCTGACTGTGCTGCTTATAAAGGTTGGAGAACTTTGCAGCATTTAAGAAAACAAAATTCTAAGAATGTACATTTAGTAGGCATTATTACAAAATCTATCTTGCATCTGCTCTTGCTTTGCTTTGTCTTCTGAAGTACAGGATAATTATGTGCATCTGCTCATTAACTGACAACAGAAGATTGTACATAAAGGTCTTACATCTCTCAGAAATGAGTGTAAGTGTGCAGCTAAGCTGGTTTTCAGATAAAAGTGTGATCTGATACTTGAGGGCCAGAATGCTTCTCTTTAGATTCATAACTGTAATATTCAGACACATATATTCGTTTTGAACAATTATATTGAAAGTACTTTTTGTTATTAACAAACTAACAGGCAGGAAGTTAAGTACAATGCTGAAGAAATGCTGATTATTTGCAAACAAGTACTTCTTGGATTTTGTGATTATTTAGTTGTTGTCTCTTTCAAGACTATGGGTCCCTTTTGTTGCAGACTGTCACTGTAGCTATTCACTTGAAGCTTTTCATTCCATAAAATTTTCCCATTCAAAATGGAGTCACTACAACAGTGAACTTCAGGCCTGTGTTAGCCTTCCCTTTGTGTGCTTTTTTGTCTTCCTTTGGTATCCTGCTCTCCAGAAAGATTTTTAGGAAGTTTTAGAAAATGCAGAAGCGTGTGACAAAAAAAGCATTGCTTGTTTGTGTTTGGGGAGCTAGTATTTCAAATTACTTAAAAAACCTGTTCTCATTGGCCTGGTTTCACACTGATGGTGTCCCTTGAGTGACCTGAGACATTAGAGAGACAGGCTCTGCCCCACAACTGCATCCACAGCAGCAAAGCTTTATGCTTGAGTGAGGTTGTGTGAGCGTCCTCTCACATGGATCATGTCGCAAGGTCACAGCTGTGTTTTGAGAGCTAAGTTTTCTAGGATGTGCTTACAGTAGCTGTTGTTTGGATTACGCTAAGGTTGTTCAGGGATTTTCCGCTTGCTTTCATTAGCCACCTGTTTTCTCTGTGCATATAAAATGTTTCTTTTAAAAAAACTGCTGAATTTTTGCTTGGGTTTTGCAAAAGCCACACTGGCTGGTTGTGATGAGCTGTGTGATGTTGAGAGAAGGAATAGCTTTGAGTAAAGAGCAACCCTGTATGTCCAGTGCTTTGTGCTCAGCTTGTTTGGAGCACTTCAGGAAGGGAAACAGGATCCAAGTAATGCAGTTGTCACTGCAGCACCACAGCACAGACTGCAGAATGGCACATCTTAGTGTTTTGTAGTGTTGTGATACCTCAAACAGCCCAAGTGTGTCTTTTAGATCACTGAAATACAGAGCTACTGCCTGTGGAGGGGCTTCTTTTTGGAGGTGGGCTGAGGCATCTGTAGCTTACCTTCAGGGGGTGGTTGGCCTGTGCATTCAGATGCACCGCTTTCTCCATAGCATGGCTTTATCTTCCAGCTTTGCCCTCCTGGGGTTGCATTTCAGCTGCAGTGAGAGGGGACCATTGGGAAGCAGCTGCCACGGGCTGCTTTTTGAAGGGATGCCCTTTTGACAGGTGAGGAGGATTTGCCACAGAAGGTGAGCACTTGGGAGTGCAGGTGTGAGAGATAATGGGTGGGTGAGCATGTGTGCAGAAGTGAACACAGATGGGGGAGAGGAAAGACATGGAGCAAGAGAGGGAGGGAGCAAGCACATATAGGAGTGAGGGAACACTTGAAAATCAGAGCTTTTGATTAAAATAAACCCCAATACAGCTTTAATTATAGTCATGCTGCTGGCACCACGATAATATATATTTAATTAATCAAAAATGATCCAACTTCAAACAGTAGAATTCATGCTCTTTAGAGGTTCTAAAGAAACTGAGTAAATATTGTCAGCCGTGGTGTGGAGAGGGGGAAGGAAAAGCAAAGAGGATTTGAAGTGAGTCACACTCCATTGTGGAAGGTACAGGAATCTGCATAAAAGAACTAAATAAATAGAGTGTGTAAGGGGCGGAGGCATGGAAAAATCTGTACCTACCTGAATAAAACAGGGTTGTTAACACAGGAATCTTGGCAAGCTTAGCCAGAATTCTAGTGTCAGGTTTTAAGAGACACTTTAAGATCTCTCAGCTGTTTGTGGAGTAGTTCATAAGAAAACAAAGGAAGGCAGAGAGTATCTTGAAGGCCATTGCCATAATATAGAGGCTAGCACTGAAAAGCACTCTTCCACAAAGATGAGCAAAATACAATACATATAGCCAAAGCAAGCCAGAAGCAGGGGAACACAGTGTGAGAAGTAAATTGAAAGTCTTAGTGATGTAAAAATCTCAGGAGTTTAAGAAAATAATCTTTGCGTAAGTGGTTTATTAAACATGCATCCTGCCTTGCAACAATATATTTTGTAAAGTGATGTTGTGGTTTAATCCCAGCTGGCAACTCAGCCCCACTCAGCCCCTTGCTCACTCCCCCTGATAGGATGAGGGAGAGAATTGGAAGATTAAAATGAAAAAAATCATGAATTGAGATAAAACCAGTTTCATAAGTCAAGTAAAACCCTTGACTCTGTGCAAGCACTGTTGAGCAGCAGTGAAAATATCTTTCTGTTAGCAAGGCTGTTTTCAGCCCAAATCCAAAACCCAGCCATATAGATCAGCTACAAAGAAAATTAACTATTCCAGCCAAAAGCAGCACAAGTGGACAGTGTTATGCATGCTGGTGTAGAGACAATGCCTGAACCTAAAGTTTTCTGGAAACTTCCTGGAAAAGAGGCAGTGTGCTCTCAAAGTTGACATTGAGGGTTTTTTTTGGCCTCTGTAACCTGGACAGGTAGAAAGGAAGTTGTCAAACTGCTCAGCAGTTTGCTAGAATTCTTCTCACTTCTGAGTCTAACACAAGCTTTTGCTCAAAATGCACAACTGGAAAAAAAATGAAAGGTTTCCCAAGTGTTTATGGTAATCTGTAAAAATGTTTCCAGTTGAGAAATTGAAAGCATGGAAAGCATGCAAAGGAAGTATGATCCAGATGGATTAAAAAAATTAAGTGATCTTGTTTATGTGCATCATTCATCTTAACACTGACTTTCCCTCCAATGCCCAATGCTTATGGTTGCATTGAAATGCCATCCTACACCTGTCTGTGCTTCTGAGTAAGTATTGCACAACAACATGTTTGCATTTAACTTCTTTTTCCTTGAAATAGCTGCATCCCATATCTGGGTCAGTGCACAGCTGACATTGCTTTGGGACTGAACCTTCCCATCTTGAAAGATAAAAGGTGGCTGTCATTTTATAAGACTTAGGGAAAATTATTGTCATTCTGAACAGATGTCTTCGCTACTTATGAGACTACTTGCAGAATTTGGTTATCTTGATGATATGAGCTCCCAAAGAACCCTTCCTCAGATGTGTTTATGACTTTCGGGTTAATTCGTGAGGACTTTTGCGTTGAGATGCTCCCATCAGCGAGTGGGTACTGCAAAGCCAGCATTTGGGAGCAACTCTGCTTCCAAGTACCACACTCTGCATTACCAAGGGTAGTTCCAGCAACTGGTATCTGACAGTAATTAATTTGCTGTCCAGCTAACTGAACTGGAAATAATAATTAAAGAGACGTGATAAGCAGTTAGGGCTTGAATTCTCCTGAGCTTGAATGTTACCCCTTTTGAAGCATGATGTAATGCTAATATGTTTCATCAGGCGTTTTCCCAAGAACAGGATTGTGAAATGGTAGCAGATGTATGCTCTAGGAAACTATGTCTTTGGTCTCTTTCTCTTTTCCCCCATCTCTTTTTTGTTCAGGCAATTAATCTGTGGGGGGGAAAAAATGAAGATGTTTCCTCCTTTTTCACGTGGTATATGATCTACTTCTGAATGTATTAGATAGCATCTAAATGCTGCAAGACTGTGAGCGTTACAGAAGGTATCACTGTCCTTCTACCATGACAAAAATAAAACTGCAGGAAACGAAGAAATAAATAACAATAGAGATGATTTTTTCCCCTTTATTTTGGGCCTTGGGCAGTTATGCCTCATAAGCGAAGAATGAGCGCTGTAATTTGACAAGCCCTTTTGTAGAGAACAGGCTGGTATAATAAATAATGCTGTGTTTTTAAGGAAGTCACACTTCCCGGTTGATGGGAATTCAGTTTTCTCACACTCAAAATACATGCTCCAGGCTCCTCTGTGGTGAGAAGGAAAGGATGGACAAGAAATGGGCTTAACTCAACTACTCCAGTTCTCCCATTTGAATAAATTAAACTTCTTCTTTTGAGCCACAAAACGTACTAATGCTACATCTTGTAACTCTTTAGAAATAGTCTCTTCAAAAGTTGTTTGGCAATTAGCCAAATAACTAAAAACCAGCTGTATTGTAGCCTTATTAACCTGAAATATTGTCAGTCACCTAGATGAGTGGTTGTTGGCTGCCCATATTATGCATATGTCCTTTTTCATGGTCATATAGCTCAGTTTTCTTTGGCAGTGTGAAAATCCAGCTAGGGGCTAGTCTTTGGCTCCTCCAAAGGAGTGTATATATATTTTCCCCCCTGATTAGCCATTGAACTAAAAGCCACACCTGGAGTTATATTTTATTCCAAGTGCCTCATGAATTTAGAGCAACTTAGTGCTTTGTCAAGCCATAATCACAAGAAGGTCAGTCTGCCCCAAGCACATACAGTCCTTCAAACAACCTGTTTTAGGGAGATACAAGTACCTTGATCCTGCCTCCCTTGGGACTTACTTCAAGTCTGGACACAAGACTGTAAGGCTTCAGGGTACACATGATGCAAAGGGCATCAGCTCCTGTAAACTGTGACAAATGTAGATGAGTGGGTTACCCCTTTGGGAGGATGCTTTGCTGATTTCTCACCAAGCTGTGGAAGGGGATGGGCCAGTGCTGCTCAGGATTGAAATAAGGGCCTGCTGCTCACTTGAGTGATCTTCTCTTTTCTGTTTGAGACTTCCCAAATCTGACTCTGCCTTGCTATTTGCCTTTTGTTATTCTATTCATAGTGTGTGTGTAGCGTTTTCAACTGATTTTGATCTTACTTTATGCAACCGATGGTCACCCTGTTATAACAGTGTTGCTGCATTGGAACATTCTTCTCCATTCAAACTGCAGCTAAGACAAAAATGTTATTCCACACAGCAAATACCCAAATGATGTATAAATGAAAGTGTAGCCACATGTAGATATTAAAGCATTTTTTCTGGCCTCATTCTGCTCCTGGGAGAAGAGTTGGAAAGCATCCAGTTTTCCCCTGAACATTACCTGGCCAAGGGTCGGTGTTCCCAGGGACTTGACACTAACGGAGTTGCTTTTTAACTTTTTTAATGAGGAAGAATTCCTTTTTCAGCTCTGATGTAAACTAAAACCAGCTGCAGCGAATGCTCTGTTGGGTAATGGCTGGAGCAAGAGTCTGAGAATGAGATACGGCCCCACTGAGGTCAAGGGAAAAACTTCTATTATTGTCACGCCCTTCTGTTTCCACCTCCCCAGTTCTTGTGCAAACTCTACTGATGGAAAGTGGTCAAGTCCCAGATTACTGCGCTCTGAAGGTTCTCTTTGTAAACTCAGTGGGGAAAGATACATAACTGATCTGCACAGCACTTGGAGATTTTTTAAAATTAGAAAGATAGGTGTAAGAAAACTCTTTTCCTTTGTGATCTGCCTGTAACTGCAGTTGTGGTTTCAGTAGAGTCCTCCACTATCGACTTGTGTTTCTAGCATTGATTGGGATACTCTGCAGATAATTGTCTAGCAGGTGGCAAAGTCGGAACTAATCCATCAATTGGTTAAATTCCACCTAGTCCAAATAATCTTGTTAGTAGCTGTTTTGCCCTTTCAGCAGTCACTTTAATTAATATTCAGGGTTGTGCAGTCAGGTTTCTGCCCTGCTGAAGCAGGAACTGGTTTTTTAAATTTTAAATTAGAAATAATTACTAAGAGTCTTTTTTGTCCCATTTCAAACACACAGAGCTGTCTCTTAAAAAATTGCAATCAGTTCATCCCCAGCTTGCTTTCTGCTTTGTCTGACATGAGTGTGCTGTCTAGTTTTGTCCCTTCCATTTAGAATATGCTGACACTTAAAGAACGTGTGTGTAAGTGGATGGGACTCCTCATGAGAAATTAATTCCCATGTGTCTGATTGCAGCATTACATTATAAACAACAATTTTTTTGTGGTGTCGAAAACACAGATATATATAAATTGTAAGCAGGAACGTATTTGCAGTATCATGAAAGCAATTTATAAGGCTGATTGAAAATGCAGGACTTCATGTGAAAGCTTCTGAATGAAAAAATTTTCACCCAGGTCTTCAAAAGGATTTTTTTTCATTTTGTTGCAGAAGAACATGAAACAAAGTGAATATGAATTTTCTACATTTGGTGAAGTATCTGCTCAAGTTGAAGAAATCAAGTTGCTCTGCTTGATTTCTTCTTGTTTTGGCAGCTTTCTGCTCCCTCAGACTGGAACAACTCTGTTGGATTAAGTGGCAGAAACTTGGTGAATAAAAATCTGCAACTGATGACCTCAAACTATTTTTCAGATTCCAAAAAGAATAAATCCAAGTTTTCACTTTGCTTTGAAGGTTCAGAGTGGGTAAACTGAGATGTTTGCTAAAGGTGGCTTTTAGAGATGTTGTTTCTGTCAGGATTAAATAACTTCTAAGTGACCTGACAGGAACACAGAAGGCTTTGAGACAGTATTGAGGTCTTTAGCAGTGATTTGGGCCTTTCTGTATTGTTTCAAAGATGGTGTTTTTTTTAAGAATATAAAATGTTAAACAAATGAATTAGTGGCTATACAAAGGCAAACCTTTATTGATTGTTGTGGGTAACTGTGGAATTCTCTTGCCTTTGAATTGTTTTTGCCACTACCCTACTACTGTAAGGTAACATAAGCACAGTGGTTTGACTGGCAGAATTTTGGGGCAGGGAGCTGATATCCAGTGCACGTTTGCACCAGGCCACAGCAGCTTCTGTATTGTCATCAATTTGTTTGTGCTTGTTTTATAACCAAGTGCAGTACTAGAGCCTACATTGTTCATCATTTCCTCTCCATCAAATGCTTCCTGTCCCTTATTGCCTGCCCCCATGGCACAGCTCTGCCCAGTGAAGTGTTCACTGCAGGTTGGATTAGTATTAAGGCCGCATCAATTGACTCTTGTTGGCACGCAGGGTCAAGCAGGCTGCGTTGGGAGTCAAAAGTTCAGCACGGTCAGGAGGTCTCAGTCTGTCTGCACAGATAGAGACACAGTTGCTTGCAAAGAAGGCTCACTTGAAGTGTCTGTGCAAAGCACTGGGTGGAATGCTTGCCACAAATCTGCATCAGCTCATACTCCTTTAATATCCAATGGTATTAAAAGAAACAAATAGCATTGCAGTAGCACCAGATGAGAGGAAACCATATGTTGTATCTGTAATTTTGGTTTGTGAATAAGATGGGAATCTGAAAAGATGTGTTGGAACTTCTGTATTTCTAATACCTCATTCTTAAAATATCTTTGTGCTTTTGCTGTGCTCTACAATACAACAGTGTTTTTACGGTCTGAGGGAGGATCTGCATTCTCAGGCTGTTCTCTGCTCTCCTGCCATAAGTGGCTCTGCTGACCTGTGCACACTCATCTGAGACCTCAGCATGACCCAGTCCCTGTTTCTGCTGTAAGAACAGGCACAGCCGAGTTTCTCAAGTGGAAGCCCGTGTTGCCTGGGGGGAACCTCTACCTGAAAGAGATGTCAAGGTGTAGAATAAATTCACTAGGGGTTTTTTTTCCCAGGAAGCAGTCTCTTTTTTCCAAGTTCCTAAACAGTCTGGAAGGAGTAGATCTCTTACAGAAACTGCATGTGCTGACAGCCTCTGCACCTCTTAGGTAAAGCCTAGGGAAGTGTGTGATATTTTTATCAGTGTCAAGTCTTTAGACTGGTTCATTTTCACCCCCCCTCCCCCCACACACAATGTATTTGCCATATCAAAAATATAACTTGGGAAGAGGAAAGAACACAAGAATCTGAACTAAAATGCTGAAATTGCCCTGAAATACCTTTTCCTGGGGCAAATACATACACTGATTACACAGATATGGAGTGAAATTCAATCATTTACAAATGCAGGTAACCCTGAAATAAGTAGGCTTTATGCCAAGGCTTGCAGACGTGTTTGAGGAGGTAACCCATGAATTCATAGACATTTTATCCTCCACCTAGAGTTCTTTTAATCTTTCCAGAGCTCCCAGAATGAGGGTTAGATTGTTCCCATTTCCAGGAAACAAAATTCAGAGATGTGTTTAAATTCTGAATGCTGCCAACATGTGGGCAATTGAGGTGTAGCAGTGGGTGGTTCTCTGCAAACACCTGGTTCCTGTCACTGTGAGCTTAGCTCCTCTAAATTTTATTCTCAAACTTCCTTTCCCCCTCCTGTTCACCTTCTTCCTCACTGTTTCTGCCACATTAACACAATGTTCATTTCTTCATTTTCTTTCCAGTTGCTGTTTTCCCCAGGATAGCATTAAACTGTGCCTAACTTGTTTCTGTCGGGGTTGGGTTTTGTTTTGGCAGATGTTTATTGAACAAAACAAGATGAAAAGGCAGAGTCAGTTGCTTCTGCAGAATTCTGCTCCTGATCAACAGCTTTTGAAGGCTTTAGATGACAATGCTAAGCTAACCCATACATTAGAAGAAGAGAGGCTTCAACACCAGCAAAAGGTAAAACAGAATTTCTTTTCACCTCATGCAAAAGTCTTTGAAAGCCTTCTGAATTTTAAGGAGTGTCATGTCTTTATTATATTTAGAGTTAATTGAGATCTTGTCCCCTGTAAAGAGTCGAGAGTTTAAAAACTAAATGTCTGAGGAGATTGTGATTCCCTTTTTCTGGGTCACTGTTAAGACACAAGTACAAAACTTGAAGGCTTTTCAGCCTGAAGGCTGATTTAGGTAAGTATTTTATTCTGGATGTCAGTAAACTGCAGTTACAAGCAGTAAGTCAAGTTCCATTAAGTGAAGAGTTGACAGGAGAATATTTTGGACATTGAGTAATATAAAGAGTATCTTGGGGGAATAAGCTAAGAAGACCAGGAGGTGAGAGTTAGGTAGTTCACATCAGTAATCTGGGTCTTGTTAAAGAAATGGATGGGGAAAAACCAGGCATACTGGAGCAGGGAAATGTAAGGTGAATGCTGCAAAGTGGTGTGGTAGGATCTGAAGTGCTAAGGTATAAACAAATTTATTGTCTATAACTAGACTAGATAAATCTCTTAGGTGGGGGAAATCACCATTGCTTCCCTTGAAAATGAGCTTTCCTTTAGCCTCGAGGCCTGTTCTTAGAACTCTGATAAAAGGTCTAGAGCAAAATGTACATATTTAGGCACCTGGGAAGGTATTGCTACTCTGCTTCTGAATGCTGCCTCTGAATCAGATATTCCATAATTCACCCACTGGCATCTGCATGAGTTGAGACAAGGGAGTTTAAATAACCAAGCTGTCAGTGGAAGCAGTCAGAGAACAAAAATGTCGATGTTCTTGTGCTTCACATGAGGAAACGTTCTGAAATTAAGTTCTAATTATGTGATAAAAACTCTATAAAAAGAAAAGGGAACAACTTACATATTAAGTACTTTGGAGCTAAAGACATACTCTAAAGAAGAGGTACAGCAAGTTAGGATCATAATAGAAAATTTTGACATCTCTCAGAAAAATCTCTCCAGCTCTCATTCAAAAATTTTCCTCTTTATGGGACTTGTAGTTCACTCCTGTTCCATAACATTATGTTTTCAGGATAACTGTGCCTAGTGGGTTATTTGTCAAAAGGGGGGGCAGAAAATGCCTTTTATTGTGATGAATGCTCTTGCTTGCCAACTGCAGATCAAAGAATTAGAAGAGCAGCTAGAGAATCAAGCACTTCATAAGGAGATTAGTCGTCTTAAACAGCAACTAGAACTTTTGGAAGAAGATAAAAAGGAACTAGAGGTTAAGTGTCAGCACTCAGAAGAAAAAGTTAGAGACCTAAAGCATTCAGGTAAAAACGTAATAACTTTCATTTTAGCTGTTAACTGTGTGTGGGGATGATTGGTGCACATCTAATGGAACTATACATGTTATTTTTGAGACCCCAGAAGCTTTTTGTAGCTGTGATCCAGACTTGTGCTTCACTAGACAAAGTACAGCACCTGTCCTGAACTGCAGAACAACCATGTCCAAAATGTGTGTGAAAAAATAACCTTGTAAAACTTCTGTAAGGTATAAAAATAGTGTTGTTAGATTGCCGTGAGTCGTACAGATGGATACATACATGGAATGGCTGGCTGTGTGAAAGACACAGTCCTTCAGACTCACTGTGTATCCTCTTACCTTCTTTAAAAAAAAAAGATGTGGGATAACTCTAACCAGTGGCTTTTCAGACTGTGGAGTCTTCATTATGTGAATTGTACAAAAACATCCCATAATTATCAAGCTACCCAACCATTTAATGGTCTTGCAATAGAAGACACCAGTGAAAATAAAGTCGTGATTTAGCTCTTCATATTGATATGTGAGAAAACAATTTCTGCTGGTGGGAAAGGGTCTGGAGGGGAGGGTTGTTTTTTATTTAAACATTTATTTCAAAGATGAGTAGTGCCTTCAGTGCCCTACAAAGGGAGTTAGCCAAACAAATTCAGTGGGTTGTTATGGCTCATATCCATAAGAATTACACATCTAAATTTCTTCCTTCTGGTCAGATACTTTGTTCAATATCAATGATTGAAAGGAGAAAAACAGTCTTGCTAGCTACTGTGTGTGGCTGTCTCTAAGGTGTAAAGTAATACCCAAAGAATACAAACAGAAAAGTTTCATTGAATATTTAGTAGGGAACTGCTGCAGTGCAGGTTCATACAGTTACTGCAGTCAGGAGGGTGCCTGGCTTGTCTGTAGCATCTTGTCCATTGCATGAGGAAATTTCTGATCTAATGCTCTGAATTTAAAACTGGTTTTAGAAAGGGCCCTTGGTGTGTGTGGCCTCACTGTAGGGAATGAGGGGCCATGGCTGATAAGAATTTGCATGTGCCATTGTTTTCAGTCCTTGTTCTTTAGTTAATAAGTAGCCTTTTTTTTTTTCTTAAACCATAAGAGTTGGTTTTTAGAGCAGATGTGAGAACCCAGGAACTCACTGTGGTTTGTTTTATCGCTCTTGCACAGTTGATGAACTTCAAAAACGAGTACAGCAGTCTGAAAATCCTGCGCCACCTCCTCCTCCACCACCCCCTCCTCCTCTGCCTCCACCCCCTCCTCCCAACCCTATACGGTAAGTGCTTAAATGAAGGGGTACAGCATTAATGTTTGCACAAGCAGAATTCATGACATGTGTTTGCATCCAGGAAGGAATTTTTTTTTAAAGGAAAAAAAAGCTTTCTCCACATGTCTTGGACTCTCTACCAGCAGGACACAGTCCGTGCCCCACCTACCAACAGATAACACCCTGAGCAGTTTTGAACGCTGTCTGCCTTGCCAAGCCTAATAAATTGTCTAGACTGTGACTTTGGAGGAGGAGCGATACCTGTCTCCTCTAAATTTAGGAGATTATTTTTTTTCCATTCACCTGATAGCTGTAATTACAGACTTGTGAAATGCTTTTTACTGCAAAGAAAGCTCCTTTGAACTAAAGGACATGTTGGATTACTGTGTGTCCCTTCCTGTTGGATACTGATGATGACAATGCAGGCTCCATTGAGTTACTACAATTACTTTCCTAAGTTAAAAAGGAAAAAAACAAATCCCAAACAGAAAGTCATCACCCTGTCATCAGGCAGTTTGGGTGAAATTACCAAAATAGTGCCTGATTTTTGTAGAGGACTGGAAAAGAGGCTGACCAGTCTATGATGTGTTAGGCATTAGACCCAAATGAATTAACTAAGTAAGCCCTAAAGGGTGCTCAGTTGATTTTAGAAATTAATCTAATCTTCATGTTGTCTGCTTGGTTTTAAAATAAATGGACTTCAATGACGCTTTCCAACCTTCTGTAATAGAAATGACATACAGGAGTCTTGTTAACTACTGTGTTAAATATATGAATAGAGATGACTAGTAGGGAGAATTCATCCCTTTTGTACATCTTGCATGGTTTTTAGAAGCTAAACATGTTCTGAACAATTGTGTTGGGTCTTCTGCTTCTTTTATGCCATTTAACTCATTCAGCTTGCTTGCTTGTGTCTCAGTAATGCCTAGCATGAATTAACTGTGTGGAAGTATTGTAGAGTTCTGTTTTGTTTAAATTTCTGCCCTTTACTCTTTGGAATAGATAAAATTATTCATTTTAAGCCCTGTAGTAGCTAAGCCAGAGTATTTCCTCATGCATCGTGGTGCTTATGTGCTTAGAAGTTATTTCAGAGCGTAGGCACTGGATGTTGCTTTTTTCTGGGACCTTTTGACCCTTTATGCCAGGGATGTCTCTCTGCTCTCTAAGGAGCAGCGCTCAGTAGGGAGTGATAGGCCCCACTGGCACATCAGATGGGTACAGGAGCTTATACTTGGGCTTGAGGATGGATCATTTACTTGCCTGGACTTCTACGTTTTGACTATAGTGAGGGGATAATTACTTGACACCATAAGAAGATTACAAACTTGGAGATGGTGAAGAGATACTGATCACCATATTTAAGTGTCCTCTGGAGAACAATACTTCAATATCTACAGCCCTTTTTTCCATTTATTATGCTGGAGCAGCTTCAATTTGTCGTGTGTCACAATGAGACTGTCTTTTAATATTCAAATCTGGAGTGTTTTGATTTGTGCCTAATGTCTGTTAAAAAGAAATAAAATTTCTCTGGTGCATTTTGATGGGAGGCATTGTGGGGGGTAATTCAGTGCATACATCTGCATTCAAGCACTGTTAAATGAGTCTTTTGTATGTAGCTTTATAATCAGGTATAAGCAAGCTGTTGGTGTGTCACGTTCCTGCTCATTCTGACAGTGTGCAATGCAGGACAGAATGACAGTCTGCAGTTTCATTTCCCCCAAAGGTCTCTCATGTCAATGATTCGCAAGAGATCTCACTCCAACACCAACGTGAGCAAGAAGGAGAAACCCCCACAGCAGGAGTCAGGTATGGCTGATCATCCACTAGGTACTGCAGGTAAAGCTGGTGCGAATGAGCTGTGGATATAGATGGTGATTGAGATGCTTTTAGGTTTTTAGTTGTCAACATTAATGACAGCTGTCCATGTCCCAGCACCTTCCTCTACCTTGCAGTCCAGAAAGGGGATTGCTGGCCAGCTATATGTGCACTGAGATGGGAAGTGGTGTCTTTGGTAGTGCAACTTTGGTATTCCTGTGAGGGCTGGTTGAGGTCTCTGGGCTTGTCCAGTTTGGAGAAAAGGAGGCTGAGGGGTGACTTTATTGTTCTCTACAGCTTCCTGAGGATGGGCCAGGGAGAGGGAGGTGATGAGCTCTTCTCCCTGGGATCCAGTGACAGGAGGTGTGGGAGTGGTTCAAAACTGCATCAGGGAATGAGTGGACATTAGGAAGAATTTACCTATGGTGAGGGTGGTCAAACACTGGAACAAGCTTCCCAGAGAGGTGGTTTATATCCCAAACCTGTCAGTGTTTAAGAGGCTCTTAAGAACATGCTTTAACTTTTGGTCAGGTCTGAAGTGGTCGGGCAGTCAGACTAGATGATCATTTTATGTCCCTTCCATCTGAAATACTTTGTTGTGTTTCTACTTCTTTGAGAATCCCAAGTAAATTTGTGTAGCCCTCATAGCCATCTCTGCCTCCACAACTGGACTGATGATCAGCATTCAATTTATTTTTTCCAAATGAATTTTAGTATGAAGTCCTTGAGGCTGCAGATTGAAAAGCTGTAACTGAAGAAAAGTTCTAATCTTCCTTCCTCTGACTCCAGTGCTTGTCAGATGTACCGCTGAGCTGATTTAATTCAGACCTGATGTGGCAGAAAATATTCTTTCTTTTTTTTTCCCCTGGGAAAAGAGAACGTGGTCATGTTTCTAGCGGGTTCACAGAAGGACCTGAGATGATGAGCCCTTAGCTGGGTATGGTGATGGGATGGGTGGGGAGAAGAGGACAGTTCAGTTTATCCCCCGTGCTGTTACACTGACTGTGCAGGTTGTTGAGTTGCACCCTGGCAGGTTGGTGCTGCCTGAAGTAGCTGCCCTGTGGCAGCATTGAGAGGCTCAGCCTGTGCCTCTGAACTGGAGACCCTGCAGCTGCAGCGTGTGCAGGGCTTTGTGTTTCCACATGTTCCCCGGGAGGGGCAGAAGAACAAACCCAGCAAGCATTAGGCAGAGAGCAGGCTATATACAGCATAATACAGGGAAATTTCCAATCTTCCAAATGACTTCTTGTTTGCAATTTCTTCTGTCCAGAGCCTCTCCACAGAGCTTGTTTGTTAAATGCTTCGGTTTTCACTCTTCAATTCATAATCTTGTGAATTTGCCACTCAGAGTTGACTGTAATGCTAATCCTTTAATAATACTGAAAACCTAAAACAAAACAGAGGCTTGCACTGAGGTGGCTCTGCATGCAAAGTAACAGCTGAAATTGCGTTTTATTGTTGTTAATGGAAGCTGGAAACTTAGTAGGTTGAGAACAGGAGTTAAGTAGAGATTTACAAATGATCATGAGTGCCTGAAGAGTCAGAGCTAGTTAGACAGGCATTGCCAGTTAAATAACTAAGGGTTTTCTTGCTGTTTCTCTCTTCCTTCTGAAACAGCAGGAGTTTGTTTGTAGTGAATTGCTTAACTCATTTGCTGCCACTTAAACAAAGAAGGAAACCTGGCTGAAATTATAGGTGTAGGATATAACTGTTAAAGAAAAATCTGCTGTTAGCAGACTAACGGTATGTAAGTAAGGCTGGAGTGTTGGATGGAACCAAAACGCAGGAGCTGGGGGAAATTGGACTGACTTAGGCAGGTGCCTGGGAGAATTTTTAGGAACTAGTTACCAGTCTGAGAGAAATAAGGTTGTTGGTCTGGAAAAAGTAATTAGAGAAGTGACCTTGTACTGAAATCTCTGATGAGAGTTAGTAAAAGTTCAATTATGGTGCCTTCATTTATCAGGGTTCCTTACCTTGAAGTGTCGTAGATGTTTTGATTACACCATTTGTTGAGGCTATCACAAACAGTGATTGCAGTAAATACTATGAAATTCACTATATGTTCTCTAAACCCCATTCTTACATTATTTATTAGCAAACTAACAGTTCTGACTTTTCTTCAATCACACAAAAATGGCTTTTTTTCTTTGTAGTTGAGCTGTTCTTAAAATAAAAATAAAAAAGGAGAAAGTTCTTTCTTTATCTAGTTATTATATCCAACTTGAAGCTTGTTTTGACCCCTGTTAAGGACTTAGAATGAGTGGTTTCTATCCCATACCACCAATTAAGCTTTTACATTTGAAACAGCCTGTTTGTGAAATTAAAGCCTGACATTAAATCGGCTTAGAATACAGAAACTGCATTTCTATGAATCATCAATAGTACCCTGACAAGTGAGAGAGCAAAAGTCTTTTTAAAATTCCTGTTATATAAGGTACGACGTTGCAGCTTTGAATAGCATCACCCCTATTTCTCCATGTATTTGCTCCAAGTACTCCTTTTTCCCCCCACTTTTTGGTACGGCATGTGAAGTGTCTTTTGTTACATTATCCAGAATGCTGATAAGTTAACAGGTATTGTTCAGGTTCATCACACAGCATCCCATGTCAGCTCAATATTTGGCAGTCCTGATACCAACTCTCTTGAGAAAGCAGCCACTTCCTTTCATGGTATTTCAGTTTTTCCTTTAACTTGAAGCAGTGCTCTTTGAATGTGTGGGTTTAGTCAGTCTGAGGTGTTGGTGTGTTGCTCCAGCCAGGTTCTCAAACCACGTGAAACAGGAGACGCAGTTGGTGCTCTTGTGCACGCAGGCCTTGCCTTGGGGCGGTATCAGCTTGTCCTTTACCAGTGAAGCTGCAGCAGTTTCTGCTGAGCCACAGTGGAAGCAGAGCTGTGTTCTTCAGCCCTTGGTGCTTCAGCCTGTAGCACTGAGCTTTTGCAGTTCCCAGACACGCAGGAGCTTTGTGTTTTCAGGAGCTGCTTCTGCCCAGACTTCTGCAGTTTGGCGTTTGCCATGTCCACAGCAGGTTCCTCAATAGACTTGCATTCTATCCTTGTGACAGTTTAGCTGACAGTAAAGATCTCTAATAGCTCCGTGTCCAGCAAGTAGAATTCCTGATAAGTAGAGGTGAGGTTGCTGGTTTCTGCTGCCATATAGATTTGTGCACTGTTAGGTAACCTGTGTCTTTGTGGTGTGGGGAAGGAAGACAGCAGTCCTGGAAAAAAGGCCCTGTGAACAGCCCATTTATGGGGAATAAAATAAGCCTATTTATTTTTGCTTATCATTTATCTTTTGAATAAAACTGGGAAAAAGCATGGATCTGCATGGTACATGAGCAGTATGCATCACACATACAGGCAGGAAAACCTACTGCACAGAGTGTAACTAAGAACATTGTATATGTTCCATTACTAAAACTAATCTATGATTATGGTAGCTGGCTGTCCATGGCCAGCAAGCTGTTGAAGAGGCTGTTTCACATGTTTTTTTCTTTGTTTCAGTTCTCTTTAGTCCATATCTAGACTGTGATATAGTCTTTGATTTTTGGAACAGGTGAAGAAGTTACGGATCTGAAGAGGCAAGCTGTTGAAGAAATGATGGACAGAATTAAAAAGGGAGTTCACCTGAGACCAGTCAACCAGTCAAGCAGGCCTAAAACAAAGGTTTGGAATAAACAGCAGAGCAATAATATTAGCTAAGTGCAGTAATTTACACTGAAAAGTAATCAGTCTTTTAACATTCAGAAAAATATATTTTCCTTACCTCATGTACTTTGCTTAATTTTGGGTAAAATGAATTATAGCAACATATATCTGAAGAACAGAAAAAGAAATGAAGCCAGCAGAGAGTAAATAGAAGGCTGGTTTCTTTGACACAGAAAAGAAACTTGTAAACAAACAGCTACTGGGAAACAAAATGTACAGAGAGAATAACTGAATTGGGTAGAGGGGTTGAACAAGAAGTAGACTGTATTTAGCACTATTTCGTTCTTTTATGCAACACTTACACCTAATACCTAGGTGTGGCTCCTACAAAATATTGCCTACAATCTTCACAGAAGTATAATCTTTATGTACAGTCTGTGATTCAGTGTTAAGAGCTGAGGCTCTTCCCTTCATCTGTGTAAGAAAACAGATTGAGTGATACCCATGTGCCCACAGGAGGAGGGAGCAGAGGAGTGTAACACAACTGCAGCCTGTGCACAGACCCCTGTGTGAAGTGTGTCTTCAAGTAGAGTCTGCCATGGTCCATTTCACGTGTTCTTTAACATGCATGTGTTGTGCTTGTTTACAGCCAGAAACACCAAAGCCCTCTGAAAGTGCAATGAAAGAATTAAAAGGGATTCTGGTAAGAGAACTTCCAGTTTATGTTTCATTTCCTTTTCTGGTTTGAAGCCATAGAGCAGTTTGGGAGCAAATCTTCCAATTCCACTTGTGGTTGACTTTAAGGGTTGGTTTGGTCTTGCTGCTGGTTTTGCTAACAGAATTTGTTTTAGAGAACATGAGCCCTCTGAACTCTGCTCTGGGTTTGTATGCTCCTGCCACTAGAGGGGATGTTATGGTCTGCATCTGCCACAGATCCTTTGGAAACTTTCCAAGTACTCACAGTGGGATGCTTAGGGATGGAGAGGCTGCTGAATACCTGTATCTAGTCCAAAGAAAAGCCACTGGACTGCATGATGTCTAGTAGGTGTAGAGTTCTCATCAACTGCTGCCCTCTTCAGAGGCCCCAGATTTCTTGTTAGTGTAGACAAGGCCTAAATAAAGCAAGAGCTCTAGTCTGTCTGCATTGATATTTAGAAAAATTTGATTCTGCATAGTTGTTCACATACTCATTTATCACTAATAAAAACATTAGGCATGTGTTTGGTCCTGCTGAGAGCAATATGTGAAGTTTCCTCCTGTTGTGTCCCTTACTCATACGTTGCATTGTTTTAACTGGTTGCTTCTTTTACACAAGGGCTAAAATTGTGTCAAACACTCAGAAGGAGCTGTAGTTCTTGCTCCCTGACTTTGGTAACCCTGAAGCTTTTCAAGTTGAAGTGCAACTTTGGCACATAAAGGTGAAATTCTGCCATTATTGAAGCAAAATGCTTCACTTGCACTCTCCAAAAGGTGAGGATAATTATTCTCATTATCCATGACAGCACCTAAACAGCCCTTATGAAAACAACCTCACTATTGTGTTGGGTGGTGCAAGACAGTAAGTACAGCAGAGAGTGTGGCCACAGCCTTTGCTGTGGTTTAAAATCAGAAGTTGGGCACTAATGATGTGTTAAACTTGCTGTTCTCCAGTCATGGGAAAGCAGGGGAAGAAGGGAAGAAATGATCTGGAGACCCATCAG
>JAWWEW010000166.1:28946621-28978915 GCA_035583185.1 Anabacerthia variegaticeps | reverse complement strand
TGATGTGTTAAACTTGCTGTTCTCCAGTCATGGGAAAGCAGGGGAAGAAGGGAAGAAATGATCTGGAGACCCATCAGACCTTAATGCTGAGCTCCAATTAGAGGGACACATAATTAAATGCAGAGGTAAATAGGAGAGGAATAAAATGCAACACAGAGACTATGTTTTAGATGGAATTCCATAATTAGAGGAATAGTTGGATATGGTGTGCTGTTCGGACCAGCGAGGGTTGGACAGAACGATCCTGCCGAAGGTCCTTTCATTTTTTAATAGCTGTTTTATTTCTTCAACACTATGTCACTGACACCAGAGGAGACTTGATTATGTACTTGAGAGGGAGCAGAGAGAAACCTGCAGGCACTGCACTTCTGCATCTGGCTCGTTGCTTTTGAGCTTTCAGGGTATTTGCAGTGTAAGACAAACTGTATAAAATGCAGCTCCAGTCTATTCTTGAGACCTGTGATTATGCACAGTCAGACAACAGACATGGGGGTGGAATGTGATGGAGTAAACATTTGTTGTTACTATGTTAATTATGCATTTTGTGTAGACCTCCGAGTAATTGTTACAAACAAAACACATTTCTGCTCTGTAAATTGCAGAGTTTGAGTGACTGTTTTCTCATACGTGTGCATTTGTACAGATCTGGAGTGCACTGGTAATGAGTAGCCTGCTTAGTTAAATATCAAATAGTTATGAAAGAAAATATTTTAAGTTCTAGGCAAGAAGAATTAAGAGTTACTTTGCAGGGTTCCTGAAAGCAGCACAACTTCTGCAACTTGGAATGCTACTTCCTTTTGTCCTTGGCTATTTCTGCTCAGAAGTTACGTGCTTGTCAACAAAAGATGTCAAGAGTATGTTATTTATGGTCTGGAAAAATGCTATATGGGTCTGACATGTTTTGGAAGGCTGAATAAACAGGATTCCTGGCCATTCCTACAGATGGCAAGACTCAGAGGGAAAATGAAATACTAGGTGGATACCAAATTTTCAGTTGCATTATAAACATTTTTACAGTCAAGTTCTGATCCAGTGACTGACTCTTGCAGTTTGGGAAATGCATGCAATATGCACTGTATGCATCTTTAAATTCCTTTGGGCAAGTTTATGAGGGCTCAGGCATTGTTCAAAGCCCCTTCCCCCTCCCCTTAAGGAAAGTGCTCCTAGACTTGCAGCTTCACTGGTACTACATGCTAACCTTGGCATCAGGCAGTAATTGTGTGTATTTCTGTTTTGTATGTATAAAAAAGTGTTTCAAATTGAGATCTAGCTCAGTGAAAAAGAGAAACCTTGAATCACATAGACATAGGGTCAGGTTTATGGCAGATTAGCTCAATTATAGGATAGAGTATGCTGCAGTTGTAGCTAATACTTACTGACTTCTGCAGATACATGTACAGACCAGGACACAGCAACATGGGACTGTGCTAAAATATAAAACCTGCTGGAGCAGTAAAATAATGGATCTTTGGCTTTTTATTATCAGAGGTTAATTACGGGCATGATAATGGTCTAGCAGTTTAAGATCCTTTAAATGTTAAGACGGAGGAAGTTGGCAGTTCCCTGCCATGTCAGAATTTGTTCATTAGTGATCTGGAGCATCTTCCTTAAGCCTGATGTCAAACTCTAATGTGTAGTAAGTGTGGTTTATCTCTACATCAGGAAATCCAAGTAAGGGGAGGAGTGATGAACTGATCCCCAGATACTCACAGTTGTACTAAGGGAACTAAGCTTGGCTCGCTGCTCTAGAACTGCAGTTTAAAAAATTCTGAAGTTGTACATATGACATGTTTGGCAAGACATGAATATGTCCTTGGAGACATTCTCATGTCTGTTTCTTGCTGTAGGAAACACTGAATAAATCCACTAGTTCCCGAAGCTTGAAGTCCCTGGAAACAGACAGCGGTGAAACAGAGCTGGAACGGGTTCTGCGGCGCCGGAAAGTGACCACTGACCAGGACAGTGGCAGTAAGTGCTGCTCTCCTTTTTACTCCTCTTCCTCTCCCTGCGTTAAGTGACTCTTGAAGCTTCACTTTGTCTTCCAGACCATTGCCATTTCAGCCCTTAAAGAAAACTCTGCCCACTTGCACAGTGACTCGCTTCCTGTTGGTTTTCATTCCCATTTTCTCCAAGAGATGCCTCTGTCAGAATTTTCTGCACACACAGACACACTCAGGTTCCTCTTTCCAGCCTGGAGCTCAGATGTTGTTGCTGTAGTTAATAGTCTGAGCCTACTGTGAAAATACTCTCAAAAGTAATTGTAACCAGAGAATTGAGGGTTTGGGACTGATTGTTTGAATTCACCTCCTCTGCAGAGCAAAGGTCTGCAGTTCTTATGCTGTGCTTTGCTGTCATCTGTAAGAACCTGTTGATGTTCTGCTTGGTTACAAACACAGTCTGTACAAGTGGAAGTCTGTGCCACAGCTGATGCAGATGTGGCTGGTTTGGATGTCACTGTGTAGTTTTATGTTGGACTTCGTAGCCAGTTCACTGGCTCCTCGTTAGTGTTGAGAACAGGCTTTTCTGTCATCAGGCGGCTCTCACTCCTGCTCCAGGCTGGGAGAGCACTGGCACCTTGTGACTGGGTGGTGCTGTGTGGGCAGCAGGACTTGCCACCCCAGAAGATGAGAGGATTGAGAGCGTGACTGTGCCAATACAGCAAGCACTGCTTGGGGCACAAGAAAGGGTTAATCTTGGTGGGGAGAGCAGAGGCTGCAAGTCTGGTGTTTTGACACTCTCCATGCACTGGATGCTGTTCATTAAAGTTTCATTTTGATTCCTGCCATTTGCCTGAGTTCTGCTGTGCTCTTGTGCTGTTTCTAGACCAATCAGTCTGGGTAACAGAAGCATTGAACTTTCTTTGGGTTTTAGGTCCCACTGGAATCCTGGCCACATCAGAATCAAAGTCCCTGCCTGTGCTAGGTTCGGGAGCCAGCGCTGCACAGCCAGCCTTGAGCAAGAAGGACGTGGAGACAGAATTCACTTCCAAAGTACCCGACTCAGGTCCTGTCTCCAACCAGCCTAAGGGTGCACCGGGCTCCAAGCCTACTTTGCAGTAAGTAGAACATGGATTTCCAGATATATTTTAGTACCAGATGTGTTTAGCTGGTGCGTTTTGAAAGTGATTTAGTATCCGTTTTGGTTAACAAGATAAATACACAGTCTGAAGCTGTTTACCTCTGGTTCCTCAAATAATTTTCAGTCTCACATGAAGGTAGAAATACAATTTTCGGTAATAAAATTCTTTTCCTCTAAAATGTGTGAACATTCTTCAAAAAAAGTTCATGTTTTCTGCCAAAAAAAAAGAATTCAAGAGTTTTTGAGGAATGGACAAGTTGAGGGTTTTCTCTGTTTCCTGGAGCGAAGAGGGATGATAGTTATATTGTTAACTCTTGATTAAAAGTAGTTCTAGCAAATATGTAAAAAACAATCATGAGTCGTCTGGGTGTTTATGCAGGTAGGCAGGGTGGTTTCTGTTGGACTAAAACAAGTCCTGACTACTCCTCTTAAAAGTTTGTTGGTAGAAATTTTGAATTACTTTGAAAACTCAAGATTTAAAAAAAATACAGTTAATGCTGCATTTGCACAGATGGGCAGCAGAGTCTTTGGTTACAGCAGATTGAAGACCCAAGGTGCCAGTTCAGCATCAGAGAGCTAAACCTGCTTTCAGTAGTATTTATTTCAGACTGATTCCCTGGAGGAGTGGTTTGTTTTACAACAATACCAAGCTCCTGTTGGATTTGGGCTGTGCACTTGCCAGGTTGTTTGTCAGTTTGTCACTTTAAGAAAAGGAAATAGGTAAGACAATTCAGATTGGCAGAATATTGTAGTAATGGCTAATTAAACCTCTGATTTCCTACTCTCAGTTAAAAAATACCACCAGTGCCAATTCTAGCAAGTCTCCGTTGCTTGGTTCAAGGGAATAAGTCCTCACAAATGAGCTGGATGTTCAGTTTGCATCTGTTTTTATGAACTGATGCTTCACTCTTCTCCAGGTACTTTTATCATTTATTTTTGAGTGGATAAAGAGCCCAATTTCCTTTTGTGCCTTACAGTTATATCTAATTCATACCAAGTATTAAAAGCAGGAATGCCTTTTCCAATCATGTGTATTTTCCCCTTTTATTTCATTTAAGTATTCTCAGAAGAAAGATGATCTTCATTTTAATGTAATCAGAAAGATGAAGATTTGTTCAACAGTTAATTTGAGATGAATAATGCCATTGCATTTTCTTGAACACCTACCCTGATAGAAGGATGAGATTGTTCCTGAAAAATAATGTTTGTAGTTTGTGCATTTCAACAATTTTGAACAGATCAGAAAATTCAAGCAACTCCCTCTACCTTTTGTGTACCTTTATTCCACCAAACTAAGTGGAAATTGCATTTACAAGAAAGGAAATGAAATAATTGCAGGCCCCAAGGTCTCTCAGAATGCGTGGTGAATCGACAGTGAAAAGGATCTTGTGTTGACAGTCACAGTTGTTATGTGTTATAAAAGCATATGTGAAGCTCAATTTATTTCTCAGCTTGCCTATTCAGTGACATCCTGAAAGACACATTTCACTTTAATTTATCTGTTTAAAGCATTAAAACAAATGTGGTGGGCCAGACTCCTCAGTGCTGCAGGGCTTCTTTGCCCTGAGTCACTGGTGAACCTGCTTAATTGGAAAGGCTCGTTGTTAAGGATGGTTTTCCAGCGAGAGGGAAGGTGCTGGGGCTCTCCCACTCTGGTGCAGCAGGGCTGGCAGGGAGGAGCAGCAATAACCTCGGGGCAGGAATAACCACGTGGCACTGCAATTACTTTTCCCTCACGGGTGCTGTTTGCAGCAAAGGTTGGTGGGAGCAGCCTCCAGGCTGTGAGGTGGGAAAGCACTGTGGGGAACCAGGGCTCATCTGTAGCAGGCATCAGAGGGAAGTTCCTCTGGCTAACGTGTCTCAAGCCAGCTCTGTAATTACGCACTTTTCTGGGCTCCCCTGGGTATGTCCGTACCAGCAGTTTAGTTTGGATCAGCAGAACACTTCGGAAGCCAATTTCCCTCTTGTCCCCGTTTGCTGTGCTTTGATTTGTGTCCTGGAGTGTTCTTAGGGCATAAACTGGATTCCTGGATTCATTGGATGAGGGAAACTAAAGCAGGAGATGTGATCCAGCATTCAGTGGGTGGCTCAGGGGCTACGTGAGAGCTAGTTCAGTGTATAACCCCCCAAAATGTGTGTTCTGAGGACATTGGTCTGAAGCTGTTTTCCTCTGCACATCTGCTCCTGTTGCACCACATTCCCTAAAGTACCCTGTGTTAAATAAACAACCAGTACACTGCCTGGACCAGGTACCCTAAATGACAAGGACATACAAAAGTTGATTGTGGCTCCTGCTTTTTCATACCTGAGGTTAAAGGATACAGCTCTCTCATCATATGCAATTCCTTGAAATCTGACACAGGTGTGACTTGTTTCAGCTGTTTGTAGCAGCCAAGCAAACCTTTCCCAGCACAGCAGAGGACTGCACATCTCATAATCGCCAGGTGTCTCTTGCACCTGGTTTATTCTGTTTTCTTCTCCTTGTGTGAGTAGCCAAGGGAGGGACTGGAGGGCAGGACTACAACATTGATAAATACAGGTTACTTCTGAAACTTTCCTGTGATCAGACTGACTGATGATACCTCAGAGAACTTGGAGATGAGGAGATGGAGGGGAGACCTCCTTGCAGGTACAGCTTCCTCAGGAGTGGCAGACACTGATCTCTGCTCTGGTCTCCAGTGACAGGACCTGAGGCAATGGCCTAAAGTTGTGTCAGGGCAGGTTTAGGCTGGGTATTAGAAGAAGGTTCTTCCCCCAGAGGGAGGTTGAGCGCTGAGGAGGCTCCCCAGGGCAGTGGGCACAGCACCAAGGCTGACAGTGTTCAAGAAGCATCTGGGTGATACTCTTGGGCACAGGGTGTGACTCTTGGGGATGGTCCTGGGCAGGGTTGGACTCGATGATCCCTGTGAATCTCTTCCAACTCAGCATGTTCTATGATTCTGTAACTTAATTCAGAATAAAGATTTGAGTTTACAACCTGTAGGTGTTATTTCAGTGCAGGAGATTTTTAGGAGGATCTGGAGCCACTAAGCAGATTATTTGGAATGTGTAAAATTTTGCTGAGGTGGGAGGCATCCCATAGAGAAGCTGAGGCCTCACCTCAGCGTGCAGGTACCTTCCTCTGCAAATCTCTTCCCCAGTGTTTAACCCAGCATGAGTGTCATTCTGTGACAACTGCTTAGAAGAGAATAGGTGACAATTTAGTTCCCTTGGGAGCAAAGAGGGTTCCCATGACCCCCTGTGGTGTGTAGGCACAGAGGGGAAAGGTGTGTCTGGCTCTGCCCCTGGGTTTTTTGGGTTTGGTGGGTTTTTTTTCAGCACTTTGTGTTTCTGGGCAGCAGTTCTCTGCTAACAGAGTGAACTACAGAGAGGGTTAGTCTTAATCTGATGATTTTATACAATTAAAGGATTTGTCCTCCTTCTCCTGGCTGTAATCTTAGTACCCCAAATCATCTACCAGCTCTGCAGGGAGCAGCTCAGCCTCAGAGAGACTGGACTGCAGAGGTTTTCAGTGCAGCTGGAACATGGGCAATTGAGTTTGAACAACAAATGAAGAAAACAATAGGATGTTCTGGAAGTCTGAGGATGTTCTTAGTTTTTAACTGCTTTAAAAGCTACTGTCACACATTTTTCTTAGTTTGTACTTGTGTGCCTTCCCAGTGCAGGTAGATGCTCTCTAAGATTCTTCATTTAAATGAGCTTGCCACTCTTTTTGAGCATTTTCAAAAAAAAGCACCTAAAACCAGGAACAGTCTCCATTCTGACGAATCTGCAGTGCTGCTCTGCTGGCTGCTGCATTGACTGCCTTTCTGCTCAGCTAGATTTAGCAGGGGCATTCTGAAATGGAGGTGGTTTCTTGCACTTTTTTCATAGATACTTGATGTTAGAGATAGCACTGGTACTATCAGAGAAGGGAACAGTGTGAAATTCACTAGTGCCACTGGTTGTATTCCCTGTAATTTCCTTTTGACAAATACTAGTAGTAGTGTGATGGAATTCTTTGTTCATTGAAAACTTGGAATTTGGAGTATTGTTTACTATTGCTCAGTATTACCCTTTGATCCTGTTAGTTTTATTCCCCTGCCTTCTCAAGAATTCTGAAATACTTAACATGTGCAGTTTTTGCTTTTATTCTCAGTGAATTCTGCCTTTATTCTTTTGACTGAGGATAAAATGGACTCAGCTCCTGTGGCCTGGCATGGTGGCACTTGGCTGAGCATTGCCCTCCTGTGCATCCTGACACCAGCATGGGCTGGTTAGGCCAGATCAGGCACAAGACAGCAGAGCTGCTGTCCCTTGGCAGACCCTCCCAGCGTGGTCACTTGGAAAGGACACAGAGATGGGAGCATGGAGTGATGTTTGTGCTGGTACAGGGAAACTGCAGGAAAAGGGGGATGCTGGGGGCCAGTGTGGGTGGTGTCAGGGAAAGGGGAGGTGGAATTGACACACAGGCCTGGTTTTTAAGTGTTATAAAGCAGCTGGTAGTGAGCAACCATCAAATTTACTTAATGCTTCAATTCCCATCTTTTGAGGAGTAAGGAATAGCAGTGGTTGGGTTTTATTTTTGTTTTGAAAGCGGTTTTGCATTGAAGACAGCAGACAGCTGTTTTATCATCCTGGGTGTACACTCAGTTAAGGCCATGTTAGCACTGGCTTTTTTAGCAAAAGTTACTTCGTACAGTCTTGGATTCCAGGCAGAGGGTCTGCATGGAATCTCCACTGCTTGTACTGTGTACTTGCAAAACCAGCCTTTGTTGGAATAGACTGTTGCTGGTCTTTTCTAAATTAAAAAGCATGGATTTTCCTGCAGTGTTTTCCTGGAATGGTTTCCTTTGGTCATCTGCTTTTATATATAGTGAGAAAATTGGATGGGACTTAATTTTTACCATGATATTGACATAAAATTCTCATTTCTAATGGAAATATATTACACCAATTTCATTAACAGAGCCCCAAGCAAGGTTAAATAATGCCAACATTCTAATAATAAGCAGAGGAAACAAAGAAAATCCAAGTCTCTGTTGAGAATCTGATCCTTACTTTGTCCTTCTGTACTCCTAGTGTAAATTACATACAAAGGGCTCAGCAGTGCTAGTTCACAGACAGCCCATCAGGCATTACCTTTTGTTTTTGCACCTTCTGTAAGCAGGGTCTGTAACCATATAAATAGAATATATTGCATTTGATACTCTTACACCTCAGTACTGCACAGGTACTTTGCATATCCCGTACAATTAATCTAAAGTGTATTTATCATCTAAATCTGTATTTCTCAGTATAGATTTTATGTGTTTAGTCATAAAAATATATGCGGACTTATGAACAACTGTGTGTGAATGAGTACAATAGAACTAGGTTCTCTATTTCTGGCTTAAACATGTAGTTGGACAAATAACAAGAATACTGATAACAACATTAACAATCTTAATGAGGGAAGAGCTTTGCACAGAACTAAATGCAAATACCTTGGCTGGACAAATTTGTAATTGTTCAAAACTGTGTCTATATTGATTGCTTTTCCCAGCTTTATTTGTAGCAGTAAGAACTGTTTTTTGAGAGGGAGCACCAAAATTATGTTCGTTCTTGCACTGAAACATTCTGCTCTTGACAAACTGTTGAAAGTGAGCTATGAATACCTGATAAATAGGGTTCATAATTTTTAACAGCAGCTGTAACAGCAGCACTGTCAGGCTGGTGCTGCACCAGTGTCAAGGATTTGACGAAGGGAGTACTAGTACAACAAAGTCGGATAGTAATTCTTATTTTTATGCTTGAAATGCTGATTTAATCACCAGTTTTCTCCATTAAACTACTTTATATCGACATCTTTCATTTTTCTGTCCTTTGAAGGTGGTAAATATGATTGCCATTTTATCCATTTTTGTTATAAATGAAACAGACTTCAGAGCGTTTGGCTGTGCATCAGTTGTTGGAATTCTGCCATACACTAATGCAGACTCCCCACTGTGAGCCCAGTGAAGAATTATACTTTGATTCACCAGATTGTATTAAATAGTCCAGCTGTTGGGATTTGAAAGATAGTTACCTCCAAAGTGAAATAAAAATGAACTTGGCATTTATGGCTTTGACCATTTTGATAGTGTTGGGCAATAAGCTTTTCAAAAGTAGTACTTTTTAAAATAACCCTCTTCTGGTTACACTGCTTTAAAAAGTTTAATTTTCTGTAACATTCAAAATACCCCACCTTGTATTTTTCTGAATGATTGGCAACTTCTGCATTAAATAAGCATTATTTTCTTTCTGAAATCCCTAGCTTCTGATGATAATCAAATGAGTCTGAAACCGTATCTATTAGTGCAAATTTCTGCATTAATTAACTTATACCAAAGTTGTAACGTTAGAGACGATTCTTGTAATTAAAGCTTGAACATGAAATTTCATTTGCCATATCCAGCACTGCAGTAGCAAGCAGAGTAAATTCTGAAATGCAAAGTGCAGCAACTGTTGTTTCTGTGATTACTTATTTGTTTTCAACCTGTTCATTTGCTCTCTCCCTGTCAGGTGGGAGCCAGTCCATTCCCACCTCGTGCTCTAATTGTTGAGTAGGGTGACCTCTTTTCTTTGTCATTTTCTCTGGGACAAAGACTGTCACAATAAAGGACAGTTCATAGCAGATGGATCCAGTAGCTGAAATTCTTTCTCTGGCCTCCAGCTGATTCTAGCTTTTTCTTTCTAGAATGTTGTCTACCAGTATGGAAGGCTGTTCCTTATAAGTGAGCATGAAAAATTAAAAGTGTGGAACTGAAGGCTGCGGACTCCCCAGTGCAGTCGTGTGCAGCAGCTCCACAGCTGGGCTTCCCAAGGGAGCGGAGCTGCACACCCAGCAGTGTGTGTGGCACCTCCCAGCACAAAGGATTTTAGTCCCTGTCCCCTTTGGGGTGTGGGGACACCTGCAGTCTGTCCATGCCTATGTGTAAGGTCCTGCCTGAAATGGGCCCTGCCTGCCCTGGGCCTGTCCAGCTCCATGTCCCCAGGCACAGGGGCTGGCAGGCTCTGAAGGCACCTCGGGGGAGGTACAACCTCTCTGCCCACCCAGCAGGGTTAAGGTGGTGTTAGGAAACACCCCAAGCTGCCACTTGTTCAGGTCGAGCGTTCCCAGTGCTTGCCATGTTTTCTGCTGGTGCATTCCCACTAATCTAAGGATTTGCCTGCATGTTTTCAACACTTTTGAAATATAAACAAGTGCTTTTAGTGTTTAGAGCGTGATGCCAGCCTCGACAAATAACCCAGGTAACTCTGACCTTTCCTTCCTCCCTGCTCGGGGGGCTCTTCATCTGCAGGAATCCCTGCCCTGCAGGTAGTCGTGGTGTAACCCCATCTCTGCAGCACAGAGTGTGGGTCTAATGCCCTTGAGAGCTCGGCAAACCAAGTAGATGACTTTCCAGAAATCATTTGCACTTTCTCCTAGGGAGACAGTGGCAGGCCCAGGGAACACCTGGTGACACTGTGCCTGTCCCTCCAGTCGTGGAGTGCAGCAGTGACAGCCCCACAGGTGGCTCTGGGGTGGAGGTGTGGAGGGGCCCTGTGCCCCCCACAGGCTGCAGGACCTGGTGGCATTTCCTTTTGAGTGCAGCTGCTCTGTTGGCCTTGGGAAACCTAAAGCCAGCTCCGAGATGAGCAAATAAATTCTTAAGGCTGTCTTTAAACTGATTCTTTCACAGTCTAAGGATTTTTTCAGTGCCTTGTGGGTTCATTTTTCATCTTTCATGCCCAGCTCAACAAATGATTCAGGGGGGCAATGTGACTGCTGCATTTTGTGCAGTGCTATCTGTACATAACAGCTGTTAAATCTGTAAATCTATTTACTAGCTTAGTAGAGCTGTGCTGGTCATATATGCTACTAATAGAAATACTTTTCTGCGTATGTATACTCTTTCTTGTGAATATGGGAACTGTCATCTGTATTAATATATTTATTCTTTTTCCTTTAGATCAACTAGTCACACAGAATTAACAAGAAAAGCTTCTAGCAGTGAAAAAGACACCAAATCCGTTGTAGTTTTAGATCCGGTGTCCACCAGTGGGGATCAGATGTCTGAAAACACGCTGAACCAGAACAAAATGAAAGAAGAAAAAAGCAAGCCAATGCACAAAGAAAATAATGTTGAGAAAATAAAAGAAGCAGATAGTTCTAACTGTTAATTGTTATTCTGAAAGGCTGTAACTTTTGGGAATCATTATCTGGACATGTGAATTGCTTAGGTGTGTTATTAGGGGCTACAGTCTGTGCTCCAGACAGTTTTCAATAACACAGACTGAAATGGTCTTTTTGTATGCAGTTTTGTTACATGCACTGAAGTGTTAAATAACTGTGTGTCACTCAAAATCCCTTTCACGTTTAATTTTGCAGGTATGGTTATTAATTTCTTAGTCTCGGATACCTTTACTTTTAAACTGTATTTGAAAAAGCATTTCTAATTCTTCTTTTATTGAGGAGATGCCTTGTTAAAGGTTGCCAGAAGCCCCTTGCATCCCTCTTGAACTGGACAGCTTTGGGTTAGACCCTGTGAAGGTGATCACATGCTCACCAGCTTCAGTATGGGGCATGTTTCTAATTATTAAAAAAAGTGTTTAGACACTTTGCTTTTAAAATATTTTGATATTTACTTAAGCCAAGATCCTGCTGGTTCCCTTGCTGCTGTCCCCATACACATTCCTTTGAGGAAACAAAAAGCACAAGCACAACCCTCCTGTTTCAGGTTGCCCAGGGGACAGCTCGCCCAGAGACCGAAAAGCAGAGGCAGTGCAGCATCTCATTGTGGTACCAAGACTTTTGGCAACCCTAGCCAGGGTCAGAGGTTTGTGGGCTGGGACTGGTGCTCTCATTTGGATGAAAAGCTTTGCAAAAGAGGATTATTCCTGGTTTTTATTTCAATGTTACATGGCAAATTTTGGAACTGCTGCAACTGGAGTCTGAGTTTACTGCAAAAAAAAATAACTTGCCCTAGGCTGTGATGGGCATGGGCTGCATTTGGGATTTAGTCATTCTGGGACTGCAAGTTATTTGGAACCAACATTTTGAGGACTCTCAGTTGAAAGCTCACAGTGCTGACAAATAAGCCCCTGCTTTCATCTTGGCACACACTGGTGGCATTAATTTCTTTATTAGGTGACACTTCAGATGTCTCTATTTGATAACACAAATCCCAGTTTCCCTCAGCCCTTACTTCCTATGAAGACAGTGAGATAGGAACATAATTGATTTGCTTCACTGCCAGTTCACATTCCACTGTAGTCTCTTCTTAAATTCAACCCAGGATCTCATTCTTTTATAATGAATGAACAAATGTAATCAGGGATTTACCTAAAGATTTGTGTAACTGAAATTGGGTGGTCACATACTTGAATGCACTTGGATTATTTTTTATTTAATTATTTGAAACAGTGATAGTATTGAAGGATGAATGTTCTGAGTTTGTTGGTTTGGCTCTGCATGCAACTGTCTGGTGCTTTTCCTAAAAATAAAACAATAGTAATGAGTGTGGTGGTTTCACATCTATTTTGGTGGTTTTTGCATGTTTGCTAAGAAAATCTTGGACTTGACCTAATTACTGAACTACATACAATTCATAAACTTGGGGAAATTTGTCTCTCATTGATATTTTCATTTCCTGGGGGCCGCTGGTTCCGGTTGTTAATTTTTCACTCAGTTATCTGTTACACTGAATTTAAAATGCAATATTTCATATATGTATTTTTCCTCAAATTATTGCTGCTGTATTATATGTTCGAATTTTCCAATTCTACAAAAGTTTTTTCAAGAAGTATTTCTTTTACTTAAACTGTTTTGTTACCTAGGACATAAATTATTTCTTTAACTTTTCATTGTTGCTTATTAAAAAGACTCCTGACAAGTTTCCCAGACCTTGTGGAATTGACTTGTTACTCCCTGCTTCCGACTGGAGCGGGCTCCCTAATGATGCCAATTACAGCTTTGTGCCCTACATTTGGGGGTTGCAGGGATGCACTTGTATTGGTAGCCAGAACTGGAGCGAAACCTCCCTCGCAGGCTGGATCTGAGAGCAGCATTGACGGGTGTGGGGGGATGGAGCAGCATAACAGTCAAGGCCTTTGTTTTTTGTAAAATGTGGTGGGGTTTTTTTCACTGTTTGTCAACAGCTTGCTCTTTGTATGGAGAGAGATTTCGACTTCCCCAAAACAAACATTTAGCTGTGGGCTTAACACAGCAGTATTTGTTTTGTCAATTTGTAAACACGGCATAGAATTTTGTGGTGTTTTCAAATTATAGTCACTGCTCAGTTGACTTGGTTTCAGTTGAGGGCAATGGTCCCTGGGAAAAGAGAAGCCTGTATTTGAAAGCTTTTAGAAATGTTTGGCTAAAGTGCTTGAAAACAAACGGATTAAGGAAAAGTTAATATATTAATTTTATACTAGAATGGACATAAATGGATTAAAGAATAGTTAATATATGAGTTTCTTACTAGAATATTTTTTCTTAGAAATTTAGCCCCAAGCTAATGTTGACAGCCTAGGTCAGCGTGCTGTTCTTTGGGAGCTGTGCAGGAGGGCTGTGAACCTGCAAGGGCTGTGGAAGCAACTAATCCTGCTCTGGGGGAGGAAGTACATCGGAAAGTTGGTTTTCTGGCTGTGATTCTTCAGCAAAAGTAATGAATTCAAGTTTTGCTTCATCTGAAATAGAAGAGAAAAAAGAAACTTGTGTTTGATGTAATCTGATTTCTGTAACATTCTTTGGTGCACACAGGTGTTTTTAAAATGCCATGATCATTACAGGAATCTAAACACTTTTAAAAGCCTGGGCCTTAGAATGAAAGGAGCACCAGTCCTGCAGTGTGATTACAGGATCAGGGCATGGTGCACAGCAGCCTGAGCTGGGATATTTGTTGCACTTCTTCACTGATCATCTCACCTTCCTGGCCTATTTTTTGAACCTCCATCTTCCTCTGCACTGGTGCTCTTGCCAAAGTTCCCACCATCTGCCTCTGCCTCTTTTCTACCCCCAGCCTTTAAGAGCCTTATGTAAGCCATGCCCTGATGGATGCTGATCCTGTAACTAACAGTTCTCACTGCTGCTTTTCCCAGTTCCCTGACTCCTGCTTCCCTACCCTCACCACCCAGCTCCCTGTTCAGCCACACAGGATGCCCACCCCACCCCTCTGCTGCTCTGTGGCCAGCAGGGCACACACCCCGTCCAGGTGAAGGTGGTGACCCCTGCACAGCCCTGCGGGGACAGGGGAGGCAGCGGGACAGTCACTTTGGGCACGATGCTCCTGGACCACTGCGGGCCCTCGGACACTCCCGTGGGACTCCGGAGGGGTCAGTGTCACCTCCCATGGAAGCACCACCGAGTCCTCCCGGCAGCCTCTCCCGTGTATTCCCCAGCCAGGGCAAATGAAGGGTTTGGTATGCAGCTCAGACCTGCTGTCTCACTGTTGCCCTGCTGTTGATTTAGTTACTGGATTTTGTTTTCTGCCAAACCATTAATGGTGTTGGGAATTGTTGCTGTTTCGTTTCATGAGATAGAGGTCTAAATATTTGTCAGACTCGAGCTCCTTTGTTTAGACCATACCAGTTGAGCAGGGAATATATTAATATTGCTGAGGCAGTTAAAATTTATAGTTCTGTAATTATCTGTCTTGTTTTTGAGAAATGCATTGTGTGAAACCACTTTCTTAGCAAGAAAAGGAATTTCTGTCTGTTTCTGTTTTCCACAATGGTTATTTATACGCAAGGGGGAGATTTCAAAAACATCAAAATATTTTCAATAAAAAAATTTCAACTAAAAACTTTGTTCTATAGTGTGCATGTCAAGTGCTGCTACCCTTTGTGTAGAACATTGAAAATTATTAGAAGCAAGAGGGTAAAATGACTTAATTCTCCTTCATGTTCCTTTTTCTTGGGCATAATACAATTCTTGCAAACCCTTTCCTTCCTTTCTTCCTCTCCTTGTCTCTCTGCCACCCCTTCAGACTGCACGTCTTTATTCTGGCTTGATTGATACCTGAGCAAGTGAGAAGTGGCTCTAATGAACTGTTAAGCATTTAACAGTGCCGTGGAATAGTGTAAAAAGAAGATGCGGAGCCTCAAACGCGGGCAGGCAGATGCATACAAGTGGCTAAGGCTCAATGTGCATCGTCAACTTCGGGTTTTCTTGGGTTTTATTTAGGGCTTACCCATGCAATTGTAGCTTTCCAAACACATTTTGCTGGAAATGTAACATACAAAAGAGGGCCGTGAAATGGAAGTTTTGTTAGCAATATATGTTTAGGGGCTCGAGGGAGGTGGGGTATTTGGCCCAAAATTCCATTTTGGCAGCTTTTCGACATGTTATATGCATGGTTTTTGTTTTGTTCCTTTTGCACTGTGGGCTTCAAGACTCCGACCAATTAATTCTGGAAAAAAAAGCTTAATGTAGGCTACTCCTCAAGAAGGGGTCTATTTTAACATTCAGTAAACAGATAATCCATTAGGACAACAATATACATTGTGGCAAGTGCTATCCTAGGTTTTTTTTGTCAGCTCTTATTTATAGTCTTTTGATTTCGCTTCCCTCCTGTGGTGCAGTTTCAATCATTCTCCCTCCAATCTTTGTTCCCGTATTCATTGCAAGCTGAAAACAAAGTAAGAAAGAAGCTCATACGTAGCGTTCTATTCTTGGCCAGTTCTTCCTCTATAGCAAGAAGGCGGTTGTATTTGGTCACCCTTTCTCCGCGGGAAAGACCTCCCAACTTGATAAACCTGGCACCCAGTCCAACGGCCTTAAATGAGAAAGCGTGTCGTTTAAAACTCCACATTTTGGGAACTGAAGTCATTCTTTAATTATTAAACACGGTATCCTACTTTAATTTAACACCCTTATCTTTCTACTAGGAAAAACCCCGCGAGAAGTAGAAATAAAATCTCTTAATGAAAGATGTGCCGGATGCAAACAATAATTTTCACTGGCATATGAAATGAAATTTTATTTGCAAATGTAGCTTTAATACAAAAAGACTAAATATAGGAGCGTTAGGAATTTTTGCTTAAAATATTATTACTACATGGGAATGTTTTAAGTAACTCACAATTTTCTATAAACTAATGCAACCAAACAGATCATATACACTCTTGAATATACTCCCTGCTTTGGCAAATTTCCTGCGTGTTCTCTTTAAACTCAAAGAATAACTCTCTGTGGGGAAAAAAACCAACTCTCCAGAAAAAAGCCCATTTTGTAAAACGTTTCTTTCTGAGGCACAAAAAGGCTTTCTCCTCAAAAAATTGTACATGTTAAAAGCAGTATTTTGGCAATTCTGCAATTGAACAGCTTTCAATACTTACCAGATCCACCAGGCTATCATCAGAAGATTCTCCATCTGGACTTCCTAATATGGTAATATGTCTTTGACCTGTATATATATATAATGGGAGTGAAAACCTTCATTAGTGTATATTTTATATATTTGACACAGAAAACTGTTTGGACTTCTCATTCATTTTTTACCCTTGGGCTGTCTAAGATTAAAGACAAACAGGAGTAAACCAGGGAAACCCATTCCATAAAAATGCCGACTATTTTAGTTTGCTACATTAACATTATTTTCAGCATGGATAAGGGAGTATCTAGCATCCTATCTTAGTTTCTGTCTCTCATCAATCTGTCTGATTCTGGCTAGAAGGCCATTCTATTTATTTTAAATGCACTCCTTAACATAGTAATGATTTTTCTTCCCTATTAAAAAGAGTTTATAATCCTGACTGAATGACATTTTTTAGATGCTACTTACTTGTTTTGACATAGTGATTCTGGATGTGTTTAAGGAATAAGGAAAGAACTCAGACATACTAAATTTGTCCATCTATTCCTTGGGTATAAAAATGAAAAAAGAGAAAGGGATACAAAGAAAAATCTTACATGGGAAACTGCACAAGTTCTTGGCACGGTTACCACGAAGGCTCAATAATTTGTAGTCAATAATCTACATAAACCACAATTTCAAACATTTTGTACTTGTTTGGATTTTTTAATTAAAACTACTAGTAATAGTCAGAATTGAGACTGATCACATCCTTTTTATTTTCTTTAATTCTGATATCTAACTGTGTAACACTCAGCTGCAGCGTCAAAGGGCACCCACACTCAAAACATCCACCCTGTATTCACTGCTGTAGCTGAACCCTCAAATGCTGTTTCAAGCCCCTGGACAGACATTTGTGAATCAAAACATGATTTCACATTTCTTCTGACAAATGCTTCCTAAATACCAAGTGGCAATAATTAAATAAAAAGATGTAATATTTACAGGTGTAGCTTGTTTGAAAGTCAGCATTTCCCCCCCTCTACTCACCATCGAGAATTCCAGTAAGTTCTATGAGGTCTGATACCTTGGTTTGGTTAATGTATTTCAGGACAACACCACTGCACACTGGTGTGTTTATGTTTTGGTCAGTTTTAAGTCTGGAAATGCATGTGGCAGCGTCTTCAGCAATCAGGTAACATTTGGAACCCAGTGCACAACATATATTACTCCATTGTTCTCTGTCCTGCATAAAACAAAACAAATAAACAACTGGAGTTTAAAAAACTAAACTGAATGAAACCCCTAATCGAGGAGGGAAAAATAATTTTGAAATATTAATAATTGAGGTTTAATTCTAAAGACATCCTTCATATTATATTTTATATTCTATTTTAAATCTGTTACCCAAGAAAAACATATCACTGGGATTTTCCTTGTATTTTAAGATTTTGCTAGAAAACATAAATTTTAATCTGGAATTAATCAACACTATTTGCACAAAATATAGCTTAAAATATTTCAAATTAAATTAACCGTAGAGGCTTGCAATTTGGAATTCCTTCCTGAAATTTATTTTATTTTTATGGAATAGAGAATAATTTTCTATTTTTTTTATTCAGATGTATTAATATTTAGATGTCACAGTTATTTGAATATAAAATAATGAAAGAGGAGGCGGCCATAGACTCAGTGACATGTATCAGGACAGGATGATCAGAGCTGTACAACTGACCCACAGGGAACAGCAGAATACAATGCTCTCTTTCCAACAAAGCTCCATTTTTTTCAGGGTCTTTGTTTCTTGATTTTGATGCACTGTCCACATGGTACAGGATAAACAGAGGAGAAGGATATGTAAAAAATGAGAAGAAATTTATGATTTTCTTGCTTTGTGTCACAGAATGCAAAGTTCTCACATTAGAAACATTATTTTTCTACTTCATAATTCTGCCAGTAGTAATTCTTGGTCTGTGGATCAGACAGACTCTTTTACCTGTCCAGCTGCAATCTATATCAGGGTCCATTCCTGTGCAGATTTCAAGCCCATATGTAAGAGAAAATGAAGTTTTTGACACTTGAAAAAAAGCTTAAATTTAAGCACTAAAGTGGCCTGGTGTGTGGCAATGAATTATTGAATTGGTACCAGAGCTAATCCTGAAGGACCTAATTATCTGTGGCAAAAATGTGGCTTGGGGAAACTGTAGATTTGCAATGAGGAGGAGAAGCAGAGGCATTTCCCTTAGTGGTTCTCTGATTCCAACTGTACTGCACTATCTGCTGTCATTCTCCTGCAGATTGTCATACTGCAAATAGGGTTCTTCATAAGGTTTCTCAAGGAATGGGGAATAATCTGGTATTTTGGAACATGGTAATTCAGAGTCCGGCTCACACAACACAGGGAGGGAAAGGCTGACTAAAGTGAGGTAATTCAAAAAATGAACTTTTAAAGTCCCGTTAAGGACAGAATCAGATGGATTTTGAAATTAATCAGTTTTAGAATTACTGATTCAGGCACTATGCAGATTCACAAGGCCAACATCACTTTGCTTCTGCCCTCAATCACAGTCTTCATGTTTTGTTCATGAAAATGAACCTCATGTATTTCTTTCAAAGAAGATTAAGTGCAATTTGACACTAAGAGCAAATTTTTATGAAGTTGTGCAACTGCAGAATCTAGGTCTACAGTTGCAGGTCCTGCAACAATTAAGTTTTTATCTTTTTTACAATACATGGCTTAATCTTATGTATAAATGTGAATATTTAAGATTATACAATCTGTCTCATCCATATGTAAGTTGAAAACATGCTTAATAGTATTTTACTTTATTGCTGTAGTCAATTTGCCACATTAATGAATTCCTCTAACTTTGATCAAAGAGGAATTAATTAATACATGATATTTTCCTACCACTTTAAAAATTCTGTGGAGCAATGCTGCCAGTGACAGGACTGTTCTGGCTTTGGTTATAAATATCCATTAGAAACAACTGAATCAATAATTTTTTTGGAGACTCTAAGGAACATACAACTACATCCAAAGCTTCTCCAACTTAATATAATAAAATACTGCATTACAGTTGACTTTTATAATTTTATAACTTGAATTGTTTACATGAGAAGGAAAATATAATCCAAATAATAGTGGTTTAGCAAGCAGAATCACATAAAAAAGCAATTTCTTGTAATTATTTAAAATATTTGTAGTACTGACTGTGTTCTGTTCATGCCAGGATTATTTTGCATTGGGAATTATGCCAAATGCGTAGAAGAATGTGGAGTTATTGTCAATAAAAGACATGGAAATGAATTATTAGATGCATTTTCATAGTGATATTTTTGTGTACAAAGACTCAAAAAACCCAAAGCTTTGTATTTGACATATTTTGAAAAAAATGAGAAAAGGCCAGTGATGTGCCACTGAACAGTAGTATCAGTTTTTCATGGAATGCACTCTGGTATCTTACCTCTTTTCTTAAGGGATCTATTAATGCAATAATAAAAGGAAATTTATCAATCAGCTCCCCATACATGGCAACCATTTCATCAGGGCTTTTGAAAGTTCCAGTGAGTATTTCATATTTTCCTCTATCCTAGAAAGTAAAGTAAAAAGCATAAAAGGAAGGTAAGACCTTAAAAACCAGAGTACCAACATAAGCATACACATCTTGTGACCCTGATATCTCTGTTAGGGCAGGGCACTGTGTGTTCTCCAGTCAGCAAGCATTCACTCATCTACTTCACTAGGTGTCCAGGTTGTCAGCACATTGTCATACAAAACTGCCTAAAATGACAGTGGGCTCATGCCAAAGTCTCTGAATGATGGCACTGCCAAAACCAGAGAAGTCTATTTCAGCTTCTTCTAGGCAACACTGCAGTTTTACACTACAATATCATAAAGTTAGCAGTATTTGACATTTTGAGTGAATCCTGGAGCAAAAAAAAAATCTCATTTTTCACTTCCAGAAAAAGGTAATTTTTTTGTACTTATTTTCATAAAGAAAATACTGCTGAGGGAAGGAGCTCATCCTCAGTGCTCAAAACCAAAACACTGCCTTTCCTTGTCTCTTTGCACTTTCAAAAGAAATGATTAGTTTAAAACTAATCTCATCATTTTGGGAAGCACAAACGGCAACCTAGGAGGAGCATTAAGTATTAATTGTGGATACCCAGGATACCCACTGCTTTAGTGATTTTAACAGTTCAATAACTGAAAGTTACAGAATTACTGGTAATTCAAGGATTAAGATTTTGTGCATTCTGTTACAAGAGACAGATATCACAGTCAGGAGAGCAACTGCTTTCACAAGAGATATTAATAATGGAAGCTTTGGTACTATAGAACACCCAAATACACAAAATCTCATGGGAAGTTTCTTTTTCTGCTTAGGAAAAAAACTAATCTTGGAACAAGGGACAAGAACCTTAAGACTTCATCTAGAGATAAATAAATTATGTCAAATAAAAATATTAAAAAACTAAAAGTTAAAAAATTAATATTGATGCACAATTAGAGGAACATTAATATGTATACAAACATATAGTAAAAATACATGGAAATGCACGGTAACTTGAAGAAAACAACAGATGTAGTGTGACATAATGAAAAAATAAGCATCTAGTGGTGTTAAGGAATTACAGAAGAATACTTGTGTAAATAATTTCTTGTTCTTTAGCCTTTACATAAAGGTGAATGGAATATAATGGAATATAATTATTTCATTCACAACCAAAACCCAAACTAACCAGGATTTGCTGCTTAATACTTTAACTCCAGATTGTCTGAGATGTAATGTGAAAATGTGAAATGAAGCTGGTTTGTTAAACAGAGCATGCAGTAGGTGTCTGCCCATTAAACCAGTTTTCTATATTTGATCCAAACTGATCTGAAAAATCGTGTTAAATAAACAGAGAAAAGGAATAAACCTGACTGATGCGAGGCAGGCTTAGACCGTTTGAATGATCCCAGTGAAACCATGGAAGTAAGAGAGATCCCTGTAGGCAGGACAAAGCTGTAACAGGGGTCTGCCTTGGTCCAGTGAGCCTTGTCCTCCAAGGTGCACCACCAGTGGGAAGGAGGAATGCACACATTCCCCCTGCTCCTGCTGTGTCAGGCTGTCAGGATGTCTGTGTGTCTCATGCCCTTGCACTCCCAATCCAGTGATGTATCTGCCATACTTGTAGGACTGATTCAACCTTCATTTATAAATGCAGAGAGAATTCTTTTCATTTGCTCGATTGCTACCTTCAAAAGGGAACTTCTAGGTGAGTTTGCAACGTAATAGTGAATACTGTTAACAAATAGCTATGTTCCTTTTAAACCCCAAGAAAATAGATATTGAGAAGTAACTTACATAATCCATTAATTCATGAGCAGCACAATTTATTGCTAAGTACATGTCTGCTCCCAGCTTCAGACCTATGTTGTTGCAAGCTGTTTGCATTACGTGCAGCAGTTGTTCTATATCATCATATCCTGTTGTGAGGCAACCTAAGTGTGATATCCTTTTTAAGAATTGTGGCTGAAAACAAACCAAAAATAATTACTTTATTTACACACACAGATAATATATATATATTCTCACTATCATTTCAGTCTTTATTAAATCATCAAATTATAAATCTCACTAGCAGCTTTAAGGACAATTCTTTAGGAAAGAAGGATAATCAATTGCTAATGAGTAGAGAGCTAACAGTCCTTGGAAATGTGTCTTGTCATGTAGTTCTTGGTCTTGTATGGCCAGTACTGGTTTACAAAAAGATTTTAAAGGCACTCTTACCAACCACTGAGTTGTCACAAATGCTCCAGTGCTGTGGACCCCCCCTTTGCCAAAAAAACATATTCTCCACTTTTAAACAGCTTTTAGCCATTTATCCTCAACTGCAACTTTGATATTGACTCTATGGAGTCTTAAATAAACCCTAGAATCTTCCATAGATTTTAGAAGGAACAAATTTCATAGAGGGGAAATATCTCTAGCAGTTTTTTGCTTCAGAGACAGTATTCCTGGAAATGTGCCACAGAGTTGTACTGAGCAAGTATTGCACATGTTCTTCGGTTGTCAGTTTTTTTGTAGGTTTTTAAAACACTGATTTTTAACTTTAAGGTCTGTGAATTTTGGATTATAAAGAATGACATTAAGTTGCCCAGAAAGCAGCAGGATATAATACTGGGTTAGACTGGAGAAGTCAATTGGAAGCCATCAGTTTTGACAAGAGCTAAGGAACTAATTAGAGACAGAACAGGTGTTTAGCTACAGAGGATATGAATGTTCCTTCACATAAAAATTAGAAAGAAAATGCAGGTCAAATTGTTATGAAATTATTTGGTAGCAACATGCAAGACAATGTGTTTGACTTGTTGCTTTTGGAGCACTAAGCTGCAGAATTGACAGCAAGAAATACTGCAGTCTTCCTGCAAGTAATGCCAGAGAGAGGTTAAGTCTGCAGTTTCATGTGATTTTCAAAGTATCTATATGTTGTGCCTTGGTGCATTCTCTTTATAGAAACATTTTTCTCTATCTAGTATTTACTTCTATAACCTAAATAACTTCTGCACTGCCTACTTTGTCATTTTTCCATTTCCGCCCCCCCCATTAAAGTTAAAACTAACATGATGCTTTCATCAGTTTAAAATTCAGTTTAATTACTATCTCCTTTAGTTTTCTTTTGTTGAAATAAATGGATTTTTTAAGAGAATCTGATGCAATTTTTTTGTGTATATATTATGGAATTATTCTAATTTACATCCTGCAGTACATGTTATGATAAGGATATGGAAATTACCACCAGGAAAACATTGGCCAGCAGCTTAATGATGAAGAATTTGGTGTTGTTTAAGCAAGAATAAAATAGGAAAACTTTTGTTCATCCTTCCTTTTGTATACTCCACAACATTGACAATTCTCCCTTGATAATATTTTAATCATCTCAGAATAGAGAGCAAAACCTGCATGGCATTTCCATCCCACTATTTGGAAAACTCATCTATAAACTAGAGGTTATGAAGTGATGATAAAAAAAGATCACTTGAGTCATATAAAATAATGTCCTGTGCTCTTGTGAGTGGTGCCCTTTAGCTACTGGTTTGTATCTGCCATTATCTATAACCTCAAACTGGAACTGGGAACTGAATGCAGCACAATTAAGAGGGGAGTTTTGCTCCCAGGGTTAGGAAACAGCACAATATGCAGGTCTTACAGGTAATAATTTTATGACCTACAGGATCAAAAGGGCATGTTCTCTGCTGGTGCTAAAGGCCTGCAAAATGCTCATCTGGACAATTTACCAGGATTTCTATATAAGAAAATTTATCATATCCCAGAGAAATTTCCTCTATTTCCACAATTGTTCCACAGGAAGGGAAGGTACAGTCAGAAGAATCTAAATGATTATGTAAAATATGAGCATTTGGAATGTTTGAGTCTTGCTTTGACCTTTCCAAAATGGTGATGTAAATTAATGTTTCATTTCTTAAGAATATATTGGTTCCCTGCTGCTGTTAATACCTTGTTGAAGGCTTAAAATGAAAATCTCTTTCTTACCAGACCTTTCTTCCCTGAATTCTGTGTTTTTCCTTTTTTACCATCTGCCAGTTGAGTACCAGGCTGCTGAGGGTGAAAGAAGAAAGAAATCAATTCCATGAAAAAATACAAAGATGACAGAAACACCTCAGGAAAAAAAAAAAAGGAAAAAAAAACCAGAAAAAAAAAAAGATTGGCTGAATTTTGGTCTAAGGAGATTACAAATATTTAAGCTAGGAAATAGCTTCTGTTTTGTCTTGAATACTATCAGTATCTATTCAGTTTTATTTTGTGCTCATGATTAATTTCATGTTTGTGTCTACATGAGTATCAGTCCAGCCATCACTTGTTTTTCAAAACATTCTCACCTAGTCCATCAAAAATACAGGGGATGTCAAAAATGAGAACCTAGACTCTGTTATTTGGAGAAACCCAACAACCTTGCTTTCCAAAAAGTATATACACACACACCAATACTACTACCAATACTGCTACAGGAATAGTACTTGGATAGAACATTTTGTGTGTAAGAAGCATAGCAAGATCAGAACTATATATTGAATATTCACTGTGACATCATTCACTCCCAGTATTTCTTCCGGTATAGAGAAAGTCTTACTATGCTTAGAACAATGTCTTATTCTATATTTTCAATGTTTTATTCATCTGTCAGAGAAACACATCATCTATGCTGTGTCATGAGACTAAGCCTATAAAAGGCTGAGTCTTCCATGTTTATGTTTAAAAGGACAATAGTAGGAGAAAAATAAATGAAGTTCACATTATTAGTACACATTTTTATTGTACCGTTTTGCCAGAAGACTCCAATAGTCTTGTCATTTCTTTCTGAATATCCAGAATTCTTTCTATGCCCTGAAATTAAACAACAGCAATCTTCAAAAGAAAGTTGTATTATTTCATTTTAGCAGCTTAAATCAGGAGAGAACACATATTCTAAATAGAGATCTTAATATGAAGTCTTTTTAAAAAACCCCACCTATTACAGACTCCTTAACACAATCTCTCCACCCAAGTCAAGTGTCCAATCATAAAGGGTTAGTAGCAGTGAAATGAACTGGAATATTTGATTATGCTGCTGAATGGGATGGCAAGAAAAGCAGTCTCTTCCCCAAAAGTAGCCCTTCCCAAATCTAACAAGTGAAGAGCATTCAGGTCTGCGTAATATCTGAGAAGTGAGATGATGATAACCCCTCATCACAATTGTGCCTCTATCCAAGACTCCTAACTGGAATTCCTGACAAGATTTAATGCATTTACCTTCAGAATATTTCCAGGAAGAAGGGAAAAAACCCGCTGTCTTAATTTTAAACACTGGGGAACACTCCAGTTAAATGAATCGATTGCTTTCAATGCAAGACTTTTTGTTTTTCTTTTCAGATGAGTTAGTAAAACTCAGTAAAACTAGTAAAACTTGGTAAATCACATTTCAGATTTCCTCAAACTGTGCCAGTAAAGGAGTACTGAAGGGGGCAGAAGTCAGTCACAGCTGACAACACATCAACTCGGGACGAGCAGTGTGTTTTGCACTGCAGCAAACAGCTTTGTACTCTCCCATGAGCACTAGGAGGCATTCTGGCTTTGAATGGTACAGAATTAGCAACCTTATTAACAGCTCTTGGTGACAATTCGAAAAAGTTAAAGGAAAAACAAAAAGAAAGAGAATCAAGCTCAGCTGTTTGTTCAGGTCACCAGCATACAAAGTAGAAATCACAACCCTAATGCAGGCATCCTGTACAGATACATTCTTTAATGCAACACGAGGCTAAACTAAAAAGAGAGGGTTGTTCCCATCTGTCTCACCCATCCTTCTTGCTCTTTGTATTCCCTTCTGTCTTCACAATTTCATTTTAAAGTAACTTATTCCCAAATATTCTATGCTTTCCTGTGAATTTGCTATGAATCCTGTTGTTTTGCATGCTGTATCAATCAACTGATACTATTTATAACCTACTAATGTAAAATCACATCCTAATCTCTTGTGTAGCACTATTCCCTGACATCTTCAATGCACTGCTTTTTTCCTCTATATTAACAAACATTTTTAACTTGTCATCTTCCTGGTTTATGTTTTAAATCTTCATCTTTTAGCTGAATTTAATGTTAGAATTTTGCAAATTCAAAAAATTTTAAAATTTAAAATTTGTTACAACTTCCGCCTTGCAAGCAAACAAAAAAAAAAAATAAAAAATACAGTTTGTAAGGACTGTACTGAAAAGACCTATATACTTATGTACACATATAGTTAGTATGATGTCTATAGAACACATTTATAAAAAACAAAAATAAGACAGTACCTGTTTGAGCGATAACTGAACTGGTGGTATAAGCATAACTTCTTTCACTAATTTCAACTTTGAAGGTGAAATTTTTTCACAGTTCAACAGAGTAACCATTGGGAGTGGTAGAGTCATTTCTTCAGGTGACTCCTAGAGTTGGCAGTACCAGGTGAAAATAAAAATGTAAAACTCAGAATAATTTCTTTTATGTTTTAATTATGGCACAGGGTTCAAAGCCTTCTACAGGTAATGGTGTTGAGGGTGTATTCTGAGGTAAATGTGGTAACGTTGTCACAAGGCACTGCTAGCTTCAGAGTTCTACAATAATTATGATAACTGGGATAAAATAAACAAAATTACAAAAGCCAGATGTACCTGATCATGTTTCAGCAGTGCAACATGTAAGTACAATGGGATGTGGCTGATGGTGGCACCAGCCTTTGCTATGGCAAGTGATGCTCCCCCAATGGCCAAGCTGCCACAAAGCACCGGTTCAGCAGGTTCTGCAGGTGGGATCGGTTTCTCTGGCACTGACTTCTTTCCTACAAGACAGAGAGCAGCAGCTGAATATTTTCTTTCTTTTAAACACATGCTTATGTATCATAGTTATATGAGTAAATACAATATTGTCATTTCAGTGTGTACTCAATGTATTAAAACATGGTAACTCATTTTCTAAAAACTTCATCTTGTCAGTTCTTTTAAATGGAACGACCTTACAAGTAAGTATCTGTCCTCAATCTGGTTTCAAATGCATTTCAAATCTCTTTTGGAGATCTTTCAGACATTGAAATCTGTAGTTTTATTTATCTATGTTTACATCTAATAACATAATTTTTTTTCATGTTCCTGTCAGTCTTCTTTGTTGTGCTCCTTAAATGCTCAGCTTTTGCATAAACAACTTGGAAGATAACATTATAACCTGATTGAGAGCACACACACTTGATTTCTTCTAATAATGATGTCTGTGAATAAATATTAAGCCTACTACAGTTGGAATTTCCAAAGAGAAAACAGGTCTTTTAAATATTCCACATCCACAGTCTTGTTAAACTTTCATAATTTATTTCCCTTTCAGCTACAGTAACTTTTACCAAAATGCTTAAACCCAAGCAGTTCTCACTGTCATACTTATAGCCAACAGTTCTTACACCAACATGTACAGTTGTTGCACCTTTGTGAAGCTGCAGTAAGTGGTCTGATTCCCACGTAAACCCAACTCCTTTGGATCCTCATATCAATGTCATACAAATTCTGCCTTCAATAAAATACAAATACTACAGCATACAGCTGATATTTTAGGAGAAACTGTTCTTAACAGGTCCTTAATTGGATATGCAGATTAGACTACGCATCATTTGCACACTATACACAAGATTCTATACCTCATATGTTGAGGACAAAAAGCCACACACACATCACTAATCCAGTGCTGAGCAACTCTGACAAATGGCAGAGTTTTTCAGAGACCCTTTACATTCCCCTACTTTGTAACTGGCATAAATTACAACCTAGATGTTGCTTCTGAAAGCACCTGCTGGAAGCCACCACCTGTTAGTGGTCTCCTGTAACAAGAGGCAGCTTAATACTCATTACCTCCAAATAGTGAGGCACTGAGTCTAATAATGACAGTCCATGTCACAATTAGTGAAAACAAGTATCATATGTGTCAGCAGAAACTTGACTAAAAGTATAATATACACCATGATGGTATCTGGATGGACCTGACAACTGCAGAATTTACGTTTCAGGTCAAAGGTGAATCGAATGGATACACATCTAACATATCAACTGGAAGGTTTTACTGATAGTATATGATAGCTGCAACCCAAGTGATAAGAAACAATATTTTGCCAACATTTTCTGCCCTTCCTAAGTAATAATTTCTTTCCTGAATTTAATGCATATATGGAGATAAGATATGATGCTTTCTTTTTCTGGGTTGGGTTTTTTTTTTTTGGCCATGTATTCTTACCTTGTTTTTCTAGTCTCACACCATTTTTACCTTTAGTAGGATTGTTTGCTTACTTCTTTTTACTCTGTACTGCCCATTCCCATCTCATCCCCTTCCTTCTCTCTTTTTCACAGTATTTCCTCCTTTCTTCAGTGTTAGAAAGAAACTACCCTTCCTCCCTCTTTCAATTGTTTTCAACATCTATCTTAATTCTATTTCCATTTTCCTGCTCGGTTCTGTGATTCCCTTTTCTTTCCTTATAATTTTCATTTTTATTCTTCATTTGCATCCTCCTCCATTCTTATTTCTCACTCTGAAGAGTAATAACCTCCTGTCTAAGCCAACTGTAAAACAAAGGCAGAAACTATGTTCAACCAATGCATGTGAATGATGAGAACACTGTATTTTCCCCTCCCTCATTTTGCTGCAGAAACTGCTGTGATCAAAAAGGTCAGGAGAGAGTAACCAAACTCTCTGAACATGAGACAGTGTATCATGTGTTCTGAAATATCCCATGTCCATGGAATACATCAGAAAGTATTTCAGGACATTTCTCAATATCTATATTGCAGAAAATACTAAAATCAAATAAACTAAAACCTGCTTTTGCTTTTTTTTTCCCAGGTGGTGGTGCTGGGGATGGAGTCTGTGGAGCAAGGGCAGGGGAGTCTTCTGCTTCTTCTTCTTCTTTTTCTTCTTCTTGAATTTTCTTTTTTTCTTCTACTTTGTTTGTAAAGTATTCACTGAGGGAAGAGGCATAAAAATTTCTGGCTCAAAATATTGTTAGACATGTAACAAGTGGACATACACAATACAGGCTAAGGAACACGCTAGGGGGTGGATTAAGTGCATCTATTTGAGCTTCTGCCATTGATTCACTATGTGATGTTGAAGTCAATGTATTTATTATATAATTATTTTTTAACAGTCATCTGCATCACTGGCTAAACAAAAAGAACCACAAACAAGTATCACAGACCTTAACACGTGCTTTTCAAATCACACTGGTTTGAAAGTAATCTCTGAGCAATCTTAGCATGAAGGATATATTTCCTTTGCATGGGGTGCAACAGGTTCTTTGGTAACTTCATGACATACAACAGCCTGGCCTGGCTAACCCAAGAGGTCACTTGTACACTGCATTATCCAAGTGGCCTCAAACTCAGACCTGGCTGAATTTCAATTACATGCATGAAGTGGAAACTTTATGCATGGGTCAGAGACAGCCAATTCAGGCAAACTGAGTATGTAAGATATATAAAGTAGTGCAAACAACACATTAAAATCTTAGTTACACTTACTTTCCAACTGAGTCCTTATTCCCTTTATCAAGGTTTCCCCAAAGGTAGAACGAATTTCTTAGATGTTGCCTTTAAGTCATGAATGTGTTCAGGCATTTTTTTTTCTTAAACACCCTTATTTTTGTATAAAATCAGCATTATTTTCATATCAAAATTATGAAATAAGCAGGCAATAATATAGTGTAGCAATGTAATATAGCAATGGATCTGAGACATGTTACAACCTAAAAATACAATAGTAGAAAACACTGAATATTCCATATGTGTCCACTAACAATATAAATTAATGGTGTATATTTCAAGTGCAATAATTTGCATAGTATGCAAGACCTACCCAAGCATCTTATCAACTTGACACTGGTCAGTAGGCTCCAAGTCCTTTAACATTGTGTTGAGTGATTCATTAACCCATTCCACAGCAGTATTAACAAAGTCATCTCTTTCTTTTTCATAAGCTTCAATTGTTTCAGGTAAAGCATTTTCAGGTATTTGAGAATGAGAAGACATCACAGTGGAACAAATCCTCTGCAAAAATAATAATAATAAAAAAATCACAATGTAGGAAGGTTTTAAACACTATTTAATTTCTAACTTGGAAATGTACTTTAAAAGACTATGAAGTGTATGCTCTTATCAATTCTACATGTACATATCTTCAAATCTGTTTGCTCCACTTACCTTTTTTCATCCTGCACCTTCTTTCTAGCCTCTTATACTTTGGTAATCACAGACATTATTCAAGTTTTTTGTCCTAAGTTATAACTACATAGACAAAAATCCTCTGACAGATCTGCTTTATACATATGTTATGCTATCAGAACAGAAAGAAGTTATTTGAAGGACCATACAGTCATTAGGACATCTTTTATTGCAGCTGTTTGTAGCCTGTTGTACCACGATTCATCAGCATTCATGCTTAATGCCATCCCTTGTGATCAGTTACTTTTGTCTTATTTAGATAATTTGAGCTTATATTTCTGTGCTGATGAAAAATAAATGATATTAAGAAAATTCACTTAAGGAAGACATCATTTACACATTTTACAGAGTTGCTTGCATTAATAGTATTAGCTTTATATACTGTGAATATCTATGAAATTACATTTAATTCAAGAGAGAGGTAAACCATAGTTTAACTGAAGGAAAATAGAAATAATTACTCCACAACAGAGCTGCAAAGACAGTAACTTGAGTACTTCAGGTTGGAGGAGAGAAGCACCATCAATTTTGCATTTCATGTGCTGGATGGGTATGTTTGACTTTATGATCTCCCACATCAACCTATTAGCTCAGTGTAAAAAAGTGCCTTCACCTATACTGTGTTTTTCTGAAAGAGTGTCACACAAAGACAAATATAAGGATACGAAAATTAAAGAAACAGGTAAAAGGTAAATGAACTTATAAGGCTAGTATGGGGTGTAAGGAAAAGCTACATGACCATTAAGTCAGACAAAAATTTAATATAAAAAGATGAACTGTCACATCCCACTCATAAAGTATTGTCTAATTCATGGAAAATGAACTTTTCATAGTTGTTGCCACTACTCTGCATGACACTTTTTAAAGTTACAACACTTAACTGTTGAGTCCCAGGGATTTATATCTGTCCATAAAGATGGAAAATAAAATGTTTCTTGGGATGAGAGAAGAGTACCTCTCCCTAATATTTCCTATTAAAATAAATAAAACAGGAAGAAGCAGCTCATACCTTGTCATAGTTTTTAACTGTACAATATATTTCCACTTCTAATGTTGGTTGACCAACTCCATCAAGAACCTTTCTTCCAACTAATTTGCATATTACTGGAGCTTTTGAATATTTAGAAAGGTAATTAGCCTTAAATGAAAGAGAGAGAACTTCATTAAAAGTCAATTTCCAGGCAAAGAGGTTTTTATTCCATGAAATATATTTCAATCAAATCCACGAGTGAACAAATCCATTACAGGTCCCTTCCAACTCAGCATTTTATATATTACAGCAAGTTCTGAGCCCTGTGAGAAAGGTGAAAACCAAGACTTCTGGTAGGCAGAGTTCTCTTTCTTCCTCCAACATGGTCTTTAATGGGCCTGATGAGTATATCAAATATATTTGGGTCTCTGTGTGTAGTTAATAAACACCAATGTCACTTTAGAAAAACGATTAACTTGCTACCTGAGGTTTACTTCCTTAAGAGTTTCATTATTTAGTCTGGTCTCAGAGAGTCGACAAATCATGACTTACCAAATGGGAAAAGTAGGAAACAGAGCTACAAAGAAGAGGAACGTGCCAATTACCAAGCAAAACAAGAAAAGGTGTTGCCAGCTTCCACTGGTGATGGCAGAGATGGGAAATATGTGTAAGACAGAATGAAACGTTTAGATTCCACTGCCACTTTCCCACCAAGCAACACACTGGGAATCATTTTTTCCAAGAGCTGCTCACTGTTGTAGTGTCGGCAGCTCCAGCATCGTCACTGGCTGAGGTTTCATTAGGACCACTGCCAGCAGTATTTTGCCAACTGAGAAGAGGTTAAATTAGTCTGACTGGACACTTGCACCGAGGCCCATGAGCCTTTCACCCACAGCTGGGTGTGCACAGCACCCGGTCTGTCACTGCTGGCCGGACACAGACACCAGCACCGCTGTTATTGGGGATGTCCACCCGTGTCCCCCTGCTTCATTTTGGTGTCCACATGAGCCACCAGCACGGGATGTGTATTCAGCACGGCCTCAAAGCACTGCTGGCCACAAACACAACCCAGTGGGAAGGGGGGAACCCCTGCATTGATTGCCCTGGCAGGGCCGTGGAGGAGCTGCTGCTGAGCCCTCGGATGGGGCATGGGGGGCACAGGGGGGTACAGAGGGCATAGGGGGGCACAGAGGGG
>JAWWEW010000166.1:28889568-28946521 GCA_035583185.1 Anabacerthia variegaticeps | reverse complement strand
AGGGGGCATAAGGGGTCATAGGAGGGGTACGGGGGGGCATGGGGGGGTACAGGGGGCATAGGGGTGCAAAGGGGGACACAGGGGGGTAGAGGGGGCAGAGGGGGGCACAGGAGGGGTACAGGGGGCATGGGGGGGCATGGGGGACAAGGGGGGGTACAGGGGCAGAGGGGACACGGGGGGGCACAGGGGGATATAGGGGAGTATGGAGGGGCACGGGGGGCAGAGGGCACAGGGGGAGCACAGGGGACTCAGAGGGGGCCAGTGGGCATAGGGGGGCACAGGGGGTGCACAGGGGACAAAGGGGACAAGGGAGGCACAGGGGGACTCAGGGGGGCACAGGGTCCCGGCCCACAGGGCCCCCGGCCGGCAGAGCCCCCTCAGGCCGCCCCCTGCCCTGCCCTGCCCCGGTACCAGCTCCCCGTAGAGGTCCCCGGGGCGCAGCGGGAACACGGCGTTCAGCGCCTCCTCCAGCCGCTCGGGCACCCTCTCAGCTCGGTAATACCGGGCCGCCTCCGCCCGCAGCCCGCCCGCCGACATCGCCGGGCAGCAAACAGGGCAGCAAACCGGGACAGCAACTCCCGGGGCAACGCTGGCCACAGCACCGCCCGCCCTCCTTCCCTCCCTCCCTCCCTCCCTCCTTCCCTCCTTCCCTCCCTCCTTCCCTCCCTCCCTCCTTCCCTCCTTCCCTCCCTCCTTCCCTCCTTCCCTCCCTCCCTCCTTCCCTCCGCTCCCCAGGGCGCTCGGCCCGCACCCCCAACTCCCATCGAACTGCCCGGGAATATCCCCCCTCAGCCCAGCCGGGCCGGGATGGCCCGGGATGCTTCGGGATGGCCCAGGACCACCGGGATAGCCCTGGGATAGCCCTGGGGTGGCCCGGGATAGCCCTGGCATGGTTCGGGATGGCCCAAGGATGGTTCGGGATGGCCCTGGGATGGTTCGGGATAACCCTGGGATGGTTCGGGATAACCCTGGGATGGTTTGGGATGGCCCCTCAGTGCCGGGCGGTGCTCGCATCTCCCTCAGAGCCCCGGGATGGCCCTGGGATGGCCCGGGATAACCCTGGGATAGTTCGGAATGGCCCTGGGATGGTTTGGGATGGCCCTGGATCTCCGGGATGGTCCGGGATGGTCCCTCAGTGCCAGATGGTGCTCGCACCTCCCTCAGAGCCCTGGGATGGCTCGAAATGGCCCCGGGATAGTTTGAGATGGCCCTGGGATAATTTGGAATGGCCCAGGGATAGTTCGGGATGGCCCAGGAGCCTTGGTATGGCCCTGGGATGGTTCAGGATAGCCCTGGGATGGCCTGGAATAGCCCAGGGATAGTTCGGGATGGCCCTGGGATAGTTCGGGATGGCCCGGGAGCCTCGGGATGGCCCAGGAGCCTCAGGATGGCCCTGGGATGGTTTGGGATAGCCCTGGGATGGTCCTGGGATAGTTCTGGATGGCCCAGGAGCCTTGGGATGGCCCAGGGATGGTTCGAGATGGCCCTGGGATGGCCCTGGGATGGTTTGGGATGGCCCTGGGATGGTTCGGGATGGCCCTGGGATGGCCCAGGGATGGTTCGGGATGGCCCAGGAGCCTCAGGACGGCCCAGGAGCCTCGGGATGGCTCAGGATGGCCCCTCAGTGCCGGGCGGTGCTCTCACCTCCCTCAGAGCCCTGGCAGGCACTCAGAGCAGGCACTCCTCCAATTTAAAAAGCCTCCACACAACAGAACTGTGTGAGATTATCGTCCTGAGAGACAGGCGGGTTGTGGTTTGGGAAGTGTCCAGGGCTGCCAAACGCGACGGAGGCTCCTGCGTTTAAAGGCCCTTTACTTGCGGTGAAAAGAAGCATTTCCCAGCCTAAATGATCATATTTTTCTTAGTCTGCAATTTCCTGCAGAAACTTTCGCTTTGTTACACTGTTCATCGGTAATTTTGTTGAAGTTACTGAAAATGGAGATACTTAAAAAGCTGTTAGCTGCACACTTCCCCCGCTCTGAAATCAATAGGTGTGGACCCCTGCTCATTGTGTGCTCTCTTCTGCAGGTGGGGTGTTAATGAAGAAAAATCCCTACGGAATCGTTTTCCTCTCCTTTCCCATCCTTCAGAAGTGGCACAGTACCTCTCCAGAGAGTTAAACCCTCCTTCTTTACAGCTGTTTTCCTCGGGAGAAGGCTCCAACCTGCCACTGCCCATTCCCTGAGGAGAACTGGCAGTGAGTAAGTAACTCCTGAGAGTTCCTTCAGAACGAGTTGATGTGGCTGCTCCTGAACTGCTCAGGAGGGGTTTCTGTGGTCGGAGGGCTGGGCGGCAGTAGTCAAATAGTGCCAGATCCGTGGCTTGCCCCAGGAAGCTCCAGTTTAATTAAATATTCCTGGAAGAACAGACTTCTGGAGGTAACAACGCTTGTGTGGTGCTCTGTGAGCTTAATCACACACTAGGTAATGCAACCCAATGCGAGAGCTGTACTTTCTGGTACATTTCATGTGCCTCTAGATCAGTTTCACACCTTCTGCCTTCTAAAGAGCTGTAAATAAAATGCATCGTTAAGACAAAGACTAGGAAAATGTTGGTCTCCTCTGGAAGGAAGCAGGAGAGCTAGTTACCCAGGATATGGAGAAGGTTGAGGTACTCAACAATTTTTTTGCCTCAGTGTTCACTCTCAAGTGCCTGAGCTGCACCACCCAAGTTGCAAAAGTAAAAGTCAAGGATTGAGAGAATGAAGACCAGCCACGTTCAAGAACATCTAAGGAACCTGAAGGTGCACAAGTGCATGGGACCTGATGAAATGCATCCATCAGTCCTGAGGGAACATGTGGATCAAGTGGCTAAGCCACTAGCAATCTTATTTGAGAGGTCATGCAGTCTGGTGAAGTTCTGATTGGAAAAGTGGAAACGTTACCCACATTTTTAAAAAGGGAAATAAAGAAGAACCAGGGAACTACTGGCCCGTGAGCTGCACCTGGGTACCTGGCAGGTTCATGGAGAAGATCCTCCTGGAAACTATGCTAAGGCACATGGAAAATATGGGGTGACTGGTGGCAGCCAGCATCACTTTACTAAGGGCAAATTGTTCCTAACAAATTTGGTGGCCTTCTATAATAGGGTAACAGTGTTGGGGGATGAGGGAAGAGAACTGATGTCATCTGCCTGGACTTGTGCAAACCACTTGACATTGGCTCAAGATGAGCCAGCAACGTGCACTCACAGCCCAGGAAGTCAAACGTACCCTGGGCTGCACCAAAATAAACGTGAGCAGCAGGTTGAGGGAGGTGATTCTCCCTCTTTACTCCATTTTTGTGATATCCTACCTGGAACATCCAGGTCTGGCGGCCCCACCATAAGAAGCATGTGGACCTTCTTGACTGGAGTTCACAGGAGGGCAACGAAGATGCTCAGGGGGCTGGAGTGCCTCTGCTATGAAGACAAGCTGAGAGAGTTGGAGTTTTTCAGCCTGGAGAAGACTCAGGGAAACCTTAGAGTCCCTTCCAGTACCTAAATGGGACTCCTATGAGAATGATGGAGAGGGAAATTTTACTAAGGCATCTAGGGATAGGACAGAGGGTAATGGCTTTGAACTGAAAGAGGGTAGATTTAGATTAGATATGAGGGTGATGAGGCACTGACACAGCTTACCCAGAGAAGCTGTGGGTGCCCCATTTCTGGAAGAAAAGAAACTTGCCAGCTTTGCCTTTAGCAAAGCAATGAGCTGAAGCAGATTGGTACTCAGGTTTTTTAATAACCCTGAATTCTTTTTTTTTAATTAACTCTTTGAAATACTAGTAGGGAATCCCCTCAAGTATTTATCATTTTTGGTTCATGATCAAGTGAATGTTACATGAATTATCTGTATGGCAATGTAATTTCCATTAACAGTAATAGTAATTTTAGCATGTAGAAAGAGGGTGGCTTATCCTGTGATCCTCCCTATTACAAAGTAGTTAACTGATTAAGGTTAGGATACCACAAGCCACTTCATACCATCGGTGAACTCTCTGCAACCCCATTATCTTCATTAGGCTTGTGTGGGTGTAATTAATTGGTGTTTAGTTACCAGTTGTGTTGAATGAAAAGAATTTAGTTCTATTTCTCTTAGTTTTATTGGCTGCATGGTGCTAACAGGCTAAAGTGTAATTAAAAACTCTCTAATCAAAGTATATGTAGCAAGAGCCAAAGGAAAAAACCCAGTGAGGTAAAACCTGTGTTTAGTGTAACTCTGGCCTTTGAAAAATGAAGATGCATCAATTATATTAACATGTACATTGAAAATGTACAAAACCAGCTGTATAAAATTGGAATGACAGCATTCCCAGGGGTGTGCAGTAACACCCTCAACAGATTTTCCCCCAAATCTTTTAGATTGTGTAGTATTTTGGATGCATGAAGACATGGGTCGTGTGTTTCTTTTAAGAGCAACTGTACATAATTTTTAATCACCTTCTGCCTTTACCATAAACCTTTTGCCAGGAAATAAATTATGATCAGCTTTTCTTCATGTATGTTGTGTGCATTCCTTTTTTCACACGCATCTCATTTGAGTATATGAATATGTGGTGCTAATCTGGCATGCTCTAAACCTAAATATAACATGGCATGCTTAGGTGTCACATGAAGGATTTGCTTTTTGCTGTTCTAAAATGCTACTTTAAAGATATAAATTTGGCCCTTAAATCAATTAAGATCATGGTCTCACTGCCATCTGTGTTCTTGTAGGATTTCACAGAAGAGTAATGTGTGCTCATTCCACTGACAGGATCTTGAAGTCAACTCTGAGTACATAAAATTTGCACAACACAATAAAATCAGGATTGTCTTTTTAGTTTGGTGATACAATTACTCCTGTACAGGTACATTACTGCTTTTGAGATATTTAATTTCTTAAATAAAAAAGGACTTTTAATGTGTTTTTGTTTCTTTTTATACCCAAAATGCTTCCATATGTTTCATTTAATTTGTAATATTCTGTGTTCTATAAAGAACAGACTCCAGTAACAAGCTAAATATAACTACATAAGAGTAAACAAAAGATTCTCTCCTTGGACATGGCTGAACACAACATTTATATTGGACATCGGGTCTAGATAAAAACCTTCCAAGAACTTAAGTAATATATATACCACATATTTGGAAATTTCTAATAATTATTTAATATTATTATAATTACTTCCCCCCCTGCAGCACTATTATTTTAATTTCCAGAGTACTCCTATGAGAGTTCATTTGCCTTGAGTAATCATTCTCCGCTCCAATGGTTACTTCAAGTTGAGTGGGTTTTAGTACTAATTTCTTTCTAAAGTTTGAGGATCCTTCCTGTGGGTCTGTTCAGCTCCTGCTGTGCAAGGGTGAGCCTGGCCTTCTCCAAAGGAGCCTGCTGAACCACAGTGTGAGAGCTCAGAGGCTTTGATTTATCCCTCTAAAGGTGGCTTGGAACACACACTATTTAAAGACAAGTTTTTGAGCTCATAGAAGATTGTCCTCAAATTTCTGTGCTACAAATAGTTTTGTAGTGTGTAGTTTTTTTTAATTTTATGCACATGAATGCCAGGCTTCTTCTTGGATATCAGGAGTTTGCTATGTTATTTAATGCATTTTGAAGTCACTCTTATGAGCTTTAAGGCATTATTAAAGCCTACCTAGTTCAAGGACCCTGACATGATGGATTACAGGGATATTTGTGTGTATATTGTCAATATCATACTCTGAAATGTTAGCACACTTACAAATATATCCAGAGTCTGAATGTTACCACTTTGTGAAATTCATATTAAATATTTTCTATGACATGAAAATGTGTGCTAATGCACCAGTTACTGCATATGAGGTATTGACGATTTCAAAGAGGATGTAGCAACATGGCCATAATACATCTGCAATTTATACAAACCAGCAATCAAAATCAGAGATGAACAGAGTTAGAAAAGTGGCAACATGTACTTCAGTTTTCTACTTCTGAGGCTAGGTAATTACTACTAAAGCAAAACTCACTTTTACATAAACCAGCAGAATTTATTCTTGTTTGTCATCACTTTTCATGGCCAGAATGGCTTTCTTGATGTTCTAGTTTGAACCTGTAGTTCAAAGAACAGATAGAAAATGTATTAGAATGGAATTACTCTTTTCTACCTGTTTGTTCAAAGAAGATAACTTTCTGAAAATAATTACTTCATACCTTTTCAAGAGTTCTGAGCACTAAAGCACCTTTTTTCTTTTTTTTTTTTTTTTTGTAAAAAATTCCATTCATTACTCTCACTGTAAAGATTTTTGCAGTAGATTTTTTTTTATTCCGTTTTTTTTTAGCTTCATCCTCCAGGCTTTGCATCTTCTTCTTTCCTTTTATATTGAATTAGAAACCTAAATTTGCTCAAGTATTTGAAAAGCAATACTTGCAGTTCCAAATACAGAAACTTTTGGGGTGGTTGGAAGCAGTCTGTAGGTTATTTTACTGGTTAGCAGAGCAAAGGCTTACATCTCTGAGAAGCAAAGCCTGACTAGAGCAGATGGACTGGTGATCTGGTGGGTACGTGGAAAATCAAGTCTGAAATCTGAGTTAGTTACAAGTATGTAACAGTTGAAATTAATATCACAATAAGTGAGAAATAGTGTTAACTGAGTTCTCAAGTCCTGTAACTTGTGGATAGATTTTAACAGAAGCCTTTATATTTCTTTCCAGGAAAAGTGACGCTGGCAGCAGAGGGGTTTAAGGAATCCAAATAAAAAGGTAATTTTTGCTCTGCTACAGAGAATTGGGGCATTCCTGCTCCTCTGATTTTTTTTTTTTCCCCCTCTTAAACACGTTTTTTTGGGAATGAACTGAGTATGGAAGAAAAGGAAGAGTGGCATTTTTTTCCCCATGGTATATCTCCTGATTTTTACAACCTTAATCACTTGGGGCATGTCTTGAACTTTTAACCTTCTTTCCCCAGCACTGATGCAGTGAATAATGGACTCTCCTGCTTGACACATAACTAGATTGCAGTTCAAAGTGGATGTCACAAACACTATTGCACCATCTGGAGCAAAAGCTTGACTATCATTTTGTGATAAGCCCATAAGATCATATGAATTTCTAACTGACTTCATTTTTTTCCATTTCACTAATTTAGGTTTCTTTATTTCAAAAATATGTTGGTTTTTTTTTTCCCCAAAAAGCTTGCCTCCTGTTTTGGTAATTTTTATACAATCCCCAAAGAATTTTCAGATCTTGCAGGAAAGTCTTATGACATTTATAACCATTTTGATCCTTTTTTTTTTTTTGCTATAAACAAGATTTAAATAGTTCCCCTGAGGCTGGGGAAATGCTGTATGAGCTGTGGAGATAAAATTCTCTATTTCCTCCTATTTCAATTGTTGTCTTTAATAATATCCTTCAGTTCAAGACTCATTTAATTAAAAAAAAAAGCAAAGGAAATATTTCTTTTATTTTTTCTAAAAAAAAAAAAAGGCACATTTTTTGAAGCTAGATGTGATTGTAAACTGAAAAGCTTTTCAGAGTCTGACTTCTGAAGAATACATAATAGTTCCATATAAGACACTCAGCCATATGGTTTAATAATATCCAGCTGATGCAATGAAATATGCCTTGTTTTGTAGGAATAGAATCTATTGGCTGGTCTTACTGCTTGGAGGTGTATTCATCTGTGAAATACTGTTTTTATAAATTTAATGTACTGATAGTATTGTATTAAAAACTACTTGTGGGGCTTGTCTCAAAGCAGCAGATTTTGAGGAAGCTTGTGCACCTTTAACTTCCATTGGAAGTGAATGAGACTTATAAATCCATAGCATTTTTGACAGAATGGCTTGAAATTTAAGAGTTCTGTGGCCATGAGGTAAGTTCAGTGAGTTTGTAGTGTTTTGGAAAAGATGTGACTATTGGAGAAATAACCAGGCATGGTGCATTTGCACAGAGGGCATTAGTTCAAATTTCAAATTAGTTTGAGATTTATTTTCTAAAATTAAGCAGTGGCTGATACAACCGTAGAGACAGTGAATGCTTCTAAAACAAAGCCTCCATTATCTTCTCCAAATATTGCTAAACATGCTTCAAGATTCAGATACTTATGGGCAAATGTAGAAATATTCTATTTCTGAATGTGACCTGGTTTTGGAATTGAAAACTTTACAAAATAAATAAGGTAATTAACATGATGGCTTTTAGAAGAAAATCCTGTTTAATATTAACAGGGTATTTCAGATTCCTAGAGCACAAGGATACAGCTCTCAAATGAATTTTCACAAAATTGATCTTTCTTTCTCAAAGGTATACTATGATGTAAATTACAGAATCACAATCATTTAGGTTGGACAAGTCCCCCTGAGATCATCTGCTCCATCTCACCTGCTCAGGCAGGGTCCACTAAAGCAGGTTGACCAGGACCATGTCCAGTCAGGTTTTGAGTGTGTTCCCAAAAGGTGACACCATAACCTCTGGGCTGCCTATTCCAGTGTTTGACCACACTCACAGCAAAAATTACATTCTTGTCTTACACTGAATGTGCTGTTTTAAATTGTGCCCACTGCTTCTTGTTTTGCCAGTGGGAACTACTGAGAGGAGTCTGGCTTCCTCCTCTTCATTCCCTCCCAGCAAGTACTTATATACACATTGATGGGAGTCCCCCTGAGCCTTCTCTTTTCCAGACTGAAGAGTTCCAGCTGTCTCAGCTTCTCCTATTGTGAAAGACACTCCACTCCTTTAATCATCTTTGTGCCCTGCACAGGACTCACTCCAGTAAGTCCATCTCTTTCTTGCATTAATTGCACTGATGGAATTGCATAGCAGTGTTTGGTTATGGTGCATTGATATGGTGTATTTCATTGTATTAGTGTAAGAAAAGTTATAACTGGAATTGTGCTTAAGAATAGAATTCAGTGTCAGATTCTCAATTTCTGCCAGGATTTGTGTATTTATTAGAAAACATGCATGTTGTCTACTGAAAATATTGCCTACTCACTGTATATTGTACTGAGAGGAATGTGCCTTTAACTTTATACAGAACTGCTGTTTTCTAATCTCCATATCTTACATATAGATAATGAAAGCAACATGAGGGGAGGAAGCGATAAGAATTTTTTGACAGAAACCCTCTAGAACAGGAAGAAGATAGTACATTTGCACTTGTGTATTTTGTGAAATGTACCCAAAGCAATGGGGACAATATGAAAAACTCATAAACCAGGCTTCAACCAGGAAGCAATCACACCCATTGTGTCCAAATATCCATCATAAAAATCACCACGTTCCTCAGCAAAGGAGGATGTATTTTTTGTCAACTGCTGATGCTTAGTTAAGTCAAAAGTAGTACCAAATGTACACCACTGTTACTTGCCAGAATGTAAAACTTCTATGTTTTCTGACTGTGCCAGTATATTAGTTCTCAGTTAATTAATTCTCCATGTATGGGGAAGGGAGCAGTCCATTATACACATAAAAGAACATTCTGGCAGTGCAAGCTGTGTATAAATAACTAAAACACAGAAATTATTTTGAGAAGTGCTTACTATTGCTCTATTTTATCAGTTAAATTGTACTGTAGCACGTACAACCTTAAATCCACAAAATGCTATTGGATCCTCTACTCTTCACCTCCTGGGTATATCAAGCATGTGATCTATGAGTTGAAAGGCTTTTAGGCTTTAATTTGAGATGGATTACTGCCTGCTTGCTGCAAAGTATCTTCATAAACAGCATAGCTCTCAATCTTGTGTTTTGATTCTCCCCATATCCTGTGAGCATTGACTATAACAAGCAAGAAAAAGAGCACAGGAACATCGTACATTCCCTGGCTCCTTGTCAGAAGATAGCAAAGCTTTTCTTTTGTGTTTCCTACTTATAAATGGTCATTTTTCCAGGACTGCCATGGAGTGTTTGTGAAGCTACTGCACTAGTCTGCCCTGTAAAGGGAGTTCATTCAAAGGCCATGTTTTTTCAGGACAAGCATCAGTAGCAATTACCACTTCCAGCTTTTCTCTAGAAGTGTGAGTTTGTGTCAAGGGCTCCAGAGTCAGACTGCCAGCCTAAGCTTCAGACACAAAGAGAGATCAGTTGCCTGTGCCACAGTTCTTGATGTTAAAGTTTTAGATAGAATTTCAAGTCTATTTTTAACAAATAAGTTGTGGCACTATTTGAAAAAAAATGTGCCTCTTGCAATTATAGAGTTTTGTGAAAAGAGCAAGAGGAAATGGTATTTCACACGTTTCCTGAATCCTTTTACTTCACTGCTGGAAAACATATCATCCAGCAAAAGCTTTAAAGTAATTCAGAATAAGTTATAAAATGGACTTTAGAAGTCACTGCTTAGTTTAATTGGATACCTATACTATAATTCATTCAGATTATCAGGGAGCAAGCTCTACTGAATGTCGCTCTATATAACAAAATGTAACCATGAAATTAGTTCTAAAATAGTTTTCCATTTCTGAAGTATCCAGTGTATGAACAAGTTGTGCTCTGGCTCTATTCTTCATGTAATTAAACTACTGTAAGTCTGTTTGAATTATACTGCAAGGCTGAAGTCTGTATCTCTCCATATACAAGTCATCAATTTGGATGCTCATCATCCAGTGATGCTACAAAATCTTATAGTTGCCTACACTGGAGTTCCTTACCAAAAAAATAAGGAATGTCCCTATGAATAGTGATTCAGCTGCTGATCCAGCTCTCCATCCTTTTCACAGAACTCTAAGAAACTTTCAAAAGCTATTTATTCTTTAGGAAACTGACAGTAAAAAGAATTGATGGCTATGACTATGTGATGGTGTATTACTGGTGACAGTGCATATGAAGTATAGCAAAAATGTGATTTGGAAATGGATAAAGGATGAGGCTTTGTGCAGTTTGTCCAAATGTGCTCTGAGTAAATTTTTTGTATGGGTTTTTTCCTGCTTATTTGTACTGCCAGTCAAACAGATGGGGATCTTGATGTCATACAAAATCTCTAGAGCCTGCATCCTTTAGTGATAAAAAGCATTATGTCTGTGGGTGCGCTCTTGAATTGTTCATCAGGGCGTAACATCACGTGTTAGCAGTGACAGCGTGTGTTTCAGGTGAAGAAGTGAACTAAATAGTAGCCTGAACGATTTCTGGTATTTTAATTGTACTTAGATTTGGAGTCTGATATTTACATGACCTTTTCTTGGTACAGCACTTTTCTATCAGCTGTCACTTTGTAAAGCTACAGAGCAGAGCTACACAAAACAGGGTCTTGTTCGAATATTTGGCAAGTCACTCTTGCTGGCAAGTGACTAAATCAAAAGGGAATTAAGCTCATAGCATTATTTAATAACTCTACTCACTTCTTCAAGCCATTCCAGGTTTCCCCAGAACATCTCCTGCATGCAGATAATATTTTAAGATTAAAAAGAAATTGCATTAGTTTGGTTTCTAAGAAATGGAATGGGAAGTGGGGAAAATGAAAACCAGGTGTTTGCATCATATTGCCATATAAATTAGAACTAAATGAGAGAAATACTTCCTTATGTGAATTAGGATGCACATATTTACATTGTTTAGCTTCTCAAAAAAGTAATGAAAATATAAAATATGCCCAAAATGTTTATTATAAAGCAAGATCTTCCAGGAGAGCTGGCCACTGCAAACTTGCTAAATATACACACAGATACATCCACACGTAGGAGCTGCTTCTTTTTTGCTTCCTTGTTCTTGAACTTCACTAAGAGCTTTCAATTGCTCTGACATTTTCAGCAAAGGAAGTAATAGTTGTTGCTGAGCAGTGTTCTGCAGGCAATTATCTTATCTGATTGTTGGAGCAATCCCCACTAGAAAGGAACCAATACGATCAAGTTAAATCATTACAGAAAGGCAAGAGAAACAGAGGGAGGAACCAATAGAGGGAAAAGGGGCTCATCTCATTAGCGGGTGCCTGTGCTGCAGGGTTCAGAACAGCAGACAATGAAGTTACCCTGTAAGACAAAGCTGTGGAGTTGCCTCCTGTAGCTGTTGACAGGTCTGAATCCTCTCTTTCCAGAGCCTTTTGTGGCTATAGTGCGAGGCACCTGCAGAAAATGTGCCAAAACCAGGCAGGGAGCACCAGCTTTTCAATAAGCTGTCACCTCTCTCTCCCTTCACCCACCCCTCAAGTTCCCAGCGGGAGAGGAGAAGCCATACTGAAGAACTAGACTGGAAAATAGTCATGTGATGGGAAAAGGGGTCACATACAGACACTTTACAGTTACCAACTTTCTGAGCCTTGTATGGTTCAGCTTTTCAGGCAATTCCTAAAGAGCATTTATTCTTTTTCGCTAATAGTGCTTTTAAGCTAAACACCTCTAAAAAACTGCATCATGGGGATAAACAAGCCACCAGATGAGAATAGTCAGCAAATATATATTTTTAATATTTATTTCTTCCTAATTCTGCTCTGAAAAGAAAGACATGGATTTTGTTTTTCTTAATTCATTGATAAACAATGATTTCAATACTGCCAAAATTAGCTGCTCACTTGCTCTCACAGCTTAGTCAAAGGATGAAGCCAGGCTTCCTACATGGATTTCTAAACTTAATATTGTGCTTTAAAAATCTATATCTAGAATTTCATGTTGTTTCAAAGCCTCTACATACTTGTTTAAAAATATAATGAAAGCACTTGTTTGTATGAACATATACACACACTAAGAGAGTAAGAACTTACATGACATAATCTATAGTATCAAAGTATTTACAAAGGAGGTGTTTTACCCATCCTATGAGCAGACACCCCTTGAGTGTGTGAGCATATTTTTGTGTACCATGTATGTGTGTAACATTCTTTTTGTTTTGTCTGTTATAGAATGAGAGATTTGCCAGGCACCTCTATGAAGATACGGTTTTCTGGTTTTCCCTGTCAGGTAATGTGTGGAAGTGCAGTGCTTCTCCCTTTGTACTGAGTTCATGGTTGAATAGGACTTATTTAACAAACTGGACAAGCAGGAATAAGGTGTTGTCATGGTTTGACCCCAGCCAGCAACTAAACACCACACAGTTGCTCACTCTCCCCCCTGCCCCTGGTGGGATGGGGAGGAGAATTGGAAAAAAGGTAAAACCTGTGGGTTGAGGTAAGAACAGTTTAAGAATTAAGTACACTATAATAATAATAAAAATAATACTAGTACTGAAAAGGGAGATAACAAAGACAGTGAGCAATAAAACCCAAGTGAACAAGTGATACACCATACAGTTGCTCACCACCCACTGGCCTATACCCAGCCCATCCCCCAGCAGTGATCAGTGACTCTCTCAGTGCTCGACTCCCCCAGTTCACAAACTGCACAGGATGTTCTGTGATCTGGAATACCCCTTTGGCCAGTTGGGCTGTCCCAGCTCTGCTCCCTCCCCACTTCTTGAGCACTTGCTCACTGGCAGAGTACAGGGACCTGAAAAGGCTTTGACTTGCTGGCAACAACTAAAACATCAGCGTGTTATCAGCATTATTCTCATGTTATATCCAAACCACAGCACTGTGCCAGATACTAGGAAGAAAATGAGCCCTATCCCAGCTGAAACCAGAACAGATACATAGCCAAGTTTTGAGATTTTTCTTTTTTTTCCCTGGAAACAGTCAGGGACTGGAACTTCTGGGTAGGCCAATGTGTGAGAAAATGACAGTACTGTTATTTCATTTTTTAAAACATTGTTCTGAGAGAAAGAATAGCTTTCCATTGGCTGCAGAGAAAGACTGAGGAGTTGGGTTTTGAACCAATGTGTTCAGTATCTTAATCCCAAATCCTTACATAGACTGTGTTAATCCCTTATTACATTTGTACTTTATTTCAGAAGGCATAAGTGATAGTCCATGCAGCTAGCATGTAATGGAATGATTTCCTAGCAAATGAAAAAATCTTTGGTGTAACAAAAGTGTTGCTGGTAACATAAGACTGTTATAGATTAAGGGAGAGAATTCCAAAATCTGAGCTAATACAGTCTTTATCTGGCCTAAGGAAAGAGTCCCGGGGAAATAATTTGTAGCCTCCATTGGAGGAGGAAGGAGCTAATGTGTTCAGACAAAATAAAAGTAGTCTGGTTTGGGGCATGTTCGTAGGGAGTAGGCATAAAAAACTGAAAGACTGGACACCTTTCCACATCCTGTCCAGTTCTTTATTAGAAAGTAAGTAATAATTTAACTTTCTTGTATCTCCTATCTTCAAAATGTGTGCCAAGATTTTGGTCAAGTATTGATAAATTATAGAAACTCCTCAGTTAAAGAACCTGCAGAAAAAAGCTGAGTACTGATAAACTGTCTTAAGGCTGCATTACTCTCCTGTATGAATAAATAACATTTCACAGACAAATTGCTGCTAGTGGGGACTTAATTAACGTAGGTTGCTAATATGCTTGAGTGGTATTTTTTGGTAATCTGTCAAAGGTAATGTGCAACGATTAAAGAAATTACAAAGAAAGAGGAGGACAGTATATTCTTAGATGGTCATCCTTTCACATTGCTGTAGAATTGCTGTGGCAAACAGTTGCAGGCTTACTGGGTTAGGTACCTATTCTTGGATGTAGCAGAAACGAGAAAAAATATACAATGAATACCCTGAGAACAATCAGATGAATGTGGGATTGTGTTTGTCTCTGTTCCAGTGTAGGTTATGCATGCTTTCCCTTTCAGATGTCCCCTTAGGCATGTTGCAGGTAAGATTGCACTTAGTTGTTTGTTCACTCACCAACACGCTTCCCAAAAGGCAAGAGTTTGTGTCTGATTGTTTAAGACCTTGCTTCTTCTTTGAACATGTCTAGTTCCCTTGGAAAAACAGTCTCTACCTCCCCATCCCCCTTTAGAGAAAACAAGTGAACTATTCATGCAAAAAAGTGTGTGTGTGGTTGGGAGAGTGGGGGGGCGTGCAATGCCACCGACAAACCCTATTGAAATGCATTGGCTGTTCATTTACATTCACACTTTTTTTAATAAAAATGTTAACTAATGATGTTAAATGCTTTGCCAAAGGTCCTGGCGGGTCAGTTGCCGAAGTGCCATTTCTGCCTAATTAGGGCTCTTGTGGCAGCCCAGGGGCCTCCTGATGCAGTGGGTGACAAGCCGGGAGCTGACAGCTTCAATCGGCTCCTACAGGAAGGTTGGGCTGGTCATGTTTTCTAACTCAGCCAGGTGTTAGCTGAATGTAAGGGGGGTCTTGGCCAGACCTGAGCATTCGTTTGATCTTCCTTTATTTCACTTGCTCTATTTTGAGCTCTTCCCTTTGCCTGTCCCATCTTGTGTCAAGGTCAAGAATGAGCTTGACTAAATCAGCAATTTCACTTATCTCTGGGAGATCATTAGCAGTCCTTCTACCTCCCCTCCCCAAATAAACCTTAGGCACTGGTGCAGAAACAGCACCGGTTCCAGAAACCAGGCACTGGGCAGTCCAGATATGGAAAGGAAAAGGAATGCATGCAGATCCTTCCCTAAATAATATTTTTTCTACTTCTTTGTTGCATGTTTTCCTTATCATTCATATATATTAAACTCGCTGAGTTTAAAACACAAAATGCTTCCACAGTCATAATTAAAAGACTCGAACAACTATGAAATTTTATGTCATCACTCCTATAGGAAAAGTATTTTTAAAAAAATAGCAAGAAAAGTAGAATAAATAAAATTTCCCTTTGACTTCACCTGTTTCTGAGTAGCACACTGGCCATCTCCATATGTGGCCACATGCTTCTGAACAGCTGGCCAGTTTTAGGCATCTTGACAGCTGACAGCTCTGAAATTGGACCATAAACATATTGGCTTTTAAAAATGTAAATCTTTGTTTGATTAATCAATAGCACTTTTACTTCAGCTGAGTTGTGCTAGTTTATGTTAAATGAGAAAACAGCCCTTAAAACATAAACACGTTGCTGACCATTGTGTAAATAACTTAAGATTTCAAACTGCTTTATCCAAAAATGGCACAAAGTATTACAGTGATAAAGGAGGGGAGAGTCATTTACTGCATTTCTTCAATATCAGGTGAATATAATTTCCAGAAGTTGACTGGTTTATAGATCTTACAACTAAGATTTGTTACTTCTCACTTTAAGCTGGTGAGTTTAACCATTCCATATTTACATAAAAGTCACTACATGCAGGAACTGCTTTGGCCTCTATGGAATGAAACCACTGCTGCAGTAAAAGGCAGCAGTTAGATAATAACAGACAACTGGTTAATAATACTCAATAATATTAAGGGCAGGAAACAATAAAGGAAATTATATCACTTGATAGCTGTAACCATAATGTAATGATAGGGTGTGTAGGGGTTTTTTAAACAGGAAGACTATAATAGGAAACAGTTGCATCCCTTCTTATTAATGATTTTAAACACTTCCTCTTTCTTTTTTTTTTTAAATTTATTTTACTTCCCCTTATCTCTGATCCGAAAGAAAACTCAAAAGTAATTCCTCTCTGGAGAAAACAAATACTCTTTTGTTGTATTCAGCAAAATTGTAGCTATGAAACAGTAGAAAATAGGAACTGACAGCTGAGAGGCAGTTATATGTTATGAGATCAAGATCAATTGGAGTGTAATTCCATTCCAATATTTTAATAAAAATCAATTTCCACTGAAGGCAACTATTATAGGAGCAAGACATTTCAAATGCAGGACAGTTGCTGGCTAGGTGACAAACCATGGGGCAATTTCCAAAAGGGATGTTTTGTTTCTTTTGGCAGGGTTTTTTTTGGAAAGGTAGTTTTCCTTGTATAATTAATGTAGAGCTTCTTCATTGACACTTGGAGTAAAAGAGTGGGAAGCAGAATGCTTGCTGTTTCTATATTACTAATTTCCTGCAGTTTAAAAGACTTTTAGCTGCCTTTTAGTAATGTTCACTGGTTTTGGAAAGTTGGTGATGTTGACAGTGCGCAGACATTTTGCCAGGTAGGTCCAATGGGAGGATTATGATTATGTAAATATGCAGTGGTAACACCAAAACACCCACTGTGAATTTGATAATACCAAATCATAATTGTCTGCATTCTGTCCTCTGTCTTCATATGTAGTTTGACTTGGTGTCTACTGTCACAAAATATGCAGGTCTGAGCAGAAATACTTCATAAAGTAGACAAAGTGAATTGAGCCACAGACAGAGAATCAGGTTTTGCTTATTTTCCTCTGAATTTCCTCTCCATTTCTATGATTCAGAAATGTTTCTTCACCCATTAACTATTAAGCATAGAATGCATGCTCAAGCTGAATATTTCTGTTGCGCAAGTTTAGTTACTTCCTTTCTTTCGGACGAGCTACTTCATGTGTGTATTGTTCTGAGTTCTTTAATTATTCTCATTGATTTTTGTAATTTTTCCACATTTTTTTTTTAACAGAGGAAGAACAAGCCCCTTTCTTTAAGTGTTTTCTGTATGAATCTTCAAGAAAATTATGGTTGATTTACTCAGTCTGACCAACAGCTGGAAGAAAAGATGTGCACAGATGGGAAGAATTCTGCTCCTGTGCAGAAATCTGCACTGCTCTGAACAATTGCTTTTGCTGCCACAAGGTAGATCTGAGTGTTTAGAACTGGTACTTACTTTAGACTACAGCTGTCTGTAGCTGTCTGGAGTAGCCATGACCTTGGAGATACAGTGTGTGTTAGCAGTCCTTCCTGATCTCACTGACTTGGAGGAAAAGGTAGTGCCAGTCACCTTCTTAATAGAGTCTTTTTAATTCTTTTTGCAGTTTAGGGCAGGAACAAACTGTGAGGCCTGACCACTGACCCATGAATCCAGTGAAGATTCACCCACTGACCTGCAGTTAGCAGTGATTCAAGGCTTTAATGATTCTATATTTTCCCCCTCTTTTCATGTTTTCAATCTTTTATTTCTATTTTCATATCAGATCAGTAGAATCCATCTGTTAAAACTAAATACAGTGACATGAGGTCTGAAAAGGTCAGGAGCAGAACAGATTTCTTACCTCCAGATGGAAGCTTTAAAACAACAGGGAATAATTACATACAAATGCAAGAATGGTCAGGTAACTGATCGGATTTTATCTGCCTGATCCTTGCATGATGCGAATAGAAGATCGACCTGTCCCTGAACTCTCTTGGCAGCTTCACGGAATGACTTAAACAAGATCAGCTAAAACGATTATACTGGATGGGTTTTAATGATTAGTCAAACCAATTTATCAGCTTGTTTCTCATTGGTACTTTCATTCCACCACAGTACACTGGCTGACTTTACAGACTGGCTGCATCTTGTTGACAAAACAGTTTAAAATTTTGGAGGTACAGCTTTTGAGTTTAATTGATAAGTCACTTCATAAAATGTCTATGCATGTGACATGCATGTTGTGATATGTCAGCAGTAGGCAGTCATTGAGTTAAGCTGCTGGAATTCTCAACTTCTTAAGAATGACTTTTTGGCAATGTTAGGTTAAAATGTTAGAACATTAACACCAACACAGGCCTTCCAAGCCTTCCAAGCTCACAAAATTATCCATTGTAGTAAAGACAGAGTTAAACAGGCAAAATCTGTAATAAAATCAGTCTAAATATTCCTACTCTCATCTTGAATATCTGGAAAAATGAGCATGAAAAACATGGAGTGCTTTATTGTGTTCATCTAAACTTTAGGGGGTCTGTTGAGGAAAGAGGATATTCCAGCTGAACATAATAGAGCAAATTCCAGAATGATTAGAGACTGTGATGTCTAATTAATTAGCTTTTGTGGTAGTTAATTAAGTGGTCAAGAGTAGTATGTGAGGCAATAAAGTCTGCTTCTAGCATTTAGCAGAGCCAAAGGTTATTTATAGGGTACTGATAGTGATGTAATTCTATTGTACTTGAATAGAAATACATTCATTAATATGTTTTAAGATTTGTAATGTTTTTAATCATGAGAAAAACAGTAAAGCCCATTGAAAAATCTTGTAGTGAATACATGGGCAAAATTACTATCTATAAACCCATGTACTAAATTATTCTCAGATATTCATCCCTAGGATTTAAAAATATACTTCCCATCAGTAAAATGGGCAGGCAAAATAAAAAAAATTATTCTTAAGAACAAAGATGGGAATTTTCTATGTTTTTTAGTAGCTTCATTTTTTTTTTACATTATTCTCTCTATCTAGGAACCAGGGTTGACTTTAGGATTGCTTCTGTGATTTATGAATCCAAAATTCTGGGGTTTTTTTAGTGATTCCCTGATGTCTAACACTGGAAAGGCAGTAAGACTTATGAATATAAAACAACATAGTATCTCCAGGACTTTTGTAAGGTTGCTTGGCATATCACTGTCAAATCCTTGAGATAAGTTTTAGATATCTTGGATGTATCCAGTAAGGTGAAGCCACTGAATATTGCTGATAACAATTTAGATGTCTCTGTTGACTATTCACTGTTGATTGGCTGCCCCTCAGTTTTTATTTCTGTGTAATGGTAGCATGAACACTGCATAACTTACTGCAAGGGCCATCTTACTTGATACCAGGACTGTGTGCAGATAAACAGTTCTGGCATCTGAGTTCAGTCTCCTCATGGACATTCTGATTTAGGTGTTCTTCATCCTTAAACTCCTTGAGGACAGCCAGGCCAGATCCATAAGGCCCCTGCTGTCTCTGGAAGGACCATTCATATGCAGAACAACAGATTGCATCAGTGTTTAGTGTCTTCATGTTTGAACTCGGTTGAAGTGTTGCCCGGACACACAGCCCAGACATGATCTATAATGTTAGAGTGTTTAGTAAGGTTGCACATCCAATGGCACATTTGGGTCCTGCAGGGGCAGAAGTTAGAGGTCTTAGAGGGAGGAAAAACAGATTGAGAGGGGTGGAAAGAGTAAATCAAGTATGCCTCATCCTACAATGACTTATGTGGAATGAGTAAGTGTCAAGAGGTAATACCAACCCTGTACCTTTTCCATACAAACACTTTCCCAAATATGTAAGTTTTTTTTCCATTTCTATGCCCAATACAGAAATTGCACAATGTTCCCTTTTCACTTATCTGTCTTTTTGTTGAGACCTTCTGCAGCTTGTGGTAATAAATTTCTTTTCTTCTTTTTCTATTATTCACACTTAGAGACTTGTACTGTATCTCCAAACCTTTCTGATAGATTCCATAGAGAAGAAAATGGCTCAGGGGAAAAATCTTTGAATGCATTTTTTGAAAAATATTAGGACTAAAGCTACCTTAAAACTCCCTGCAGGTTTAATGAGAGTGCCTGTTAAATTTTCTGGGTATGGAAGAGTAATTTGCTAAACAAAATCCCTGCAATCATACCTTAGTTGCTTATCTTTTTTATCTTTTAAACTTAAGAATAAATGAAAAATTGATCTGTATGGTCGCTGAAACATTAAATTGTCTTATCTGTCACTTGTTCAACATCGGCTGCTTAAAAGGGAAAACAACAATCACAATCAGTGGTTTCTCAGTGCCTAGAAGAAAATAGAAGCTATAAATGGACAGATGAATTATGTGCTTCCAGTGGTTTTCAAGGGAAGCATTTACTGAGGGAGAAAATTGTTTTAATCTTATAACAACTAAGGAGAGTAGAGTTAGTAAAAACATGGAACACCTACACATAAACTTAATTTTTGTTGCATAGGAACATATACAAAGTAGCTTTCAACAAAAATGGCTGGGGAAACAAGCTCTTTTATTGTTTGGTATGCTATTTTATATCTTTAACAAATCTCTGAAGCACCCAGGGAAATCCAAACACAGGGGGTTAGTTGAGTGTTCAACCTTTATGGTATTAAAAAAAAAAAACCCAAAAAAAAAAGGTAAATCTTTTTTTAAAAAGGAAATATAAAGTTATGTGGTATATCTTTTCTTATTTTGAAAGACTGGAGGAAATGAATAAGAGGAAGCTAGACTCAATCCCAAACAAAGAGCAGCCTCTGCATTCTCTTCATTTCCCTGTCCCATGTTTGTTTCTAGATTTTGCTAAGGATCTACTGAAACAAAATACAGAGTTGCAAACCTGCCAGTAGGAGACAATCATCTCCTCTTTCTGTGATTAATTAATCCTGGCCACTAGAACAGCCTTTCCCTCCTTTTTATTTTCATGTCCCTCTGTTTAATGTTCAATAGCAGAATGAAACAAAAAAAAAATCTGGGGAGGGAAAAATTCTAAGCTTTCAGGAATTAAATTGTTTATTCTCTCTTGAAACGTAAATGAAGTACTGGACATAAAAAGTAACGTAGATTATTGGTTAATAAAGACAGAAATGTAATATCTGAATCCTTTGTCATGATGAGAAGGTATTAAGAATCAGAATCTGATCCTTAAAATTAAGCTGGTTTTTGACTGCAAATCTAGAAGCCAAGTAAGGCTAAATAGAGTTACCCTTTTTATCATCATTGTAATGTATTGCCCAGTGTAATAATGGGATTTTCTTATGGCTGCCCTTTGTGCAGTTGTGGGAGAGCTGCTTAACCTACTAGGAATACCGGGGGAGACGGGAGGAAGGGGGAAGAAGATGACTGAGGATGGGAAGCGAGGCTGTTCCTTTGTTTTAACTTCCAACATGTGCAGAGCAGGGAACACAAAGGCAAACTGATATTTAAAACACTGACTTTTGCACAAAGTGGCTTATCTGCCAAACATTTTCAATAACATTTTCCTTTTCTTTCTAAGTGAAGGCATTGGGATGCAATGCTTAAAGCTGAGTAATGCACGGGAAATGTAGATCCCATTCCTTCTTCCACTGATGTTAAAGTAGAGGTGTAAGATCAACTATTACTAGAGCTGTGAGCAAAACTTAAGAAAGGAGAAGGTGCTTTGTTCTGGAGAATTTAAGGTTTCCTAAGCTCTTCTTGCAGGCACATTACAACTTTACATACAGCTAAAATGCTAAGCAAGTTTCCATCTGCTTCTGCTTTATTTCGGTGGAGCCTCATTGTGGGAGGTGCATAAGACTCCACCAGTAAAATCACTTTGAAGGCAGAGTTCAGTTTCTTGGGTTAGTGAAAGAACTATAGCAAAAGCCATTTGTAGCTGGTGGTAGCACATGTAAGAGTATGTATTGGTCCAAAGGCAGTGGGTGGGATATTATGGGTGAAATGTGGCAAATAAAGTCAAGAAGTTACGGGAACAGAAATGCTGAAGTTCTTGGTTGGAAACTGGTAACTGGGGATTCAAATCTTGTGTGGAATTCTGACAACTGTTTTTACTCCAGAATGCCTGGATTCATTTGACCATAGGAAAAAAAAAAAAGAAGAGGTGAACAATATCTGGAGGGGATAATTTTTATTTCATTTTGGTCAGAAATAGCTGTCAACAGCAGTAGCTGTAAATGCTACAACTAGAGAGGAAAATGCTTAGAGAAAGCAGATACACATTTTGCTCTGCAGAACAGCCTTGTTGATAGAGTGCTGTAGAAGGGTAAGCCTGGTGCTAACTAATGACTCCTCTGAATACTCAGACAGTTTTCTTACACAGTGAGGGTGTTATTGATACACCTCCCTGTCTTTCAAACATACTCTGAATTCTTTAAGTATTTGACTCCTAATGTTTATATCTTTTCTATGTTACATTGCCACTGTTCACTACCTTATAGGATGAATAACAAACTTACACATTCCATTTAGAAGACTTTTTACCATGAATTAGTATTTGTAAGTTTTAAACAGAATGTCTATTTGGGATTTATCCACTGTCACTTACAAAATAACAGTATTATTTTAATTGCATTTGATTGCTTGGGATAGGGTGGCCTACATATTGTTTCTTATGGTTTTTTTGGTATTTGCATCTCTAGAAATGAAATTAAAAAAATGCACCAAAAAGATTTTCCAGCTTAGCAGATGTTTAGGGTTCATTACATAAAAAGTGAATGGAATTGCACATTAATGAGAGTCAGAAAGTGTAATAGGAGTGACCAATCTTTAAGGACAGAAGTCTTCCGTACATGTGAGGACTGTGGTTTTCAAGTATGGTGAAAGATTTAGTGCCTTAATGAACAGATGCCTATGTTCCAACAAGTAAGATACTCTAAATACATCATGGTTGTCAATGCAGATTCTGCCAAAGAGAGTTCTTCTGTCAGATAAACCCTAAGATCCTAATTAGTGTAAAGACACAGCCTATCTAATTTTTATCTTGGCCTTATTTTACTGGCTTTTGGGGCTATATTGTTGAGGAAAATTGTTCAGTTCTGCCTCTGTTTATGCAGTGCTGTTCCAGGTTTTATGGAAGTCTCACAGAGGATCGTGTGCATTAGTGGAAGTCTTCTGAATCCATCAATATGGAATAAAAGGTACCCAAGACAATGTGGAAGTTTCCTGCATAAAGGTATTTCTCAGTTCTTGGTCTTCTGTGACACACTACTAAAGGTGATGAAAAATCAGGCCAGAGAAAGATATGTCAGCAATAAACAAAATTTTTGTTAACATGCCTGTCAATGAAATACAGGGGGAAGGCTAATGATGAGGAGGAGAAGAATTAAACATGTGAAAGAATCTAGAAAATCAAAGTTTGTAAATAACTGCAGCCTTGAGGCTTTTCATATGTCAGTCACTGGCCTTCTCTGCTGAGAGCCACTAAAATGTTTACAGTGCTTTTTTTGGGTGGATGACATTTAAAACCTCAGCAATGAAATACTTGCCTTTTTCGTTCTAAGTAACTGCATACAAACATGTACTTAAGAAATGTAATTTTTGATTGCCACAAAGAGAGACTCATAAGTAGGCATAAATCAGTTCACAAGTGTTACCTTCACCATAAGTACTTCTTTATTGCCTTTATATTCTGTAAATCAAGAAGTCAAAAAAATCAAAATTCATGTTGTTGTCTCTATGTCTCCAATGGCTGACCAATAAAAGCATAAGGGTAAAGTTAGGGTCAACAAAAGGTTTCTTGTGGAAGTAGCAGTCAGATCTCTGAGTTCTCATCATATCTCTCTTCTGCAGAAATTTCATGAGAAAACAAAGCCTATGAATACAGACATCTTAAGTCTCTGGTCTTTAGACATGAGTCTCCATGTGCTGGGGCACAGGTTCCTGTGATAAGCATATGTGCAGTCATTAAAGAGCTGAATCCTGCAGCACACAGCCTTGAGAGGGGAGCACACCTTCTAGCAGGGCTCCTGTCAGGACTGGGTCCTGCTAAAGAGCACATTCCCCAGCTGCAGTGCCAGGACCGTGACCTTTCTTTTGCTCCTTGACCCACACATCAGATGCAGCTGGTCAGATAATCACAGAGCAGAGTGACCACCTGCATCTGATGTGTGGGATCCAAAAGTGAGAGAGGAGACATGGCACTGCCACGTAAAAATGTGCAATGCCAGCAGTGACAGAGTGTGATACAAAAGAATGAGTCAGTGCATGAGACTTGACAGGTCTGCTTTATAGCACAGCTGGGGATTCACCAGATCCCACAGCAGAGGGGAGTGGGAAGGGAAGTGCTCTGTGTGCTGCCAATTCCCCCTCTTTGCAGAACAATCCTTAGAAGTCTGTTTCTGCGTGCATAACTTACCAGCCTACCTAATGAGACTTGCAACAGGAAAACCACAGCTAAGTTTGTCTTACAGATAGTGTGGAAAGCACTTCAGCATAAGAAAACATGATTTTAACCTCTTCCCCGTTTATTTTATAGAGAGCTCTTTTTAGGCGTTCAGGTTTTTTGAGTCAATGTTATCAAAGCTACATGTTTTGACAGGTTCTCTCCTCTGTGTGTGTATATGGAAAGGTTCTTCATGTACGTCCTAAGTTGAGAGATATAATTTGAACAGAGAAAATTATGGTTCATAAAGTGCTCTTGTTAGGTGACATGACTATGCTTAGTCCACTGCAGGACAGCCTACACAGAGAAATGCATATTTCCATACAAATTACAGTATACTGCAGCCAAGAGATCAATTAGAATGTCTGCGACCAAGAACTCTCAAGTGTCTCCATTCACCCTGCTATTCAAATGAGACAGAAATGCGTTCAATTGGTGTAAAGAATTTGAACTCTTTCAGGGAATGTGTAGAGACTGCCGCAAAGTGGCATTCCCCGCGGGGTGGGACTTGCAGATTCTGTGAGATGCAGCAGGGAATTTTAAGGGTTCTGTAACGTAACATTTTGTCTCCTGTTGAGAGAAAAATTGCAGAACCTGCTGAATATTGTGGAAAGAATGAGGATTTTTCATTGGTCAGATATAACTGGCTATGCCAGCTCTCTCTTCTGTTACAGCAGTAAACTTGATCATCTTAAATCTGTGCTAGATTTCATTTGAAAGGAACTCAAAGGATTTTGCAAGCTATGTTGCAGATACAGCACCAGCATGTCTGGTGTTGAAAATAAGATCTTCTGGAACGAAACATCACAGGAATAAAAAGTCGTAACTGTTTAACTATGTATAGCAACAGTTCATTGATCAAGACAGGAAATTCAGGTTTAAAAAAACTTCGAAAAGGTAGAAGCTTATGTTTCCAGGGCAGTAGAGTATGATATTGTCTACTCTTTTGATAAGTGCCTCAAGATATTCATTTGATCAGAAGTTATCAAAATCTGTGTTTAGCAATTCAAAGTGTCTGCCTTTCATCAAGATGAACTCAGATCCCTCCCTTTGACTGGAACTGTAAAGTTCAATTCTTACTCAAGTCAATGAAAAAGCTCCCATTGACTTCAGTAATACAGAAACAGAACACATCCCAGTTTTCCCAGCTTTCACTCAATAAAAGTTCTTACCAAATTAAGTCATTGAAAAGTAACAGAATTTTAAAGTTAAAAATAGCTTTAATTATTTCTGCATAATGTATTTATACAGAGGTTGATAATATTTTAAATAGTTTATACTTTAAATAGTGCGACATTCATATACATTAGAATTTTCTGGAAATATACCGTTCCTATAATATTTTTAAAAATTTTCATTACTGAGTGATTTTAAATATATTTGGTGAGTTTTAGGCAAAAAATGCTCCTCCCAGCAGTTAGCAAATCTTTTTTTCCAAGGCTAGCTTCTCCCATTTAAAAATAATCTTTAACTGTAGAAAAGATGTTAAACTTAAAAGAGAACTTTTATTCAGAGGCAGGATTTTTTCCTTAATGATTTCCAGGTGCAGGATTGATAAAGGAAGTCTCATAAATTGTTGAGAAGGGCAGAGTTTGCAGGTGTTTCCTTTGGAAATCAGAGATCCAAATTTTCTGATAATCTTTCTATGTTTGTTCCTGTCCCAAAAGTTTCATAATATTTGAGGATGCCTCTTCTTCCTCATTCTGCTATCTGTTTACAAAAGAGCTATTCTTAATGATTGCATGACCTGCTGGGTGTCCAATTGGGAACAATCTTTTGCATAAAGGGATATGGGAGCTCTTTTCTGGTAGGAACTGGCTCAGGTTCAATATTAAATGTGGGTTTGCAGCAAGTTCAGCCTAAAATTCTCAGAAGCAATTGGCGTTTAGCAGCTCAGACAATTGACTAGGGTCAGAATCTTCACTTCTCACTGGAGACCTTCCATGCTGCAGAATGTTCTTAAAAGCTTAAGGGGGAGTTGTGGGATGATTCCCCTGGGGGAGTGCAGTGCGTGGTGTGCTGGGAGACAGGGAACAGGAGCAGGCGGTCAGGGGGCTCCAGATCCCGGGGGGGCAGCCATCCCCCAGAGCTAAGGTGTGTGGGGAGCACTCAGGTTTACCCAGGAGGTGGCGAATGCAGGGTGCTTTAGCTCAGTGTACTTACCTGTCTCCTGTTACATGGATGTGCAGCGCACACTGCTGATTTCAGGCTGTTTTCTGCGCCCTGGATCTCTGCCATCCCCTCCCCACGGCTGTCCGGGCTCGGCTCCAGGGACCCGCTCTCTATACAAAGCAGCAGGACGCCCTCCTCTGGATTGCTGTGTCCAGCTGCACGTCCTTCCCACGCCACATGCGACACAAACGTCAAAATAGGGATGAGGGTCTGTGAAAGGCTTCCTTATAAACTCTATTTTCTGGAACATAATGGAAAATTATGTAATACAGTATATGGCATAACATTGAAAACCTGTGCGATATTCCAGTGTATCTGTCCTCCCAGTATGACAGCTAAGGGCTACACTATAATAAAAGGAAACTGAATATATAAAGGTAATGAAAATGTGTGTGTTTTATACACACGAAATTATGCATATAGATGAATTTTACAAGTCTGTATATAGCAGTACCAGAAGCAAAGCAAATTTGACTTCTTACTAACTTTAGATCAGAAAAATATTTGTTAGTACATACCAGGATATAATGTAATTGCACTATTGATTGAGTCAGGAAGACCTTTTTCCATGGATGTGCAATAACAAACACCTGGTGTGAGCTTTGAATGCAGAATAACTGGTATGAGCTTTGAATGCTATCTTCTACAAGCAAGTTGTTTATTTGATAGTAACAACTGAACTGCTGCTGAAGTGCTGCTGCAATCCTTGTGAATAAAAATAAAGACAGCCTTTTAAAGCAGGCTGGTGCTTGTTCAGTGTGCAGTAACAGCCACAAGTGACAACCTGTGACAGCATGCCCTCTCAAAGTCAAATTCTTAAAAAGTACCACAGCAGTGTGATACAAAACACCAACAGTGGTCCCCAGGGCTCAATTCTATGGCCAATTCTGTTCAACATATTAATTAGTGATCTGGATGTAGGGGGGGAATGCACCATGAACAAGTTTGCTGATGATGCCAGACTGGGAAGTGCTGTTGACTCTCCTGAGGAACAAGATGCTTTGAAGGGGGATCTTGATAGATTGGAGCACTGGGCAGTGATTAATGGGACGAAATTTAGCAAGTCCAAATGCTGGGTTCTGCACCTAGGATGGAATAATGCCAGGCACAAGTATAAATTGGGAGAAGAGTGGCTGGAGAACAGCCCTGCAGAAAGGGATCTGGGAGCACTGGTTCAATATGAGCTGCAAGCAGGCTTAATATGAGTCAGCAGTGTGCTCCGGCAGCCCAGAGGGCAAACCCCACCATGGGGTGCATCAAATAGCACAACCAGCTGGTCAAAAGAGGTGATTATCGGGTTGTGTTCAGTGTGGTGTGACCACACTGTGCATGCTGTGTGCAGCTCTGGGCCCCACAGTCTAAGAGTGATGTGAAGATCCCTGAATTTGTCCAGAGGAGGGAAACAAAGCTGGTAAACAGACTGGAAAGAATGCCCTGTGAGGAGTGGGTAAGGACTCTGAGCTTGTCTAGTTTGGAGAAAAGGAGTCTGAGGGACAACCTCGTTGTTCTGTGGCTTCCTGAGGAGGGGACAGGGAGTGGGAAGTGCTGAGCTCTTCTCCTTGGGATCCAGTGATAGGATGTGTGGTAGTGGTTGAAAGCTGCACCAGGGAAGGTTTAGACTGGACATGAAGAAGCCTTTCTTTATTGAAAGGGTAGTCAAATACTGGAAGAAGCTTTCTAAACAGGTGGTTGATGGCCCAAGCCTGCCAGTGTTTTGGAGGCATCTGGACAATATCCTGAATCACGTGCTTTACCTTTTGGTCAGCCCTGAAGTGGTCAGGCAGTCATACTAGATGATTGTTGTATGTCCCTTTCAACTGAACTATTCTATTCTATTCTATTCTATTCTATTCTATTCTATTCTATTCTATTCTATTCTATTCTATTCTTCTCTACTCTCCACTCTCTACTCTACTCTACTCTACTCTACTTTACCATCCTGGACAAAGTGCTACCTGCAACTCTTGACTTCCTAGCAATGTGAAAGTAGATGGATTTTTTTAAAAAGCAGGATTAGCTATTAAAAACAAGACTGCAGGGAAGAAAAAGAAATAGTGATTTTCTTCTGCCAGCTGCATATCATTGGATTAGCCAGGACCTTGCATGAGTGTTTCAAAGAGAGGAAATGACTAGCCCCATGTGGATGTTGCACTTACGGCAACCATAATCTTTTTTTCTTCTGTAGTAGACTAGAGAAGATGAGGGATGGTCTCACTGTTCTGTATCTTGGAAGATCAAGCTGTAGATCCACTAAACTGTTTCTTTTGCACTACTTCCCCTTAAATTTGAGATTCTGAAGAGTTCACCTTTGGGTTGGTTCATCGGGATCCAGAGCTGAATACTTAGGATTAAGACAGCAAGAAAGGATTGAGGGAATGACTAGAAAGCCATTTGTTATTTCTCAATTTAGAGAAGCAATGGAAGAGTAGATATTTGCATAAAAACACACATATATAAAAAACTCAATATATTTATTCAAAGAACCCACACATTTTATATTAATTGAAAGAAATGGAAGGATGGCAATGGTCTGCATTAGAAACAGTCCACTATTAAAGTAAAGCAAATGAAATACAGTTCATTTTGAATAATGTTATTGAACATTTTTTATTTTCTAATATGATGAGGGAATCAAATTATTTTTTCCTTTTTTTAAAAAAAAAATCCTTTCAATAAATAACCTGAAAGCATAAAGTACATTATTAGCACAATAGAAATTAAAACTAGGAAGAATCTGTGAAAACATCCCAGGACTAGTCCATCAGGTGCCGCTGATACGCTGAACCACACGATGGCAGTGTGTTGTTGGATAAAGACAAGGCGTCTCCTAAACTGGTTTGAAAACCAACTTCATAGATTATACTTTTACCTAAGGTTACAGAAACTTTTAGGCTCATCGAATCCCAATTTTAGCACAAGGAGGATTTTTCCAGGGATCTGGTTAAATATATCCATAAAGAAGCTCTTTATAAAACAACAGAAGCTTCTTTCCAATAAATCCTAGAGCATGAGAGTTACTTGAAGAAGTAACAGCTTCTTCTCAGCTCCAGACTCCATGACCTTGTGAACAGCAGATTGTCTTTGGATGCTAAATATAACTCCATGTTTCCACTCCTGCTGAAGCCAATATTAAAACCATTGTAGTATTTAGTGAGAATTGGATTAGTCTTATAATTAGGGATGGCAAAGAAAGATCACAATTCTAATGTGTTTTGTAAGAAGAACCACAGAATGGCCTTTGAAGGGTCACTTGCAAAAGTCTGGGTCAATGTTGTGACTCCCTTTAAAATTCAGGCACTCTGGTTTCATCAGTGGCTGGTGCCTCTCTTGAGGTGGAGAAAGAGGCAGCAATTAACTCACTGACAGATAAGGAGAAATGGAGTGTCTGAGTGCTTGGAGTCTGATCTTTCCTCAGTGTCAATTAGTGGTAACTGCTAAACTGAGTGTTTCTTGGAAGCTAAGATTTTGTACATGACCTTTTGCCTTGGTCATTAACTGCCAAGTCAAACAGCCTCTGCATTGCTCTTGGCTGGCCCTATAAAGCAAAAGAAAGGAGTGGGGGAGAATGATACTGCAGACTTGCTCTGCCCAATTTATTTATTTGGTCTAAAATATTCTTATCCATAATCCACACCATAGCTTTAAAACAATTGCAAAACAAATTGAGCAAACAGTACGACAGGATTTTCAGTGGGAGACAGCCCATCCCTCCCTCCTCTCACATTTGTTGAAATTTAACTTTCTTCCAATGTGTAATGAAGGAGTGTCACAGTGTGATTTGATAGTTGAGTTCTGCTAGATTAGAGGCAAAACAAACTCCAGAATTAGGACTCCTTTCCTTCCCCTGAACAGTTCTGAACAGAGAACTGTTATAGCTTAAGACCTGCTCAATGTGAGCTGTAACAGATTCGTGAAAGGGGCTGTTTCTGAGGAAATCAAACTGATCGTTTTGGCTGAGATTTTTAAGGTAAGTAAAATGTTTGAGCTTTATATTCTGTTGGGTTTTGTAGCCTGGATTTCTGTAGGAGCAGTAGAAAACCCCCAGCTTTGTGGCTTTACAGACAATTATGCATCCACAGACATTAACTGAAGAACTTGCACAGGTGCAGTCAGTGTTAGCTCCATGTGCAGCATCCTACAGTGATTTCCAGCCAGTGGGGGATCAGCTGTCCAGCAGAGCAGGTCATACAGTCCATGAGCTGCTTGGGCCATGCCCTTTCTTGAGAGTGCCTTAGGGACAGGCTGCAGCCTGGGTGGGCAGTTGACAGCAGCCACCCACTTCTATCTCCAGATTATTTCCTAAGTGACATCATCTGTTCATAATATCAGATTTACAATTATAAAATGCTTTCTGGTATTTATTGTAAACATTGCTTTTCTTGCTTTCATCCTAATGCAGGTTTTTTTAACAGTAAAAAATTATCTCCCACTACTGTGAGTCTGACCCCATATTCCTCAGATTCATGTCAGAGGTTGGGTAACACTGGTTTCACCCATATTAGTTAGCTGCTGCCTTCTGAAGGTAATTAAATATGTACTACCCAAACACCTTAATGATTTTCACTTTTTTCTGAATCACCTCCAATTTCCCATTAGGCTTTGTTACAGTCATAAAGATTAATAACAAAGATTTAATCCTGTTTCTCAGTTTCCAAGTCATCTTAATGTAGCTCAAGACAAAACATAGCTATCATGAAGGGAACAGCAGGTTCAGCAAGAGATTAAAAGAGCAGCGTGATTCTGAGTAAGCTGTAGACTTAAAAAAATAAATAAAACAGAAGAGCTGCTAAGAAACAATTAAAGGAGCCACCCAGAGAAAACACCAGTGCTAATGTGTTTCATAGCATCAAAATGGCATTAAAAATTTTCAACAAGCTAAATCTATGGGATAGTTAATAACAAATGGGATAGTTAATCAGATATGCAAAACATATATGTGATGAAAGTAAGGACAAGGTATATTAAGTGATGATTCCAGTGATGGTATTTCAGCAGAGAATTTTCAAAAGAAGGTGAGAAGTTGGGGCTTCTCTGTCACTTGCTTTTGAAAATCTTTTCTATAGGAAAAGACAACAGGAAACTGTTGATATAGGTCATAAATTATGTTTGTTTATGCAAATATTTATGTATTAGATACAAGAGATCTTTTGGGTCAGTTTAGGAGAGGTCACATTTTTCCCACTGATGTTCAGCTGGAGACTATTCATTCACTACAATTATTTAAGAATTCTTTGCTCATTAACTCTGAATCGTCAAAGTTTGCAGGTGAGCACCTTTCTGGTACATTTCTGAGCTGACACTAATGTTCTAACCAGCAAGGTGAAGAGTTTCAGTGACATGATGTAGCTGTGTCCCTTTTTTTTTAATCCTCAAGGTCCTAGAAATTACTGGAGTGTGTAATTAGGACATCAGATTTGAATTATTATCAGAAGCAAAGGAAACAATCAAGATTTAGCATAAGAAAAAACATACACGATTAAACGAAAACTGCATGTCCCGAGGTAGCAATTCTATATTTTGTGATAGCACTTCAACTTAAATTTCTATCCTATTTTGCCTTCTAGGACACGTCTGACTTCTTTAACATGTTTCCAGTCTCCTGACACAGTTGACACAGTTGCAACAGGGCTGTTGTACAGTATTGAAAAGAGAAGATGAACAATTACAGTAAAAGCTATATAATTTAAAACGAAAACTTTAAACTAGTTAATAAAATCCAGAATTGAATATGTCAGGGCAGCTTCCCAACTCTGAGATTGCTGCCCCTGAATCCCAGACACCTTTGGTTCACGTGGCACGTTGTTCACCTCCTGCAATGGATCTGTTAGGTGAAGTATGGGAATTCACTATATCTGCTTGGGCCTAGGTAAAGGTGACTCCTGCCTGCACAAAAGTACTTCCAGAAATATCTAGGACATCTTCAAGAAGCAAGAATATTACTAATATCTTCCTTGATTTTGTTTACACACCTGATCCTCTGCTTGTGCTAACTGGTTAGTGGCTGCAAAGTATGACTGGTGTGCGTGCACTGCAGGGCAGATGATGGTGTCAGCACTTTGCCTGCCATCTTCTCTTTGGGAGTGTTCTGTTTCACCATTTGATATTTTTGCAGCATGTCTTTTCTTCTAGTTTCTTGGATTACATAGCAGGTTCATAACTATTCAGGATTCCTTCTGATTAAAGACACTTGGTAGACGTTTGAACTAAGGTTCTCTCTTCTGCCTTTGAACACTACCTGGTGAGTCCAGTCAGGCAGAGCTGTCTGTCAATAGAGATTTGTCCAATCTCAATCTTAAAAATTTCTTGTTATATGGAAAATAAATTGCTCTTATAAAGCCCTTTGAACCCTATTTGGTTTTTATACACTTTACATAACAGTATGAACCAAATACAGTATTCCAGGTTAAGAGCATCATGTTGAACATAGTATCTGAAACACAAATTTTTAATTCTGTTCTTCTCTACTTTGCATGTTTCTTGATAGCTGCTGAGTGGTGTATTTGCCATTGACTGCAAGCTTTTTTGTGGTATTCATTTGGAATTTAGTGGTATGTACAGGATATTCAGTTTATTCTGCCTGAAGCTGCCTTGCATTTGTTTTCCTTGTGCACTGTTGGGACATTGTTGCTAATCTAAAGTTACCAGTGTCTGATTTTAGATACACATCACCTTTCACAGCGCTCTTGGTCTAAAATACTGTGGTTCTGCAACACTGGGAATAGAACAATGAGCTGGCTTCAGATTTACACTGTTGAAATTGTAAGGAGAACTTGGTTGATTTCCTCCATGAAGTAAAGCTTGCAGATCAACTTGGATGAAGGAGAAAGGTCACATCCAAGGGCAGAAATTAATCAGCTGTGTCATTAGCTGTGCAGAAAGCACTGGCTGTGTGTTTCTGGAGCTCCTGTCATAGCACTTTTTTGGTATGCTGAATGCTGTGCATGGAGATGCCCAAAAGCAGATACAGTGAGGATAACACTGAAAAGGCATGAATATTTCTGGCAGTGACTGAGTGGTTATAGGTTTTGTAGGAAGCACTGCAAGAAACCTCCAGGCTACTTCATCTATGCTGAGAAGAAAAGGTAAGCTAAGGATACAAATTTACTGTAAAATTCAAGCCTTAGGACAAAGAGGGTTTGGTCTGAGTGGTGTGGCATTTTTTGTTACTTTTGTGAAATGCAGGGCCACAATCTGAGACTTATGTTCTCTCAGACTAGTTTAACTTGTAATTCAGATTTTTGTTGATTGTTCTTGCATTTGGGTTTTGTTTCTAAGATGTGTTCAATACATAGCCAACACGTTGGCAGCTGTGGTTTTGGTTCTCTATTACATGTTTGGATCTGGAGGGGCAAATCAGAGTGATGTTTACCCAAAAATGCTACTGGATTCAGGTTTGCCTGTCAGCTCAAAGACTGCGTGATTGTTTTGCAAGGAGCTGATTTCCATTTTGTTCTTGCCTGAGTATGTTTAACATCCATTGGCTTTAAAGAGGGTCATGCAAGGTTGTTGAGGGACAAAACAAGCACTGCACAAACAAAATAGATAATGAAGAGTGGATTTCTGAAGACAATATTGTGCCATTCTGAAGACGTCCTTGGCAGTTCCAGAATGCCTAGATAGCAACAGCTGCCAGGAATGCTTTTATCATCTGTGTTTGCCCAAGAATATGCAACCTTTCCTTTCAGAGGTTGGCCTTGCATGGTTTTCTGTGCCTCTGTCACCTCCTGAGTAGATTACCGTAGTACATGGTATCTTGAGTAACACATTACAATCATTGGAAACTTTGGCCGCTCTGGAAAGTGGTTGCCGCCTTATTTAAAGAGAATGATTCAACTGCTCAAAGTCCTGAAGAATTTAGATCCAGCATGGTTTTGAAGTCGTCTGTCTGGATGACTTCTAACTGCAGAAGCTGATGTAATAGTAAGAATACAGGCTTAGAGCCTCATGTCCCTCCTTTCCTTACTTTAAACCTTGAGGAAGATGGATATGAGGAGTTAGGGAACTTGGAGCCAACGGGAATTTGTTTAACTTGCATATTTTCCACCTTTTGAACTTTTGATTAGAGCATAATATTTTTCTATTCTCGTAGATTTTCCTGCAGAAATGATCGACTTCAGTAGGAAGGAGGAAGGAACCTCTACTGGGGAAATTCTGCAAAGAATTTAATTTGTGCCTTTTTAGCAGGGTTTTGTACGTTTGTAGGTTTGTGGGGGTGGCATGCCTGCTGCTTTGTGGGGATGGCTGTCAGGCAAGCAAGTATGAAGTTGTGGCCCACTTTTTTGTCTTGTACTGCAAAAATACCTGCCTTAGTTCCCCCTTGGTTATTTTAAACATAAATCCACATTTGACTTCAGCTTTGCATCATAAGTCTATTTAATTTAGGCCTGTAAATTAAATCTGGTAGTGCACAGTACTGGGGTGTGTGTTTCAGATTATGTTACACTGCAGAACTGAGCAGTGAAGACAGCCTGGGAAGCAGCTACCTGCAAACAAAGATCCTGGGCAGAAATGCATCCCTCAATGGATTCGTACTATTACATCTCTTTTTATAGTCAAAGTGGGTGTCTCACATTGGTACTAGCAAACTCTTCTGAATTCTCAAGAGATTTTGTTTTTTAGAGAGAGTTTAGGAGACCTTTCCCTTAAAGATTTAAAATTTTTAATGCTTTTCGGACTGATTTGTTTGATTTCTTGTGTTCTTTGGGTTTTGTTTTTGTTTGAGGGTTTTTTTTGTTCATTTCATTTTGGTTTGTTTTTTTTTTCTGTGACAAGTGACATTATTCACATGAAGTTTTCTAAATACCTCTTGCTGAGATAAAAAGAAATTCAGCTGGCTCAGACCTAGACCTTTAAAGGTATTTGAACCCTTCAGTCCATGACACTGCCTGTCTCCAATGAGCTTTGTAGCTAAATCAAGTCCTCAGTTTCAGGATACCCTCCAGCAATTTATAGGGAAGAGTTGAGTAACCCAGAGTAACCACATATGTCAGCTGTGTGAAGAGAAAATCTTACTAGCCAAGACAGGAACATCAAGAACTGTGATGAGACTAAGATGGTCTTTGAGCAAGCAGACACTTCCACTGAGCTTCCTAAATGTTCGTTGCTTTTTTTTTTTTTCCCCTAGAATTAGGGATATGTCTAAATCATCACCACAAGGTTGTGACCAAAAGACAAGAAGGAAGTCGTAGATATGCCTGCAGAATGCTGGTATGTCCTCTGTCTGACTTGGAAAGGTCCTGAACTTCCATATTTTGATTGCAAGAGAAAGTTCAAGTCTCCTTGTTAGAACACCAGAACACATTTTAGGAAGCAGGGAAAGACAGGCACCTCTCTCTTCCACTCTCTACATCTGGACAGCTAATCACCTTTTGGCTTAGGAATGCTCAAAGCATCTGGAAGGATCAGAAAGCACTGGCAGTGGAAACAGAGCAAGTCATGCTTTCAAAATCCTGCTTCAGTTCCTGAGGCATCAGCTGGAGCTGAAATGCAGAGAGTTTATTAGCTGTGAAGGAGTCTGGGCATCTGCCAGTTGGCAGTAACTCTGGTACCTACAGACTTAGAAATATGTTGCAGTAGGACTTGGGGAAAGCAATGGACCCTGACTGGTGAGCAAGGGAACCTAGAAAGAGACCAGTCCATCACTCTTATCTAGTGCATCTGCTCAGCTGTACCAGTTGAGGAGGGCCAGCCACATACAAAGACAGATTGCAAACAGAAGAGCCTGCAATGACAAGGTTTAGCTGTGGATTGAAGGGAATAATGATTGCAATTACTCATCTAAAATTCTGGTTTTGTCTGTAAATGTTGCCACATCGATAGGAAATTATGGTATGTGTCCACATAAAACTCGTTCACACGTAACACACAAGATTTCAAATATAAGTACAACTGCTTCACTTCTTTGTCTGAGATAACTGTATGTATTGAGTCACTCAAAGTCCTTGAAATTTCAAATGCCTGTAGGAAGGCACAGATTTAAGAGAAATACCTCAAGGCAAACTTAATTTTCTTTCCAGCAAAAATCCTTGTAATTGCGAACAGACTATAAACTTGCAAACACATGGGTACACAGGAACATCTATTACCAAGGGAATACACTTGTGCCAGTAAAGTTGTCCAAGGACCTAGAAATGGAGATCACTTTACAGCTGGCTTTGAAAAGCAATTTTGCAATTTTCTCCTATGATTTTCACTAAGGATTAGGTGCCTCTGTGAATTTGAAAATCAAGATAGGCATCTAGCTATATCTGAGTACTCTAAATGCTCTTCCTGATGCTCAGCAGCTGCATCTCAGAGAAAGCAGCAGTAAGTTAGGCTCTTTGAAAATCTAAAATTAACCATTCAGAATCAGTGAGCACTTCTGAACTATTGTTGTCCCCACCTGAAGCCTTGAGGAATACAGAACCCTCACAATTCCCGTGCTGTGCTATGGAAAATGAGTTATGGATGCCTGTGAAAAACTGACTTCATAACCCCTCATTTAAGTTACCTCAAGTGCAAAATTGATATGATGAGAGGTAAGTGTGTTGCTTTTGTAAGAATTAGATATCCATCATTGAAAAGTTTGAAGAAGGAAGGGTGACTATAAATAATTATTCATGGCAGTGTTGGGATTGCTTACATGTCCATTGTCTGCATGATCTGTTTATAACTGGGAATACAATTTTAAATTAATGTCATTCTAAGCCCATTTGTCTGCAGAAAGTGCCCCTCAGATCTTGCATGGGTGAACAGGAAAATGTATTTGATACAAGCACCCTATCTTCCCTGTAGCTATATACATTATTTCATGTCTTATTAACATAATCTATCTACAGTGAAGTTTATAGGCCTTGACAGATAGCACCTCGGGTGAGAAAAAGGATGACAGAGAAAATTTACTTTTACAAAGTCAGTCCCTCTGAATCTGTTCCTGGGCAACTTGACACCAAAGGCTGTAAACATAGTCTGGAATCTGAAACCTTTTCTGCAATGACCTTGTTTTTGCAAATACTATTCTTATCTCCTCATGCTTATTCTTCTCTCAGCCATCACTCCTTGCTATAAATTCCTCACCATGTGCTCCTGTTTCTTGAGCAGTACCTTCCTATTTTTATTTTTTTGTTTACTACCCATTTTTAAGTCATGCAAACTGAAGACTTACTTTATGCTAGTACCAGAATTATGTTAGTGAACCATTTGATTTGATATGGACTTGTGGTCTCTGCTTCTTTCTTTTCCATTTCTATGGAAGAAGGCTGTTGCAGGAGGAGGACTTCTCCTGCATTGAGCACTGCATTAAATTATAATTTAATGGTGGTAGTTTTGTACATTTACATTTTAAATTGCCCATTTTTTGTATTAGTAAAAGAAGGTTACTACTTTCTAAATAACAGAGCAGTCATATGCAAGCTTAAGGCAAAGGACTGAAAATAAAAACTCAGCCAAAAATACAGTCCTTTGGTAGACAGATGTCAAATAGATTTGAAGAGTATTTTCACACATATTTCACTATTTATAAACATTGTCAAGCATTTATTTCCATAAGAAATGTTATGCTGCCATTCTAAACAAACCAAATACAGTTTCCTGTGGTGATGATTTTTTTTACAGTGCTTGCACCCTGCCCATATGACCCACATTTTCTGCAAAACTGATTTAAAGGAGCCCCTGCATTTACTTTCATTGCTCTGTGTTTCAAAGCCAGGAGATCCTGGGTGGACAGAGATCATCTGAGGTGTGAAACCATTAATCTCAGTGCATTTGCTCTGTTTGGATTTCCAAATGTCCTTACTGAGATCTGCTGGTGTTGCAAGATTCTGAAAGCATTCTAATCTCCTTTTCTGGTAGTTAAGTTTAAGAAAGTGTCAACATTTAAAGGACTATTAGTTTTTCTCCTGAACAAATTCTTGGTTTATTGAATTACCAGATTTGAGTTTGGTAATAATTTCAGCTAAACACTTAGATGAATGTCAACAACATTCTTTTCTGCTGGAAAAGATGACTAAAAGGATAAATCATTACTGAAAATACCACAGGCAAATCCAACAGATTTAATAAGAGGAAGGCTGTTTCTTGTATTGTTATATTCCAGTTAAAAAATTTTGGTGCAGTTTGTTGTATTTAAATTAGAATGGAAAAATAAAGGACTTCTCCAACTCACAGCTTTATGCTCCATCAAAGCAAGATTTGAATCATGGTTTATGATTAAAATTACATTTTAAGTCTGTAGAGCCCTACTATCTTTATTATTGAATTCTGAAGTCAGAGACAAATTGTATTCTTCTTTACATTTGTGTAAGTACAGAAAATGGCTTCTTTTTGCTTCTATTTTTTAATATAGCTGTTGTAATTAATTCAGTATTCATTTATAGAAGCTGACTATATTGCATATTTCAATCTTCTGCGATGAACTACTTTTCTTAAAAATAGTTATGTCTTTGTTTCATGACTGTTGGATTGTTACTTATTATATAATTTGACTTTCTACTTACTTGCTACTAATGGTATTCCCTCACCTTTTCAGGATTGACTTACTGATTCATAGTCTTTATTTTAGCATACTAGACTCCATGTTTAGAAATTGTAGAAGACTGGCATAATGTCTTTCTTCAGGGAGATTTTACAGCAAGTGATAGAATAGTATAATCTTATGGCATTTGCATCCCTTTAGCAATTAGGGAGAAAAAGACTATCAGAGGGCTCATGTAACCTGTGGTGAGATAAATTGAGATAAATTAAACGCTGAGTGAAAAACCTCACTCTGTTCATTTGGGATATTCTGTACTTTCATTTATATGTGTGTGCCCTCATTAAAGATTCCAAAAATAGAACATACAGTATTAAAAAAGAATGTACAGAGAAGAGTGGCACGTCAAGATTTTGGGAAAATGTCAGTGATGCTCATGGCATCATTCATTTCAGACATTAAGTAAATACTCATAGTAGCCTTCCAATTTTTACAAATGTGTTAGTTATTTGAATTTTCTCAAATGTTTTGTAAGAACATACTTCAACCAGTGGATTAATGCTAAAATGTCTATTTCCACTATGTCTAGGAACATTTCTATTTTTCTTTCTTCTGTGTGATTTATTATGCTATTTTTAACCGCAACTGAATAAATGGTACCATTTGATGCTCTAAATTTAAATCCTATCAAATATTCTTTTTTTAAAAAGTTATGCTCTGAAAAAGATCTAGCATCATTTATATTTGGGGACTTATATTTCATGAGCATTTTTAAGACGTCTTTTTTACATCAGTTTAGCCTTTTCTTTTTTGATAAGATTCTTAGAAGTAAAAATCAAATCATATAATGTTCATATTTATGAAATGTTAAAGGTTGTAGAACCTATCAAAATATATTTGTATTGTTAAAAACATTTTCAGTATTCACCTGGCACTTCTTAAGAGTGTCAGAGGTTTTTTGCTTATTTTTTATTTCCCTTTGAAATCTAAAATGTCCCAGTCCTGCTGCATTGTTAAATGTCAGATGGAAGTTGGAGGTCAGTGGAATTCATTAAGATTTATTCCAGTAAATAATCAGTTTACCCAGCCTTAGGTGGAGGTGCAGATTTCTCTCTATACTGCAAGTAGTTTCCTGTAGAACTGATTGTGTTATTTCTCATTTACACTACGCCTTTGCTCACCTGCATTTCTCCAGGTGCTCTTTAAACTTCTTTTATTCCTCTCTACGTGTTTGTCTCTGTGTAACCACTTCTACCTCCTAGACAGAGGGTGAGATGCATGAAATACAGTGTGCATCATAGTTCCACTCTTCCAATTTATTCTGTACTGATCTAGAGGGTCAGTTTTTTTACACATCTTAGTGGGGGGGAAAATCAAGCCAAAACCATTAAGCTGATATATCCCTAAATGAAACCTAAATGTCTGTATTCTATGAGTAATCAATCTATGGAAACTGCATATAATTCTGGTTTCAGTTTTTCCCCTCAGATACAATTTGTTTTGAGTATCATGTCAATCATGTGTTACTTATCTTTCAGAATGCTGCCTTTTCTTTCTAGTATTTGATTGAACCACAGGAAGCTTCAGAAAGCAGGTAGGTAGGAGCCTGGTAGCTGTCAAATGTTCTGTGGAGATCTGTGAAGATGTTTTTATCTATCCCAGGTGCACAGTGAGTGAATGTACTCCTGCATCACTTGTTGAGCCTGATAATTTTCTGAGTCCTTCCTCCACATTGGTGAATCCAGTATCCTTGAGCTGGCACAGGATATCTTTTAAGGGACAGAATTACTACCTGCATTCAAATTACACTGCAGTTTTGCTGATGCCATATAATTCAGTGAAGCAGTCTGCAAAGCAAGGGTATGAACAGTAACACCCAAACATGCCACCTGGGGAGTACAGCATGTTCTCTGGAACAGAGGTCATTTGAAATAAGGTAGGCAAAATTTTGCAGAATTTTGTCCTACCCAACTGTAGTTCCTTGCTTTTAGAGGTGGCTGAGACATCTGCCACTTTTAGTGACTTCAGTGGGAGCCAACATGCTCATCACTTACTCAGTGTGTGTGTTCACAGGAACCATGTAGCAAAACAAGTGTATTGTTTGATGCATATAGAGCTTTGCTTCTTAAGGAGTGATAAGAAATGTGTGCTGAAACAAGCCAATATGGATGCACAATCTGGTTGATATTTTAAAAATGCCTTGACAGAATAGCATTTTTTATCATATAGAGTTGGGTGCATATTTGGAGAATAATAGATGATGGTATGGTGTGTTAAGTTATATAATAAAGCTGTTTCTTCTGAGGTTTTGTTTGTTTTGGATTTGTGTTTCTTTGGCTTTGTTTTGTTTTTATTACATCCAGGGTAGAGGAAGGGCAATGAATTTGAGGAGAAAAAGTGTTCAGGACATACAGATTGAATGGAAAGGTTTTGGGACTGAATTTGTCTTTTAATTCTGTGCACATAGCAGCTGCACATTCCATTGTGATCCACGGGAAGACTATGGAACATTTATATGATGGGAGTGCTGGACACACCCAAACAGGGTAAGCAGTGCTGAGGGCTGTTGTACTGGAAAGTGTTCTCCAAATGAGTAAGTGTGTTGCCAGTGATTTGTGAGCACCTGAGTCACACTTTTAGTGCCTCCAGCCCAGCAGTTTTGCTGAAAATCCATCCTGCTATGAAATGCTGGAGAATTCTATGCGGGCAGTGTTCCCAGAGTGATACACTTCCAACAGATGTTGGGATACCAGGAATGAGAAATATGTAAGACAGGTGAAAATTATATAACCTGTTCCTTTTGAAGAAACCCTTCATATTCCTATGTGCACAGTAAGCTTCTTTATTGAAAGGCTGTGACAGTGATGAATAGTTTTTCATTCTTCTTATCTTTACAGATACTTCTTGAGTATTAAAATAAAAGGCTGTTTTTAGGAAAGGGAAGATAAAAACTCCATCTACGGAAACAGATTGCCAGTTGGCTCTGTAATGAAAATAATTTCTAAGTTTTTTAGCACATGAACCAATAAGCAGAACTGGAGGGGTTAAAGTGCTGTAAGCTGAAAAACTGTACAGCTGGAATGAAGGAGGAGACTGCAATAACAGTTATGCAGGTGACAAACAGAATCCAGGTATTGTGTTTAATGATGCTCTGGAAAATACATAAGAGGAAACTTTGAAGAAAGAAACCATTACTGTAGGAATTTTAACTGAGCAGATGAACATAGTGCTAGATGAGGGATTCCTGAGCTGCCAAGATGCACAGCATACTTACCTGCTTTCTATTCTTTTGGTTTTAAATGTGGTGTAGTTTTTAAAGATACAACTCCCCGGGGTACCAGTGTTGGGCTGAGTGCTGGGCTTCAGTGGTGCCCTGATTTCTGTGTCTGTGATCATGTCTGTACATCCTGCTGCCACGTGCCCTGACAGCAATATTCAAATGCCTGTATTTCTTCTAGATTCCTGTGCCTAGCGTTTCCAGCTCACTGATTCTCAGTGCTACCCCTTCAGTGCCTCACTCAGACTCTCGTACTCATGAGTGAGAAGCACATACCTCTTCTCATTGACTAGCCACAGTTTTGTGTAACTCTCACAATGTGTGGATATGGTCCTGGAAGGGCACTGTGGTGATCTTCAGTTCTCTCATGAAATTTTGATTGATGCTAATGGATAATATATATGTGGTAGCTCTGCTAAAATCAGGCTAGGTTAGGCAGCTGTTATTCTTGTGCTGTCAGTTTCTGCCAGAGTATCTGAACCCTTTGTGTGATGAATTGAATGCTGCAGCTTTCTGGGGATCACCTAAACTGCAGATGCAAAATGCAGTCTATTAAATCACTTCTTGATTGTGCTTGAGAGGTGTTCAGTCCAAAGTAGATGGCTGAGAGGGAACTTAGAGCAGACATATGCCCCAAGCTACTGCAGAAATCCTGCTTTTCCCCATAGTCACAGTAATACCACAACAACTGGGTTGGTGCTTGATTTGAACACTGATGGGTGCCTTGGTTGTCTGAAGGAATAACGCTTTGATGTTTCAGGGTCAAAAAAAGGTTCCTTCTTCCTGCTACTACTCTCCTGTAGTGTACTAAGGCAGCTGATGTTACTTCACTGAGAAAGAAAAGAGTACTTTCCAGACCCACACTAAAATTGAATCTTATGTATGAGACAAGCTAAGGTTTTTGTAAGAACAGGTGTTTAGAGAATGTAGATGACTTGACTTGTTCCATCCTTTTCAAAATATGTCCATCCATTTTTACATTTTAATCACTATATTTAGACTGATTTTCTGCTAGGCTTCTAAAATAATAAATAATTAAAACCACAGATTCAAAACAACCTGTCAAAATTACCATAAAAATTACAAACTTCCTATGGAGTAAATAACAAAAATGAAGCCTCTTCAGCCCCAGAGGAGGCTCATTTGATACAGTGACCTTTTCAAAAAGTTTTTTTTTATGAAGTGCACTTTTCATTTCCAAGGGAGAGAGAAATGGCAAGGGGAAACTAATGCAGTATTTTATTTTTTTCTACTATTAATTTTTATATAATTTTTATCCATATAAAGAAAAAAATCTAAGGAGCCTCAGTTCTCAATTTTATATTTCAGATTGAGAATCTAATTTTACTTTAAATGCACTTCTTTTTAACGTGGTTTTAAAAGGACAAACCATAAAAGGTCTTATTTCTGAAAGTAGCTAGTCAGTCACATGCCTTCAAATATCCTCCTTCTGCATTATTCAAAACACCTACAGCTGAGTGTGTAACTTAGGCAACCTGGCTTGATATTGAATAATGTAGTCACTGCCGTGACATTCGGAAAGATGTCTGTACCCAGCAAATGCTATTTTTGTGTGTGTTGTCTTGTTGCTTGAGGGATTGTGGAAAAGTAGCCCGCATAAAGTATTTTTTTTCCCCAGAAAATGTATGATTTGGATATGTGTTTATGTGTTTCTTGATTGCTTCTTTTCTTTTCCTTAGCCTTTGTTAATCGTCTCAATACACGTTTAAAGCCGACCATTAATTGCTATTGAAGTGCATTTAATTTGAAGAAAAAGTTTCTGCTATTTAAGTCTCTTGTCAGGAAACCAAGTATTAGAGTTGTTTGGTTTCTTATTTCCGAGGCTGTTTAATGACAGCATAAATATTCAGCCTGACTCTAAATAGGTAATTAAAGCTGACTCTTGGCCAGATGTTCCCCTTTGTTGCCTGGCGTGATGCTGAGGAAAAGCAGGAAGCGGCAATCCCAGTGCACACTGTCCCACTGCACATTGTCCTTGGGTTTTGGGAAATTGCTTGAGTGATCCCCACGTTACTGAGTGTCCCAGGTTATAGCAGGTATGAACAGTGGAATGAGCTGCTGTCTCACCATCCCAGCATGCTGGGTTTAGAAAATCCTTTTGGGCGGCTGGTTTTGAGAGGTGGAGACCCGAGTTCAGCTTTTTCCCTGGACGAGACACTTCCAGGGAGAGACTGTGTTTTCAGATGTACAGGGTTGGTGAAGGCCTTTGAGATGAGTCAGGCGTGCAGATGTGATGCAGTTTACTGCTCTAACTTTTGAGCCACACCTGCTGTTCTGAGAGGCAATAAAACTTACAGGGAACAGAGCAAATGCCATGAGAGCAAGAAACCAAGGAACAAAAGGAGGAGGTGCTGAGTAAGCACCTGCAGTGTCTGGGGTTTTGCTTCAAAATTCCCTAGTCTTCAGGGGTTTCACAGGGATCCCACCTTGTGGGAGCAACAGCTTTGGTGAGAGGACCTGGGAGAACTTTGGGTGGATTTTGCACTGCCATGAATGTCAGTGACCTCCTGAGCCTAGGAATGAGCAAGGAACTGAGGCTGGGCTTGGAGTTAATGCCCTTATTTCACATGAGCTGCTGGCAGCACTTTAAAAATCTGAGTGGCCACTGAGGCTGGAAAGCCAAGGAGAATTAGATCATGAAGCATGGGGGGAAACAGGAGAATCCTTTCTCTGGCTCCAGGATCGTTCATGGGAGGATACCAGCCTTATTTTTATTCCCTGTCTGTAGTGGCTTCTTACTTAGTTTGCAAAACTCTTAATCATGGATCAAGTGGCAGCGAGGGGTGTCTCTCTCCCAGGTGCTGGAGACAATTAGCCAAAAATCACTGGCGATGGGAGGCTCTTCTGCCGGACGGCGCCGCAGAACCGCACGGGAGAGCTCCCTCCGGAGACCGATGGAAAGCACCCCGTGCTGCAAAATCCCCCCCGTCATTCCGGGTGGGCTGGCTGATGATTTCTGCCTGCTGGGGTCTGCCGCACCTCCACCCCTGGGGGCTGTGCCGTGCCTGCCGCTGTCTCTGTCCGCAGCTGTCTCTGTCGCTGTCACCGACACCGGGCTCTCTGCTCCGGGGGCCGCGGGCGGGCAGGGAGGAGGGACGGAGGGGAAGAGGGAGGGAAGGAGGCAAGGAGGCAGGGAAGGAAGGAGGGGCGGTCCGGCCCATCCCACCCACCCTCCCGGCCCATCCCATCCCCGCAGCCGGCGCGGGCAGCCCGTGAGTGCCGGGCCGGGCTCGCTGCTCCCCGCGGCTCCGGAGCGGGCAGGGAAGGAGCGGGGCCTGCCCCGGGCCGGGCCGGGCCGGGCCATGTCGGCGGCGGGGAGCGGCGCTGCAGGTGAGGGGAGCGGCCCCGGCCCCGGCCCCGGCCCCGCCGCAATGCAGGAGCGCTGCGGCCCCGCCGTGCCGGGGGGGCCGTGTGGGGCTGGGGGGGCCGGGGTGCGCCGGGCAGGCAGGCGGTGTCCCGGCCCGGCTGCAGGCACGGCAGGGTAGGGTAGGGCTGCCGGCACCTCCGCAGGGCCGGCCGGGCGGGATGGGCTGGAATGGGATGAGATGGGCTGGGCTGGGCTCTGGGCTGGGCTGGGTTGACATGGACTGGGCTGGAGGGAACTCGCCCCCGGCGCACCCCGCGGCTCGGCCGTGCCCCCGAGCCGGTCCCGGTGACAGACAATGCGGCGGCACCGGGTGAGGGGCTGAGGCGGGGCCGGAGCATCCCCGACCGCCCGCCCTTTGTGGCCCCGGCCCCGGGGGATGAGCGGCTGCGGCTGCTGCTGCCGACACAGAGGGAAAACCCCGCTATGGCGAGCAGCCTGGGAGAGAAAGAGCTGGCAGCTCTGGGGGGGACGGCGCTGTGGGTGTGGGCTGAGCATCCCGCAGCATCCCCGGGGACAGGGAGCTCCCTTGGCGGGGCGGGCCGGGGGAGCCCCCAGCCCTGCGGGGTCCGCATGGCTGTCGTTTACAAACTTCACCCCGGCTCATCCCAGCCTTGTGCTGCACGGAACGAGGAGCCCGTGGGTTTGGTCTGTCTGTGCCTGATAAATACAACACGGGCTTTGCGGGACAGGGGTGGTCTCTCCCTGTGTGGGGAGGGAGCTGGGGGAGGGAAGAGGGTTCCTAGGATACAAATGATATGGGTGAATAACCCTAAGGGAAATGCAGACTCAGCCTGATTTCATGCCCTTCTTCCTCCCTGGGTGCTGCAAAGGGCTGGTGGAACTGCAGTGCTGAGCCAGAGGTGCTGGTAGGAATGTATGGGGAAACCTCAAAGGTTGAGTCGGATCGTGGTAGTGTTTGGGGAACGTTTTGAATAACATAGCTTAATTTCAGGTGAAGTGAAATAAAAAAAGTCATATCCATTAAAAAACCCCAAACAACCAGACAACGGTACTTAGAAACTATTTGAATCTCTAAGATGACCTGCTCTTCTCGATTTTCACTGCCCCCTCTCCCATCTGAATGTTCTCTCAGTGCTTCCTAAATAAGGTCTCTTAATATCTAATTTAAGTAACCTGTAACAATTTTCTAGCATGCAGCTGACAAAGAGAAAAACAGACTGAGAGATTGATCTGTCTTTCAGATGGCAGGGTATCATGTGTTTTGTTTTCTGCCAAGTTGCAAGGTTAGTGCGATGTAATCCTGCAATGAAGTAATTTGTGACATAGAGAGACTCTGCGCAAGAGGGATTTTGTTAGAAGGCTGAAGACCAGGTAGTAAAGCAATGACTGCCATGCACTGGAATGCTGAAGCTGTCAGAGGAGAAAAGGCTTCAGGGATAAAGTGTGATTTAGTGTGTGTAGTATTGACAGTATTGATGCTGCAGTCACTTATTGTAGCACAGTACAATGCGTAAAGAAATGTCTCTAACACAGCTGAGTGTTGTGTGCAGTGCCTGCTGATCACTTTTATAGCTTCAGTTAGCACAGCACTGCGGTATCTGCAGCCTGGTTAGCATGAGCCTGGCTGAAATTGTGCATACCCAGGAGCTATTGCATGTAAAGGTTCTAATCATACTGACTTCTGGCATTTCTAAAGCCACTGGCTCACGATTGGGTAACGCTGGTTCAGCCGACAAGTTTTCCTTTATGATGCTGTCACCCTATGAGCTTTCAGTCTGAATGTTTAGTTCATTCCCACAGGGACAGTAGCTGGTGTTCAACAGAGCTACCCTGCTCTGTACCTGCAAAGTCTCCCCAAAGCTCCAGTCAGCTGTAGTGAGGCCCCAGGAGGTCGGTTCTGTCCAGAGGCATTTTTAGCTGATGTGTGTGTGGTGTAAGTGGGCTTTGTCCTAGTCCACAGGGTGTGACCAGCGTGTCTGTCAAATACAGCTGTCACCAGGAGCTGGAAGAGGATGCTGCAGCCTTGGATGTCGGCTCAAGTTAAAGCAGCCTCTGGGAGGCCAGTTCTGTGCAGGAAGACCAGAATGCTGCCTCAGCTATGAAAGACCTGATCCCTGCATGTACATGTCAAGGTTTAGGATATGTTTTGCTCTCCAACTGTGTCACTGATGGTTATATGGGATCTGACTGGTGTCTCATCTTGTGCTCTTTCCTGCCAAATACTTCTTTCTTTGGTTGAGTTGATGTGACCTGCCATGGCCAACTTCTCCCACTTTCATGGGAATGCTGTTGAAACTTTTTAGGCCCTTTATGGATGTCATATCTGCTGCTGCAATTAAGTCTGGATTTCTTTTCATTTTTTCCTTTTGAAGTTATAGATCTGGTCAAGTATTTTAAAATTTTCATTTACTTATTCTTCTAAGCTGTTCTGGGTGATTAATTCCTTTTTGCTGTCCTCTGCTATGATTTCCCTTATTCTATCTATAAATGCATAAAGCAACCACCCCTTTCTTAAAAATGCACCTTTTATGTTAAAACAATAACATTAAAGGATCCCATCATGTCAGTTTTCTGTACCTGAATAGGTTCTGCCTTTTAACAATGTGTCAGGTGGGATTTCACAAGTATTTCACTTCAAAGAGCACACCATTTATGGTTTTAGAAACCTCTCTCTGTGGCTGTTTTAGTTCGCAGGCATTGTGAAGAAGTAAATTGGCTTTTTTGGCTATTTAAAAAACTTGTGCTGGATGTCAGTAAACAATAAGGAAAGATGAAAGGAATAAAAAACAGTGCATGCAAACAATGCTACTTTCAGTTAGCAGAATGAGAACAGTCATGACCTTAATTTGGTATGAAGCAACATGACCTTTTGGGGGAGTCTGCATCTATGCCTTTTCTAATTCTCTTTAAGTATATGGTGTATTCCATATGCAGCTTTAGTGAAATCTTTGGAGTATTTTGCCTATCCATAAATGACTTCAGTTCTCACTTATTCAGCTTCTGTATGGCACTTGTCACTTTCTTATTAAACAGCTTTGCTATCTGAAAACAGAAATGGGTGAAACTCCAGGTTGCTTCAGTATTGCACAGGCTTGTTCAGCTGAATTTCTGCAATGGTGAATGAGAGAGGTACCAGGAGGACTTGGAATCCGTTCCAGGAATGAGCTCTGAAGTCCATTAGTCGTGATTGTAAATGGTACACTTGCTTCACAGATGTTTTACTGAGGAGTGTGCAGCTGCTTGGTGCTGTAAGGTCACAGATGTTGGTGTTGAGCTGAGGGAATGCTGCTGCCAAGTATGAACCCCAGTGATCTGAAATGCCTGTGACATATCTGCAGGCTTCATCTTCTTCACTGTGACAAGTGTCCTGGCTCCTGGGTCATTAAATTGAAACTGCCTTTTCTCAGTGACCAGGCATATTTTTGATCTTAAAAGAACATTCCATAGCTCTCATTACTCAAAAATATGTCAGCTCTGACCCATGTGCTGTGCTGTTAAAAATCATACTGATAGGCATTTAAATAAACAAATGCGGGTTTTAAATTTTGCCATAACTGCTATTAAAACAGTGACTTCGCAGTGTTTTAAAATTAGTACAGCAGTGGTGAGCTGTGTAAGTAATCAGTATTAAAACAGGAAATTCCTTCAAAGGCTGTCTCAGAGGGATTTAAGAAAGGTTTTCATGTAAATGAAAAGAAAAATGCAGTCAGTTCTAGTAAGTAAGCAAATAAATAAATGAAAATACTCAGCATATGAAGGCCAGCATGCAGTTTAGAAAGCCTTTGTTCTTCACTAAGGACTTGACTAAATGCTCTTACTCAGGACTGCATCAGGGTGTGTCAAGGACATCAGAGAGTGGCTGTGTGAGCTGTGTTGGTGTGCCCTGCCATCAGCACGCTGCTCTCTGCTCCTGGGCGAGGGCCATTGGGTGCTCACTGGCCCAAATCAGGAGCCCTGTTGGGATTGATTTGCAGGGCTCTAGGTGCATCAGTTCTAAGGCATCTAAGTTTGCACGAACAGGAGACCTGGAGAAGGTTTTTCTTTTGGCTGTTTCTTGTTTCTTCTGTCAGTAGTTCTGAGTCAGTCCCTGAGTCAATACTCTGAGACTGTGCCCTGCAGTTTCTGAGGAATATGGGGAGAGATTCCTAGTAATCATTATCAGTTGGAGTCCAGAAAAGTGTGTATGCGAATGTAGTTCCATAATAGCAATTCCATGTCATCTGAGGGAGTTAATGCACTTCCTATCTCTGAAGAAAATCTGTTTCTATTGTGGGAGCCTGCCCAACTTGCATTAGCTTCCTTGGGGAAGGAGGCAGAGATAAATTATTCTCCTTATGCTACTTCCTTATCCCAGAGGGTGTAATCTGGGAACACTGCCTCAATTTGTTCATTATTGGATACTTCTTGTGTTCTCAGTACAGTTCAGGACGAGTGTCTAGGGCTGAAGCAGTTTCTGTTCAAGGGTGTTACAGACCCAAGCACTCCACGTCCACCTGTCCTGACACACACAGCCTTTCCTCGTGAGAGTCTTTGTGTTTGTATCCACACTTTCTCTTTTTCCTCTTCCCTGTGAGATTGGAAGAGTGAATATTTGGATGTCTTTTTTCTCATCACAGGGATTGGGATATTTTTCTCTGTCAGGAGATAATGGCAGCATTAAAACAGGAGTTCTTTAGTACATCCTTGTCTCCTCCTTGTCATTGTTTGGGAAGTGTGACCATTTGGTCTTGATGCTTTCTCCACATTTAAAGATCAGAATACCTGAAGTTAGACTAGGCTGACTGGCAAGTAGACCCATTCCCTGGTGCCAAACAGAGACAACAAATTTAACATCTTTTTCTCAAGTTTCCATGGATACATGAGTAGCTGAGTGGAGCACACGCTGTAATGAGTGCATGAGGGCATGCCGTTTACAAAAGCTTTCAGTATTGTCATTATGGAATAGCTGCATTCAAAAATCCACCTTTTGTAGGAGCTCTCTTGCTTACTCAGCCATGGTCCTGCTATGATTTTAGCCACAGGACCTCCCCTGGAAGGTTGTGCCATTGGCTTGTCACCATGGGAGTGTAACTTTGCAGTTGGTTTTCTGGCTGGTCAGTGTTGGTCTCTGTGTGATCTGTATGCACAGTCATGGCTTTCCAATATAAGCCTGGTGGGTGCTACTATAAAAACCTCTGGAAATGGATTTTGGTTGGTGACTGCGTGGTTTTATGATCTACTCTAAAAATACTAATCATATACTTTCTTCTTTTCTCATTAGGTATTTTCCTTGAAGCCTGTTAGCTGATGCATTTTCAAGACTACCAAAAAAAAAAAAGAATAGATAAATATAAGCTTACTTTTGATATAGCAATGAGATATCACTCAGAAGCAAAGCCAATAGCCACAAACTATGGATTCACAAATAACTTTGCTAATGACTTGTCAAATATGATACCATTTTGTGCAGTTTTGCCACAACTAATATACTTCTATTTTCCCATGTTTGAACAAAATTGGATTTAATAGCCTTGGAGGATATGAAGGGATTTATATATAGCATCACTCATGCTGACTACTATAAGTAATGGCTGTTCTAGTTGGCTGTTCTTTTTACTCTGTCCCCTGCTTTTCTTTTTTTTTTTTCCCTGTGAATTAGTGAGAGAGGTTTGTTTTTTCTTGTCAGGACTCTACAAATGTGTGAATCATGTTTAGCATTTCTGAACATTGTCAAAATTGAAGACAAACGTTTTCAAGTGTTTTTTCCAGCTTATGTTTTAAGGAAGAGGTGTCACTGCATTCATCCAGCTTGATGCAATATAAGATAGTTTGTGAATGTAGGAATGATTGAAAACTAAATAACATTTTTGTCTTCTAAGTAAACAGATGCCTCTGAAAATGTTCTTATTCCTGTGTGCTGGACACACAGTTTGGAAAAGCTGAACAGTGATTGTTGTTCAGTCTTTGAATAATATTTCTTTGAATAGCTTGGTCTAGAAAGGTGAATCTACAATTGCATTCTTTTTGGGATACCTGTGCATCTTGAGATGCTGCTTAAATAGAGACTTGCAGTAAAACAGGATTTGATAACTCTGTAATATTTTGATCTTTCATTTTAAAAAGAGAAAACAATGAACCAGCCTACTCTCAGCTGGGAAATCATGTTTTCTGAGAGAGAGTGATTAACATCACTAGAGTTCTGTTTTATTAGTACAGTTCTGGGAATTAGAGCATAATCTTATTAGTGCCATTCCTGACAACCTTGCAGTGAACCAAGTAGAGGAGGTAGCCAATGACAGACATCATGATGAAGGAGAAACAGCAGGAAACCTTTTCCAGGAAGGTATCTTTTCACATAATTCTGTTCATCTGTGTTTTGCCTTCTGTTCCTGATGTGTTTCTGGAAGCAACGGTGGAGGAGATGAGAGATACAGGAAAACAGGGCTTACACTGGGGCGAATAGTGCAAGGAAGCCTGAAGGAAACAAGTTCAGAGAAGAGCTTGTTGAAGGAATAGAACATGAGTTAGTGAGTATTAAAGGTGTCTGTTACAGAACTGTATCTTTGGAATAGTTAGAAAGATCATGGCTAATTCTCTTCTACCACTCTGAGCTTCCAAATCTGTTGTTAAGCCACTTTTATCACAACATGCAGCCTGTCCTTTGCAACTTGTAAACCAGGATCAGTTTTGTCTCTCCTGGCAGTTGTACATGGGTGTGGAAGAGCTGGAATGTAGGAAGAGAGGGATCACTGCAAGGCAGTCCTGGGGAGTTCCCCAAAGCCCAGGCTCAAGGGCACAAACAGCTTTTGAGCAAGTTGGAATCTCATCAGGGCTGGAAGAGAAAAGGGAGCTGAATGATCACAAAGGCTGGAAATTCAAGGTGCAGCTGGTTTTAAGACCTTACAGTGTAGATAGTGAAAGAGTTTGAGTTTAAGGCAGCTTAAGGGCAGACTAAGCTATTGGTAAGGATATGGCTGAGGCACTACATACCCAGGGTGCACAAGAGTGTGATCATTCTGGTTTAGTCCAGCTTACCAAGCATTAGTGAGGTCAGATCAAATGTAGGTAAAATAGTTCAGCCTACAGCTTGTCAAAAAGAGAAGTGAACGTAACCCATGCGACTTTTTCAGAAGGTTATTGTGAGTTCTTATGTGTTTCTTTCATCTTAAGTTGGCAGAAAATAGGTGGTGTCTTTTGGTTTCCCTTTGCCAGTGAGGAAAATGAAATATTGTCCAGAGTGAGTGGTGGGATGAATCCGGGGTTATTTTTTGATACTATAAACAATAATGGTAAAAACTTGACTTAAAAGGCTTGATAGCATAGTGAAAAAGTAATTCCTCTAGCAAACCATAATCATGATGGGAGACAGTGTAAAAGCATAAATGGAAAAGGTCAAAGTTGTAATGAAAAATATGTCTTGTTCTTAGACTTTTATCCAAAGAATTTGGAGATTTTTTTTTTCCTTAGGAAATTGCTGTGCTCTAATTGGTACCAGTGCAATGAATACCATCTCTTTGGGGGACCAGATATTATGAAAGGGTATCAGGAAACTTGGATTTGTATCAGAGATTGGCTATGGCCGTATTCATGGAAGAGAAGTGTATTGCAGTCTTCCAACAAACCAGCTGGATGCCTATTGGCATTTTAAAACAAAGAACTCTGATTCCATTGATGGCAATAACAGTGGTGCCATTGGTTTCAGTAGAAACAGAAGGTTCTTACTTCTGATATGAAATATGGGATCTTTTTACTATGCATAAGAATATTTTAAGTGGGTTTATTTTTTTTTTGTATTTGCTTCTATCTCTTTTTTTTTGTTGTTCTATAATTATTTTCAAAGGCCATCTTTGTATTTGCAGTAAAATGCTCTAAGTTGTCATGTTACATTTGGAAGCTCTAACATTCTGTGCTTAATGCAAAGCAAAATCTCAGCAATAGGAAAAGCTGAATAAGGTTTTCTTCATCAGTGCAGCAGTTGCCAGCTAATAGCAATATGGTAAACCCTTCTTTTCCTGTTGTGCAAACATCATTAGCAAGCTTTGCTTGTGTCAAAATTATTTTGATGCTCAAAAATTAATATACAGTCTTTTGAATGAAAAAGAATGGGTTTAATTCCATTCTTTTTTTGCCTGATGACTACTCTGTATCCATATTTGATTGAGTACATCCTTTTTATTTCTTTTTTTTTCCCTAAATTTTAAATCCAGAGATAGTGACTAAATGGGAAATAAAAAATTTGGCTAATATTTTGATATTACCAGCAACCTGACTGAGAGCAGAGCAGTGTATATACATACAGCAGCAGTCACTCTCACCACATGCTGGATGGCTGGAAATTCCAGAAAAATGGATATCAGATATGTGCCAGTGTTTGATTTGTGAAAGTATTCAGCGTGTACGTGGTAAATTCAGTTAACTTGGATTTATTGGAGCCATAAAGATCAGCTGCAATAGTGGCATTTTTAGTAGGTCTAATGCATCCCAACTTACCCTGTGCATCTGGTTCTTCAGCCTACAAGTATCTGAGAGCTTGAGTGGTTTGGCATGTAGTACAGTGGATATGCATTATACAAATCAAAAAGAGTTATTGCAGCTTTCCTTTTCAGCCAGGGTGATGTGCTGCAGCCATTCTCAGCTGGGAGTTTGGGAGAGCCTGGAAAACGGTGTGCAGGGACCCACTGGGTCCTTCCAGTGGGTCCTCAAGCTCAGCCAGAGGCTGAGATCTGCACAGTGAATGGAAATAATGCTGTAAATATGATCTGAAATAGGGAATAGTATTGATCCTGTTGCTGATTCAGAAAATAGCGAGAAGAGCATAATTAACAGGTTGTGGTTTGTGGCCTCTCTGTCAGGATAGAAATAGAAATTAACTTAAGATGTGTTGGTTGGGATATAACATTCACAGCAGTGTTCAGGCATGTTCCTACAGAAAGGTGATATCATAGTGATGCTGCTGATTTTCAGCTTTGCAAAACAGCTGTAGCAGATGCAGACCATGATGAGCCCCTTTCACTATCACTTGGAAGTGAGGTCTGCAAAGGCTTGGAGGGTGCAACTTCTCTCTATGTCAAGTCTTTGCTTTTGTAGGCATGACTCTAAAGTACTGCAGAATGTGCCCTAGAAGGTCCATGTTGGAGTTTCTGGTGGTGGTCCTTATTCCTTCTTTTTTAAAGTTGTTTCTTTCCCATGTGGTGAGCTGGTGACACAAGACATATTGGGAAATGTCCCCCCTTCCCTGCTCTGACTGCACTCCTGCTTTTCCCTGTCTTGTTAAATTCTTACCTAGAAATAATGCCCACTTTAGCTTATCCATTGTCTGTCACTTGGGGTGCAGGGGACCTTCTGTTGGAGAGAGTCCCCTGCTATGGCATCCCTCCTTGCTGGGGAAATGAACAGTTTCCATGAAAAGTGAAGCAGGAAACTTTGCTGATGCCTTGTGTAGCTGAATTATATGTAGTTGAAATATGTAATAAAAACTGAATTTAATAGAAAGGAGAAGATTTTGTGTGGCTGCTGAAGAACAGCTTTGAGTACCACCTTAGTAAGGGGTTGTGACTGTGAGGTTTAGCAGTCAAAGCAGGTTTAAGCTGCTGTCTTGAAACTGATTATCTGGGACTGTAGTGATCCGTGTCTGATTTGTTGTTTTCTTTTAGTGGTTCATAGGAATGTGTGGCAGGGGCTCTCAAATATTCAAAACAATGATAGTCTTCCAGCTGCCACTGACTGATCTTTCTAGTTAATAATGAGCTTGGTCCTGCTCTCTGAATCTATGAGAAAATCAGAATCATCTGAACATGCAACCAATGAACTATTCACACTGCCTCAGCTAAGTTTTTATAAATGTTCTGGACTTTGCTTTTACTCTGCATTCTCTGACACTTAAAGATTAATCCTTTATTGCATTTTGCTGAAATCTGCAACGTGGCTGATCATTTACTGAGGACCAGAAAAAGCTAAACTGATTAGCCTGTTGCAGGAAACCACAGAAAATAAACTCTTGCATGTCTTTAGCTGAAAAGAAGGAATAATTTAAATTAAATCTACCAAACCAGCAATTGGAGCTAATGTGATAATGGACATTGTTCATTATTGATACAGTTATCTGCTGATCTCATAATTTCAACATTTCTGTAATTGTTTGGGAATTTGCAAATCAGATGGGACCCTTTGAATGTTATTGAAAAAAGGCTGTAAATGGAAGTCTTCTTTGTTTTCCCTTCTGCTTCTGTGCACCTTGAAAATGCACAAGGTATTCTTTGGCAATTGGTTACGCTAGGACTAAAGTCAGAAATTGTAAAGATGTGCTCACAAGTAATTCTTTACACATTTAGTGAAATTACCCAAACTCCTGGTATAGGCAGTCAATATTCACATGATAAGTACATTTGAACAATTTTTATTCAAGAAGTTTGCATCATATTTAGAAAAAGATTATGTTAAATACTGGTGTGTTTGAAGACTTACTTTAATTTGAATTCTAAATCAATTTGGCAAGGATTAAATGCTTATTTTATGCAAACTGTTTAGCTATATGTTCATTTCATAGCATGTAGTTTTACACAGATAAAGATCTTTAGTAAACATGGGAGATAAAGCTGGAACTTGAGCTATGTGGAACATGACTTGATTATGTTTTTTTATTATAGAAGCCTTAATAAGTTACTCTGCTTTTAAGGAGTGTTCCAAATACCATGATTCTATCCAGAACAGGCTAGGCATCCTTTTTCTGTTTCATGGTTGCAGCTCAGGTTCCTTGCAACCCTCTTCCCATTCTCTGGCCTGGAACAGATGCTGTTGTTTCTTTCAGATCAACAAATTGCAGTGCTTTAGAGATAAGATATTTTTAAATATCCTGGAATATCCGTGCATTTACTGCTCCTCAGAACACAGCTGTAAAAATTGTGGCACATGCACTTTTTTTTTCCCAAGGAAATACTGACTCAACAAAATATGAAAGCTCCCACAGGGGCAAATATATTTTAACACCTTGCAGTTCAGGTAGGATAGATAGTATAAGGTTACAAATTTCCTAATTTTGCTTGCTTTTAACACCTGTTTCACTGACTGTTGAGAAGTCTTGGCATTAAACCCAGGATGATGGGCTTGCAAGCCATTTTCTGTACGTGCCAACCACTCTGATAAAGCACTTTTTAACTTCCCAGTATTCTGAACTGCAGAATTGAACAATTGATGAAAATTAGAAAAAGATAACCCTTCCACAAATCTTTATGTGTAAGTTTTCAAGAGCATTTTGAAACTGAAATGGAGAATTTATTTCAAAGATTTTCAGTGAAAATATCCAAGTTCATTTTATGTTTTAAGCA
>JAWWEW010000166.1:28828983-28889468 GCA_035583185.1 Anabacerthia variegaticeps | reverse complement strand
CATTTTGAAACTGAAATGGAGAATTTATTTCAAAGATTTTCAGTGAAAATATCCAAGTTCATTTTATGTTTTAAGCAGTATTTTCTGTGGGTGTCTAAGACAGAACTTTTATCTCTGCTTAACATTTTTGGATTTGTTAGCAAATATTTTTACACTTATGAATACAGTGAGTTTCCTTGTATACATTTTACCTCTCTGGATTATCACAATTTAAGTGAATCAGTTCTTGATAGAACACCAGCAAAGTCAGCGCTTTCATTGGATGGATATGAATATTGCACTGGTTATTTAATCACCTCTCTCTGAAATATAAAAAAAAGGTATATACTGTCACACAGGAATTTCTGAGTTGCATATAGAACTATAAATAACTTCTCAAGGTACACCCAGGCTAATAACTGAAGACAGGCTGGAAAATAGATCATGGAATGGTTGGGGTTGGAAAGGACCTTAAAAATCATGTAGTTCCACCCCCTGCCATGGGCAGGGAATCCTTCCACCAGACCAGGTTGCTCCAAGCCTCGTCCAACCTGGCCTTGGACACTTTCAGAGATGGGGCAGCCACAGCTTCTCTGGGCAACCTGTGCCAGTGTGTCTGCACCTTGACAGTAAAGAGTTTCTTCCTAAAGTCTAATGAAATCCCTCTTTTACCTTAAAGCTGTTATTCTCTGTCCTATCACTACATGCCCTTGTAAAATATCCCTCTCTGACTCTTTTGCAGGCCCCTTTTAGGTACTGGCAGGTGCTCTGAGGTCTCCCTGGAGCCTTGTCTCAGCCTGTCTTCATAGCAGAGGTGCTCCAGCCCCTTGATTGTCTTCGTGGCCTCCTCTGGACCTGCTCCAGCACATCACTGAAACATGAGTGCAGAAACAGGTAACCAATAGGATTACTGACAGGGGGAAACACTGCAAACACATAGACAGTGATTTGATGTCTGCATTTCTCTGCCTCAAAGTCAGCATCCTCAGTGGGGGGAGAGTGCCAGTGTCCAAAGATGTTGAGTCAGTATTGCCATGTCCTGCTCTGCTCATGAAATACTGGTTCAGCTCCAGTCAGGAAAAACTGCAGGATGCAAGGAATATATTTTGTTACCTATTCCTTTTTTTTTTCCCCTGTGCTGAAGTACTGCTCTTCAATTCTAAAATAAAATATGTTGGTGCTACAATAATTAATGTTTTGAGAAGAGGAAGAAATGGCAGAAAGGAGGCTGATAAGAGCATCTGTTCTGAGGATATCTTGATGAACTGAGCAGATTCTGTGCTTGTCACATTTGCCCTGTGACTTTTTGTACTTCACTGCAAGAGGATTAATATAATATATTCATTCCTGCAGAACTTGGGTAGGAAATGCAAATATTCTGCTTCTGCAAGTGCTTCTGAAAATCAGGCTGACCATGCATGTTACAACTTGAAGAAATAAACGGTGTTACAAGAGCAGTATTAAGATTTGGAGGAAGTTTGGGGTTTTTTCTCCTTTGGGAAGATTATGCCATAGCTGCCCACTGCAGGGGTTTGAATCTTCCCTGGGAAACAACACATATTCGATTACCAGGAACAACAGGATTCTTCACTAAGTAATTCTAAGGTCTTGGAGAGCAGCTCTTGTGTCGTCTTGGAATAATGCTCTGACTTTTCAGTCATATCTAGCAATTATATGTTATGCATAAGTGTGTGATATATCCAAATAAGTCATAACAATGTGTTAAAATGTATTATTTAGTATTTACTATGATTATTACATCATTTTGCTTTACATCTCAGTAACTTGTATTCTACAGAAGAGAATTCAGTGAACTCAAGGCTTCAATTTGGGGGCACAACATGGACAGGGTGTGTGGTACCTTTTCTATATTCTATTTTGATAAACGATTGCATTCTTCCTAAAAAGAAAGTATATATAAATCTATCTAAGTCATCAGTGCTTATTTGTTTTAATAAGCCATTTCCTTTTCTATCATCAATGGTGTAAATACCAATCGTGCATTACAGCATTTGCCACTCATTTGATCTGTGCCTTTAAATGAAGTTTTAGTATTGTATGCTGGGTAGAAATATTTCTTTGATGACTTGTTAATAATACTTTCCTTTTTCCCAGCTGGATTCTGTCCTGCAGTAGTATTAACAGCTGCAAGATGTTTCAGTGCAGAGTGTATTGAAGAATAAAAACAGAGACAGTATTGGGAAAGTTTCAGAATAAAGGCTTGGAACAGACTAATTGCAACTTACTCTTCCTGCTTTGTCCAATTGCTATCAACTCCTCTTCTTCTCTTAAATGACTCTGTCTTTTTTGATCTCACAACTAGTGTGTTTAGTTTCTGCAATCATACAATTAAGTCTTGGGCCATTAATGTGAGTGTATAGTGTTCAAGCTCCTTGTGTCAACTGTGACTTCTGAATATATTTAGGAAGACTTTTAAAATTGTGTATGGCAGTGTTAAGAGGCAAAAGAATGAAAGTTAGTTGTGAAGGTCAGACAAATATTTTAAAACCTGCAGGTGTATCTGTAGGAATGATGTAAGGGCAAAATATGTATTTTAAATGGCAGCTGTGGAATTTGCTGTCTTTTCAGCAGATCTGTTACAAATGGAAAACAGTATAGCTGTATGCAAAGCATATCCTGCTCATTCTGCTTACTGACACTGATGAGTGTTTGTTTCCTTTTAGATGCAGTTTCCACATCTGCTTACTCATCACCAGCCAAAAGTTTGGGAGACCCTGGCATAACTCCACTGTCTCCATCACATATTGTGGTAAGGAACTCATTCTTTACATTTACTGTGTGTTGAAATTTTCTCCTGCCTTTTTAGTGGGACATAACTTCTTCAGAAAGCTGTCATTTCCTCCCATAGTGTTCCCCTTTATGCTGTCTATAGTATGAAGTGAAATTTTGGTCACACTAGGGTTAGTGACAGAGCTCTCATTCATTTCACTGGAGTCCTGGTTTGGCTGTTTTGTACTTACTGCATACTTTTATATCAAACACAGGGGCTTCCTGACCCTCAGGGTTCCCAAGTTCTGTCCCTGACTTTATCACTGATCTGTTTAGGCAGCCTCTGAAAAGTCCCATTCTGAAGAAAAAGAGAGGTATATATGGTACTCCACAGTAGAATCCAAATTCTCAGAGAAAAGAATCTTCTCCTATAGATACATCTAGAGAGAAGCTTTAAATAGAACTGATTTAGTTCCTGAAGGAAAATACCAACTTCCATAAGCACTTAGAAGCCAGCAAATGTCCCATAAAGGTATCATGTTGTAATTTCTGGTACATCATGCTGATTTTATTGATAAACTCCTATGAAGTCTCACCTGTTTTTAAGATTGTCTGTATGATTTGTAACACAGGAAATGCACAATGTATTTCATGATATTGCAAGGGATCATGTTCAGAACATGTTTCATCCTTGTCAGACTTCTGCCTTGGCTTTCTGAATCACAGAGTTGTGCAAAAACCCATCTTGATGATTTCCAGTGTTCTTACTCACAGTTTTCTACTTTTATTCCTTTTTTTTGTCCATATGCTCTTGAACTTCCCCTTTTACTTCTGTCATACTGATGAATTTACATCCTATTTCAGTTACATTTGCTCATTAACTTCTTTGAGGAAGACATATAAAGAACATATTGTCCTAGTTGAAAAGCTTTATTAAGAGAATCTTCCGTGATTTGAGGCCAAAACTTACTACTTTTATTTCTCCATTTTAAGGAGTAGGCCTATGGGATGATCTTGGGAAATGGAGGGGCACAATAGAAATGTTCTGGAAGTAGTAGGCATAGAGATAATGGAGATATGTGAGACATATGGTGGAACACTGCTCAGAGAGTGAGAACATTTGGCATTTTCTCTGTAAAAGAGAACAATTGCTTCAGTTTTCCTCTTGTCTTGCTAAACTGTTGGTGCTTTAACCACCATCAGTATGTGAAGAGTGTTCTTTGATGTTTATTACTTATTCCTCCTTTATACAGCATTTATATTAGGCAACACCATACTGGGTGTTGGTACAATTTCTTGTTTATTCACATCATGCTTTATATCACATTATTATTATTTGGACCATAATCCTTCCAGCTCCTCTAGTTAACATTGTCCTTGACTGTGCTTTTCAGGGATGGCAGGATTACAGGTAAAAGACAGGAAGGAGGATTCAAAGTCACCATAAGCAGCTGAACAGCTTTCACATTCTAGCACAGGCAGGAGGAAAGAATGTATGCAATGCTTACAAAATAAGTGTTATGTAAATGCTTTATAAATAAGTAATTGTCATGGGATATAAAGCTTATTGCTGTAATTTTGAACTGCTCTGTCTCTGTTATTTTTGAATAGTAATAATACCTCATGTTCAAGGTTATCACAGTTAACTTCTAAAACCACCAAGTAAGTCCCAAATGTACTACATGATGGATATAAACATATTCTTCAGTTGATCAATTTAAGGAAAAAAAAAAAAGGGCAAAAACCAAAACAACCCCAAACCCACAAGTTTTAATAATACAGGATAAGAAATATTCCAAAAATGAGTATGAAAGAAACTCTTGATCAGGTTATGTATAAAAGGCTCTAGCAAAATATGTTGAGTCATATATAGAATTTCCACTTCCATTGGAATGTGCAACTTTCTAGTATCAGCTTTGGTCACAAATGCAGCTTTAGGGAAGCCCTTATTTTGTATGCATGTCTCGGAGAGCAGAAATACTGACAGGTTGCAGTTATTCTCATCAGTGACTCAGTGTCTATTTTGCTTCTGCTGTTTAACAGAAGGACTCTGATGCAGATGATGCTGTAGAACAGTTATATCTTGTTGTTGTGGCTATTGATTTTGGCACAACATCCAGTGGCTACGCCTACAGCTTCACCAAGGAGCCAGAATGTATTCATGTAATGAGGTAAGGGCTGCAATGCAGCATTTAGTTTTGGATCCTGATAACATGGGCTGTCTGCAGTAGCCATAGATATTTTCTCCAGGAGCCTGAAGTGTCTAGATTTGTCTGGACATGTTGTGCATTTTTCTCATGATTATAACTTTTTTGTTGCATCTTACTGTATTCTAATTTGCTTTGGTAGTCAGTGGAAACACATCCCCTCTTATTTTGCTGGGTTTACAAGATGGCAGGAGTAAAAGGAGGAATCAGTGAGTATTTAGAATTCTTGAGGGAGCAGAGTTAATGATTAATTCAGGATACCCTTATCTCAGAGACTGAGAGAAACTACACGTTTACTAAGGGTCATGGCATTTCCCAGGAGCTGCCCATCCCTTGGAATCATCCTTGTGTGCAGTTGTGTGTACAACATTCAGTTATTTGCACCCAGAAACTGGTAGTTTGTATGGCCGACTTAACCTTGGTAGCATTAAATTTGAATCAAATTTATGATATTGGCAAATAAGAAATCAAAAGGCATGAATGTGAAAATGAAGGTTTGATGTGAAGTCTCTTCTGGTTTATATGTATGCAAGGGACAGAGTTTAGATGCTGTTCTGTAGGGTTTTTTTATTTTTTGATTTCTTAATTAAATTAGCACAATATAAATCAATGCAATCGAAAATACAAAAACTGATACAGCAGCTACCTGGAAGGTATGCCCTGTGAATCATTGCTACACTGTTTTATAGTCTTTTTATTAAAAAACAATGCAATTCTTATTAAAGTATATTTAAAATTACTATGTTGTAACACGACCAAGATAGAGATCATTGCAGACATAATGTATGAAAAGCTCAGTCTCAGACGAGTCTAAGCAATGCTGCTGTGATAGCAGTAGGTAATGTTCTGTAGTACTGAGAACAAAAGGTCAAAAAGACTAATTTGCTGCAGTCCAGTGTGATATACTGCAATTTTTCTCAGTAAAGATGCTGGCTGAATGCAGCTGCCTTAATCTGAGCAGACAGTATTGATTATGCAGTCAGGCTGCATACTTGGTTTGTGTACGGTTGAAAAATATTTCCGAGATCTATTGCAACTGAGAGATTTGAAGTGCTGTCCAAAGGGAGGTAAATTTCCAGTTGCAAGGTACCACTTGCAGTATGGGTAGGTAATGTTTTTGAGGCCTTTGATGCATTTCAGCCCTCTGTTGTTCTCTGACAGTGCAGGAAGGTGCAGGAGTCTGGAAGTCAAAGGACAGGCCGTGTGTTGGTGTCTGAAATAGGTTACAGAGTTGTCAAGTCAAACCCTATGTTTATCAATTCCTATTCTCTTTTGACAGCAAATAATTAGTTCAAGTTCTTAAAGAAGTTAGATGTAATGAGGGAAGACATGTCTGAAAGTGTACCTGAGCAAGCCTAAATGGTATATTCTGGTGTGATTTTACTGTGTGAAATCACTACCATTTCTAGGGAAGTCCTTTAAGTGCTTCAGACTCAAAATTTTACGTAAGGACCTGATTTTGCAGTTGGGTTCACATTACAGACTGGATTCTCCTTCCAGGGTACCAGGCTTCCTGCTGTCAGTCATTGGGACATTGAAATCTAGGTGCTTTGTGCCCTGCTGTGGATATATTCCAAATCTTAATTGACTTTACTACTTACGATTCAAAACATGATACTTTCTTCCTTACACAATAATGGTAGCGTGATTGTGATTTCAGAACTGTGCAGTTATTATATACTGGTATAGAAAAGAAATTAATTAAATTACTTCATATATTTCCAACTAGAAGAGAGGAAAATTTGGTGTGTGGGGGAAATGTATTCATTTTTCCAACCAATAATTCAAATAATGGAAAATATTCTAATACCAAGCATTATTTATTTTTTTAAAAAAATAAATACTGCTGACTGGGAAGGATTTGGGGCAAATAACTGAAATTGACTTATAAAATAACGTGTGTAGTATTTTTTATATGTTTATATATAAATACTCATGAAAACTTGAAATTCAGTTAAACGAATGGTATATTTATCAGACTAAGTCTTCAGTAGTTCAGAAGGTATTAAGAGGTTCCAAACTCTGGCTATAGTGAGGCTTACATGTAGGATAATTTACAAATATTTCAGGAGAGTAAATGTAACTTCCCTCTGGCACTGGAGAATGTTTATGTTAAAATAAAGCATACCAATGATGCATGGTCCTCTTTGCTTCCTAACATTTTTTTTCCACCTTCCCTCCTTAGTGTTGATCCTTTCCAGATATTTAGATTTCTGACTGCTTTTTAACAAAGCTGCTTTTCTGTGAATGTCTCAGTGAAGGATAAGATGGGTTTATTTAGAAGGTCCTACTTCAGAAAAGAGTGAACACAAGGGGGTTTAGCCCCAAGTTTGAGTGCAGTGTCAGCAGGTTCTAGTCCTGTAATTAGCAGGCAGACAAAGTCACGTTTTTGTGTGTGTTTATTTGCTGCAATGCCCAGTATTAAAAAAAAAAAAAAGTTTAGAAGCATTGACCTAACAAAATTCTTGAAGCATGTACTTCCCTTTAAATGTATGAGTAGCCTCACTCGTGTCAGTGTGTGTTTGGAGTTGAGTGTTTGTTTCTTGAGGATCAGTGAATGGCTTTGCTTTGATTGCAAAACAGTGGTTACTGTTTTATCGATTTTGGGTGATCACAGAATACGCTGAGTTGGAAAGGACCCGCAAGGATCATCAAGTCCAACCCTTAGCCCTGGCCAAGACCATCCCCAAGAGTCACACCCTGTGCCTGAGAGTGTTGTCCAAATGCTTCCTGAGCTCTCTCAGGGTTGGTGCTGTGCCCACTGCCCTGGGGAGCCTGTTCAGAGCCCAGCCACCCTCTGGGGGAAGAACCTTCTTCTGATATCCAGCCTAAACCTGCCCTGACACAACTTCAGGCCATTCCCTCGGGTCCTGTCCCTGGTCCCCACTGAGCAGAGATTGGTGCCTGCCCCTCCTCTGCCCCTCACAAGGAAGTAATACTTCACAACTCTGCTAGTTTGCCTCAGCTTCTGTAGAGATCCTTGTGGTTGACTTCAGATTCTTGTTGCAGAGTAAAAGTACGTGTTACAGTGAGTGCTGTTTGCTGCATGCCTTGAGACAGTGAGTAAAGGCATATGAGTAGTTCATCACTTCAGCAGGAGGGCCATGCCAGAGCCATAATCAAAGTTTGCTGCTGTAGAATGAGTTAATCACATCTCACTGGGAGGAAATACACAAGATACTACACAAGTTTAATAAACTCTTATTGATTTATATGCCCTCACATGAAGTTACAGATGTTTTGCCTGCTGGTTAAATAGCAACAAACTGAATGTATTTCACAAATGGATAAAAATAAATGGCAAAATGCATGTGGTTATGAAGCATATTACAGCCTGTCTTTGGAAGGAGGGAAATTGTAGTCTCTTTTCAGTGTAACTTCACCCTTCAGGCTTTTCCTTTGCCTTCTCTTCCCTGGATTATAATTATTGGGAGACACACACTTGGCTTTCCTCTGCATACACACTCTTAGTGGTGTTCAGTTGTATTCTGATGACCCCACTGCTTCGTTTCCTTCACTGTTATGCTGCAGCTCTGGATCAAATTCTCATCACTCTGCATGGATCACTCTTTGGTGTGTCTCTTAGCCAGCCTAAAGTGTAAGGAAGGGCATTTCTCTAACCTTAGTATAACCTTGTGGTCCTTTCCTTGCTAACTTTCCTCTTGTCTGTATTTTCACTTGTAATACACAGTTAAATGTTCTGCTGATAGAAACAAGTCTTTGCTGTTTATATCTCTGTTGAGATAGTCCACTTGTTATCAGCCTAGGAACTCACATGTCCGAATTCAGGCAAAAACCTACCTTGGTTCTGTTTGAATAGTTTTTTTAACAATGATTCTGATCTCAGAAAATATCCCCCCTGCACATTTAAAGCAATTCTGGCTTATATAGGTTTATGCTTTTAATGGGCTTTTTATTTTTATTTTTTCTTAAGAACATTACTACCATTATTTTGCCTGTATTGGTGCCAGGAAAGAAAACTTCAAGTGAAGGTGTTGCAGTCCTAGCTCTCCAGACTAGAAGCCCCCACTACCTGGAGGGAGGCCAGGGCTCCACCTGAGGAGAGTGTTGCAGCCAGGGGTTACCATTCAGGTGCCTTTGCAGCTGCTTGTCTCTAGAAAAATGTCCCCTGGGAGTACTTTAAAATCTCTGATTGCAAATGGTAAAGTCATATTTCGCTTTCTCTTTCCTTATTGCCCTTTCTGTGCCTGAACAGTAATACAGGCTGAGAGCTTTAGAATATGCTGAGCAATTACTGTGTCTAGTTTCCATCAGAAACTCATCAGGAAGTGAACATCCAATTCTCTGGGTGGCTTTGAAAATTTCAGCCCGTAGCATTGAACATAAATTTGCCTTCATTTAAACTGCACCTTAAGTGTACTTATTCCGGAAAGAGAAAATGTGCCTGGCCGAAATGAAAAACAAAGAAGTATTGTTATTAGCCACAGCCTATTTATGGCATTTCCCACCAGTGACTCAGAATGAATCATTAATGATTCCAAGGGAAAACGATATCAGTCTGTCTCCTCTCTGCTTGCAGCGGGTGTGTGGGATTTAACAATCTGGTGAAATAGCAGTGTTTTCTCTTCATGGGCTCTGAGATCCCAACTTCTTCACATTGGAACCATATGTTTGCTGTAACGCCTACTCAAAGATCCTGGAGGTGACCAAGTACATGCCTAGCAGCAGGTTAGGAAGAAATGACCTGGAGCAGAGCCCTTGCCAGCTGATCATAGCTCAGGGGCTGAGCAGCGGAACTAGGGAGGTTTAGGAAAGTTTTATCAAGTGGATGAAGGTGGAAATCATTCCATTCCTCACCATGCTGTTTCTGCTTTCAGAGCAGTGGAATTGTCCTCTACACTGAAGGAAGTCCAGACATGTTACTCTCTGCTGTCAGTGCTGCTTGTGCAAAAAGGGGCAGATCTTGCTCTGTTTGACCCAGTTGAATCATCTGAGGGGTTCCCAGCGCTTCAGAAGATCCTGTTCCTTATCACTTTGCCAAGTAGCAGCCCCTTCGATTGCAGTTTTCCATGTCCGTTTTCTGCCTTGGTCTGGAGGTCAATTAATTTTCAATGGATTCAACTGTTTCTGAGACTGAAATGGAAATTATTTTTTTTCATTCTGTGTCTCATAAACAGCTACCACAGACCAATGCAGCCTTTTTGTGCTTCTGAACAAGGACTTTGGCACGAGTATATTCGGAAAGTGCGTTTTGCTATCTTTAGAAAAAAGCAATCAACATGTAGTTTAATAATGAATGCAGTTGCCTGTGCGATCTTAACTTGGCTCCTACTTGAGCTGTGTTATGATTATGTCTGAGAGCATAAACAGATTTTCCACTGATGCCTTTTTAAGAAAATGTTTTTTGGTAAATGTTTGTTTCTCATACTGAAGTACTTGTAAGTGAGGCAGGGAGGAGAGTTTCTTCTTGTTCCATTCTGCCTTTTTTTTTTGGGGATGGGGAAGTGAGGAGAAGACAGCAATGCTCACAGCTATCTCTGGTACAACGTTCTGCTGTCTGGTTTTGTTGTCCTGCCATGCCCCCCTGCAATTCCTGATGCTGGGTGTTCCCATATTCAATGTTACTATTTATTTCCTTATCCATTCTGTGAAACAAGCTTTGAATTACTTTTTCCTTATTCCCTGTATGTCTCTTGGGTATCCCCCAAAATAGCTTCACAGTCTCAGTAAGAGAGGATGGTTTTATTCACCAATAGTGACAGAAATGTTTTGGTGCCTTTAAGATACTTCGGGGTTGGGGGAGTCTGCTTCATTTTTGAGAGATAAAAACTTCTACAGCTTTTTTGGCATTTAAAACACAAAATTCATCAACTTCAGGTGAGTAGAGAATGTAATGCAGAGAGTGCAACATCTGCCAGGTGTGTCTTCAGAGTTTCAGGTGTCCAGGAAATGAGGCACATGGTCAGATGTTATTTGAACTGGCTTGTCTTGTTTCAGAGAGTATTCTGTGGCAGACACAGGGATTTAATCAACTTCTGCACAGTGGTGTGCAGGTGGCTTGAGTAGGTCCCTAATTCAAAATGGGAAAAATATCCCTTACAAGGATTCATGGAGCCTGATAAGGCAATTGGTTAGCACACATTTGGGTTTTCATGAGTCATATTCTTTGATAGTTACTTTTTTTTTCTGTACAATATTTATTACATTTGTATGCTTAATTAGAAAACTTAAGTAAAAAACTGCTTCCTTTTTAAATTGTGCCTGGCTTACTTCAGGGAACCCGTATTCTTATCTGTGTATGGTTATGTTCTTAAGAATTATACAACTGACCACAAAATGTATAGAACTACCTGAAATGAAAATCACAGTCCTTTTTTCTTAGGTGGGAATAAACCCACTTGATTTTGATATTGCAAGGTTTGAAATTAGTATCTTTGGGGGGAAAAAGCAGTCTCTGAAATCTGTCACTGCATTGTGTTTCTCGTGCTACCCTTGATTTTTTTTTTTTCTGCTGCTCTAAACTTGAGCACCACTTACTGAAGCTGTTTCACTTTTTGGTTAGACGGTGGGAAGGTGGAGATCCTGGTGTATCCAACCAGAAGACACCAACCACTATCCTCTTAACACCAGAGAGGAAGTTTCACAGCTTTGGCTATGCAGCAAGAGATTTCTACCATGACTTGGATCCCACTGAATCAAAGCACTGGCTGTATTTTGAAAAGTTTAAGATGAAGCTACATACCACTGGTGTAAGTAATAACCAAGTGGCATTTGCTACTCAAATTATTTTCCTCTGAAGAGTACTAGTTTCTTGCCTGAAGATTGCCAACTAGATGTGAAGCAGCTCTATTTCTAAGTTTAAAGAGTAAATGAAGCAAATTAAATTCTTCAGTTAACATGATTCATTTTGCTTTTCACTGCATTTGGCAACTGTATTTTGCCAGCCTTCTTTCTAAATCTTAGAAGTTCAGTATCTGCTTTGCTTGGATCTTCATGTCCTAATCTTCCTGTGTGAAATTCATAGCTGTCTGGGGAGTCTGCATGAGGCTGGTTTGTTCTATAAATCTAGTCAGCAGAAATGGAATATAAGAGCCATACTGAGCTCTAGCACAGAGGACCAAATTCACCCAGGATTTATTGCCAGAACTGCAAGTGCAAGTCATGCTGTTAATTTGACGTTATTCCTACTGATTATATTTTTGTCTTTAATCCATTCTAGAGTTTTGGGAATCAGCCAGTACTTTCTGTATTGAGGTGTTTTCTGGTTTCATGTGTTGGTGGGAAGCCAAAAATCTATGCTTTTAGCTCTTTAGTTGGCTTAAATATCTTGCACATGCAGCTTTTTTGCAATTAATTACAGATACATTTATTATAATTATTTAATATTTATTCCATATCTTTCTTTCTGCCTGAAGTTATCTATAGACATGGTAAGTGTTTAAAAACCAAGTTTAAAATAAGCAGCAAAATGTCATGCTCCAGGAAATTCAAATGATGAGTTAAATCCTCTTCAGAACAGTTTTGTCACTTTTTCCTAACTAGGTGGATAATGAGGAACTCCCTTTTGTCAAGCAATGGGAATTAAGTTCATGTTTACCTTTTTCTTTTAATAACTTCCAGTTATTTTCTTTCATGTAGAATCTTACCATGGAGACAGACCTGACAGCTGCAAATGGCAAAAAAGTCAAAGCACTTGAGATATTTGCTTACGCTCTGCAATTCTTTAAGGAGCAGGCATTAAAGGTGGGATAATGCTTCCTTATCAAGATTTTCTGTATTTATAACTGGTATGAATATGAGCTTAACACTTTTAACCTTGCCAGATTTTGACCTCAGTGGTATTTGACGTAAACAAAGCAAGGCAGGTGTAGGAACTCTGGCAGGCTGTGGACTCGGGAAAGCTCACAGTAGCCTGAAGTAATTTCTCCTAAACAGGGCATGCTTGATTCACTAATAGTATCACTGTGACGCAGAGCTCTGAATATCTTACTGGCTTAAATATTTTCTGCTGTTTTTTTCATGGAAGCAAGCATTGATTTGACAAGAAAATTTAAAAGTGCAAGAGCTGAAGTGCTGGAATTAAATTTGAGGCTGGGTTCTGTTTTTCTTCCCTACATTTCTGCGGCTGTGATGATGGGTTGTTCTGTGTTCATGCAAGGTTTTCTCTCATGGTAAAGAATTGGCATTGTGAAACACAATAGGATGAGCAACTACTGGTGTCTTTGGCCCCAGCCTGACTTTGTCTTCACTGATTAAACAAAAGGATGATCTGAATTTATTTTGTGATACAAAGATTATTAAAAGATCATTCATAATTTTGTGACCCCCAAACCCAGTTCCCCCAGCCATTCCTCCTCAGGCTCATGCTCCAGACCCTTCCCCAGCTCCACTGCCTTTCTCTGGACTTGCTCCAGCACCTCAGTGTCCTTGTAGTGAAGGGCCCCAAGGCGAACACAGGACTTGAGGTATGACCTCATCAGTGCCCAGTCCAGGGGCATGATCACTGCCCTGGTCCTGCTGTCCCCACTGTTGCTGATACAGGCCAGGATGTCACTGGCTTTCTTGCCCACCTGAGCACACTGGCTGCTGTTCAGCTTCTGCCAACCAGCACCCCCAGGTCGTTTTCCACTGGGCAGCTTCCCAGCTGCTTTGCCCAAGACTGTGGTGCTGTAAGGAGTTGTTGTGAAACTCATGGAATTGGCCTTGGACCATCAATCCAGCCTGTCCAGGCTGGTGTTGGTAAGGAAAATGGGTATTATTTTTCATTTCCCATTTGAGATGTTGCAATACTAATTTCTTGTAATATTCTACTTGGATCACAAGACTGTTTATCGTGTTCTCCAGTGACATACATGGCCCCAGTAAACAGGTTTTGAGATTTAAAACCTCATGTAAACAGTCAATTGTGAGTTAAGTAAACATTGGCTTCAAACCTGCCACTATGATGTCAACGTAAGCATAACAGTTCCTGGGTCAAAGAAGAACGTTCATCCAAGCAAGCATTGTTTAAAATAGCCTTGATAAAAGCTAACCTACTTTTTTGAATGGGTTTAATTTGTTTTCTCTGAGATCTCAGTGTGTTGCTTATGGCTGCAGAGAAACCATCCTACCACTACAATTCAAATGCCTTATCTTGTCAAAAACTTTCTAAACTGTATTTTGGGGTTGATGGTGGAGTCCCACATTTGAAGCTGTGCATAGAGCGGGTAAATTCTTAGCAAATGTTGGGCACAGTCCCATATATTCACTGTGCTGCCTGTTCAGGACTACATCCTTTCCTGTTGTTAATAGCTAAATCCCTGGCATTTGTGAGTAAATCCTGGAACTAATTAGACAAGCAGTATAAGTGAGCTGTTACTTGGGACTATAATCTGTCTATTTCTGGTGCCTTTTGCAATATAAAGGTGCTACTTTTCCAGCATGGATTTTCAAGCTGCAGCATAGCTAAACAAACACAACAGCTTGGCTCAGCACATGCAGAAACATTTTTTTACATTCTAAGGGCCTGTTGTTCACCTTTCTGAATCTTTCTTTGTTTGGATGGAGATTTAGATAGGACATATGGTAATGACATTTTACTTGGAACCTTTCCCAAAACATGTCAGTGTATCACCTAATTTGCAAATGCAGTACAGACTTTCCTCTTTGTAAGGGGAAAAAAAGGACAATAAAAGTACTAAACTAGTCTTGAATGTATGCTTAAAGCAAAATTTTGAAGGAACAATCGGTCATTTTTTAATAGGGGTTAACTGTAACTTCCCCTTGTTAACTGTGTTGTAAAAGTTTGATTTAAAGGTAAGTGGTGGATAAAGAAGTCATTGAAAAATCCAGGTTGTAAAGCATAATATTCATCAGTGATACCTTAAATATTTTTCTGTGTATTAATCAAGATGTAAGTGTGCATTCTTCAAGCTAACAGCAAATCCCACACTGTGATTAAGAACGTACATAAATGTTCTGTATTAGTCTGTAAATTGCTGCTTTTGCAAAAACCCTACTTTTCTACTTCATGTTAAACAGTACACTTTTCTATAGGCCTCCTTGAGAGCCTCCTTCAACCTTAATGTCCCACCTTCTGACACAGTAAAGCATTCTTGATAGGTTGGAAGTAATCCTGATTCATAGCATAGATGTAACAGGAAAAAGAAATGGAAAAGAGAGAGGTACAGTAAATAATATTTTCTTATAATGTAGACACCAATCATTTTGCATTCACCTCTATTTTCCTTTTATTTAGGAGCTCAGTGACCAAGGAGGCTCGGACTTTGAAAACACTGAAGTAAGATGGGTCATTACAGTGCCTGCTATTTGGAAACAGCCTGCAAAGCAGTTTATGAGACAAGCTGCCTATAAGGTAATATTACAGGCTGAATGTAGAAATGCCCCTTTAAAGCCCTAGTTGATAGGCTAAATAATAAACTGTATTTGGGACAATTAGCTCTAGTATAAACTGTATAAATACGGTCTAGAAACATTGAAAGAGGAGTTAACTTTACCAAGCAGTAGCTGTAAGTTGTATGTATTCACCTCTTAAATGCTTTTTGCTTTCTATTTACTTTTATATGTTCGTGTCCCTCACTGCAGGCTCTGCTATTTTAGTCATTCTGAACAATATATTCCAGCTGAATTCAGTGCACATGGAGCAGATGCAGTTTTGAGACCCAAGGGAAAGTTGACTTTAAAATACTGGACACAGTTTTGTTTTGTTACTTTCTTTAGGTCATCACAGACTTCTAAAGTAAAAAAGGAAAAAAGAAAAAAAAAAGGAGGGAAAGCAAAGAGCCTCCTTGATGGGACTTTTTTCCCAGTTCCCATTTTCCCACAGTAGGAACGAAAGGACTGTGAACCGGATAGCCTGGATATAAAATTAAATTCAAATGTTATTTTCACCAGTAAGGGCTTTATCTGCGTTTAACTCTTTCCCCCCAGCCACCCCCCAGACATGTCCACTTTCCATGTGCATGTCCTTTATTTCAAATTCGGTTTGTGTCTTTAGTACATGAGATGTACACATTCCTCTTTTCATCAGGATATTCATTTGCAGGTTGGTTTTTCTTTAATTTTATTTTAAATTTTTGATCAGAGACTTGTGTAACCTGTTGGCAGTAGCTGTGTGATGCACAGTTTGTATAAAATATCTACCAGTTCATGAGTAATTTGCAGAGTGCTCCTGGGATGCACCCAGATTTTTCTAACTCTGTTTCTAACTATCTCTAATGTTGAGCAACGTTTTTCTTAACAGTCTGTATTGTGGGATTGCTAATGCTAGTGCCAGAAGCAAAACACTCTTAAAGTTCTGATGGAAGGACACGGTTGTAGGTAAATCTGAAACACTAGAGACCCATTCATTATCTCTGTATATTGTTGTCTGCCTGCTGTCTGTGTGCATGTGTGCTCGTGAAGTGGGAGCTGTGTAAGGAGCAGGGCAGGGTGAGGTAGATCTCTTGGCATTTCTCATTTGTGGCACAATGGAATGTTGTTAATTAGTGTCTGTGTCTGTGGTTGTGTCTGTGATTGTGTACTTTTATGGGCAAGCTTGAAAACAGCAAGGACTAACAAGGCTTTTAACTCGGGGTGTGTGATCAATTGCAGGAAAACATGAGTTTAGGGAAATAATTGATGTTAACTTGACACACGGTTGGTTGTTTTTAAAGGAGTGGGGATGAAGAAACAGATGCAGAAAACTGAGAATTCTGCATTGCCATTCAGTCTTTCAGATTCCTCTTGCTGGATCCAGCACGTTCCTCAAACCAGTATGTACAGATGGATCAGAAGTTGCAGCTCTTGTTGCTAGCTATTGGAAGATGCAAGCATCTTGAAAATGAACGCTTTTGTTGTAAGAGTAATCAACACATCGTGTAGAGAAAAGTGAGAAAAGGCAGTGGTAGAAACCCTGTTAATGGAAACACACTGAAGTACAACCCCTGGTCTAAGATGAGAGTTAACCAGTGGGAAATGTTAATGAGCTGTGAAAATCTGCCGAGTAATCTGTGTCAAGTGAGGTAGCTCTAGGAGAGCAAAAGTAGAAATGGCTTCAGTCACTGGTTCAAAATGTAAAGCCCAGCCTTTCTGGAATGATTAAGTGCTTGTCTAGGCAAAGCTAATGGAATTAATCAAGTGGAGTAAGAACTGCTGGAAATCTGTGCTCAACATCCATCAGCTTTTGAACAGCCCACAATCTCAGTGCACCTTTGCTGTCCTCTCATCTCTGTTTTGCCTAAACAAAACATTGCTAACCTGGAACTCTTAATCTGCCCAAGGGCTCCCGCACTGTCCTCTTCCAGCTGCTGTGCTGCTTTCTCATGGAATGTGTAATCTGGGTGTTCCCTTCAGCTCACAGTTCTTCCTCTCTCTTTCCATCCAGCCTATCAAAATCCTGCTAATTCTGTCTGCATGACAGCTTTTCCTGTCTGTTCAAGCTGCTGAGCTTTCATCCAAGCTTCAGTGATTTTGCATCTTGGTTACTGCAACATCATTTCCTTGGCTGTGGCAGCTGCAATGTGGCCTGGTTTGTATCTCTTCACGATTTTGCCACAAAAGAGTTTTGTAGCCTCGCTTTTGACAGGGAATCAACCCACATTTGACTCCATCTGTGTCATCTCAGGCTTAAGCTGCATGTCCTGGACATGAATATCTGTGTTGCTTATTCATTTTCCTCTTCTGAAACCCTTTCTAAAATGCTGGGTTTTTTCATGCCTCCAAAAACTTGACTGTGATTAGCCTACTTTTATGGGAAAACTACTCCTCATTGCTTCTTGCTGTTAACTCTGCCTGCCCTATCTGTATTCATCTGTTGTGCTTTTTGTATCCTTAACTCTTTTTATGCCTCAGTTATTACCAATTTGAGCAGTTATTTGTTTATTCTCGTTTATCTTGCTCTCTGGGGCCTCCTGAGGGACTAAGTCTGGTAGGATGTAGAAAGGTGCATGTCTTTACAGCTTACTTTGCTGAATCAAAATTGCTTTATTCCTGAATAAGAGGCTCTTCTTCCTGTCCCTCATGCTTAATTCATGTGTGTCCAGAGATGGTTCTAAAGCTGTGTGACACTTGTTAAGGTCTGGTCACAGTTGGAGAGAGATCTGTAGGACCCACTAGGGCTTGAGTTTCCTTTCCCAAAAGATGTCTGGTGGGATTAGAGTATGTTGCATCAGTGTTCACTACATCCTGAGTAATGGCTCCTTGGATTCCTAGTCAGGTTTGCCATTGTGCCACCAGTAAAATATAAGGCATCATAACTACCATTAACTTCTCTTGTTTCTGTGTCCCAGTTGTTCTGTTTCAAATTCTTTGCTTTGGTGTAGTTCTGTTAGAAGTGCTGTATTTGCCAGTATTAGAAGTTCCTTTCTTGGGGAGAGCCCACATTGTGACTAATAAATTCAAATTGCTGATATATTTTCTTATTTTGAAGTCCTTGTCAGCATGGTCCAGTTGGACAGCATGTGGGAGGACTCCATCCTGCTCATATGGATGGGACCTGCCCTTATTCCTGTCCTTGCAGAGGAAGCTCAATGCAACTACCTTCACTGGGCCTGAGGTTTAGACCCCAAAATGAGAGGATGGCTTAGGTGTGGAGGTTTCCTGCTCATGAGCATGGCCTGGCACTTAAAGCCTTGAGGATCCCCCCTCTGTGTCATCTGAGGTCCTACTGACACAAGAAAATATGTTAGTTTGTTAGTCTTATATTACTGACGACAAAAAAAAGAAAAAAAAATCAGCATGTCCACTAATAGATGAAACTTAAAAGTTAAAGTCAGGAGCATTTGTAGAAACCCATTGAATCCAGGTAGGCATGAATAGTTGGTTCAGTACTAACAGCTCTTTGCTCTTGATATATGTTGCTGTGGGCAGCACTTGTAATCCCTTATCCAAGTGAGACTGAGGCACTGTATGTTGTGTGTTAGAGGAACACAGGATCCAATACTCTTGGCAGGTTGATCCTGTTTAGTAAAGACATTCTTCTGGCTCATCTTTCAGTACACATTCTTTGGGCACAGTTAGCACAGAGAAGGATCTGCAGGCTGGAATTCCTTGAACGTGCTAATAGGAGTAAAATTTTAAGGAAAAGTTTGGACTATGACAGAGACAGAAGTATGTGACTGCAGAACCTATAAAATAGGAAAGTAAAATGTGGATAAAGAAATGCATTCAGGGCAGAGAGAAGGAAAGGGAAGGGTGGTGCATTTTCATAAGCCTGCCCAAAATATTCTGTAGGCTTGCAGACATCAGTCAGTTGGTCTGCTTAGGAGATGTTGAGGGTTCTGTTCTTTTTAATATGAACTGTTGATTTTGAAATGGAGTTCAAGAGCTCTGAAGTAGATTGATCTTTCAATTACAAATAGCAAATAAAATCATTTGCATGGTAAGCTTGTATACACAAAAAGAGAGGCAGTCTAGGTTATAGGATTAAGCATATGAGCTTGAAATTCCAGAGGCCTTCTTTAACCAGCTCCTATGCTGAATATTTATTATTCTTTTCACATCAGTTTTGTCATGGAATGTGCATGATGGGAATTATTTAACACATTGTGTTCAGGTTCACATTACATGACATTGATCAGTACTAGCTTGCTCTGTAGAAACCTTTGAAGAAAAATAAACAAATTTGGTGATAGATTAATGGGAGGGCACATAAAATTCCTTGCTAATAAAAACACCATGTGAAGTATGTTTGGCTTTTAAAAAGATGACTAGAGAGACTTAACCAGATTGTAATCTGTGAAGCTGAGCTACACCTACTCCTTTTTAAGTCTGTTCTTTGGTACAGAAAACACATGGAAATGAAAATTTATTCACGTAGAGACAGTGTGACAGGTTTCTGCTGTAAAGTACACACCAAGGTGTAAGCAGCACTGGGAAGCTGGTGATTTTTTTTGAAACAGTACTTGTTAGTGAGGCAGATGTGTGTTAAATACATCAATATTTGGAGGCTTTCGTTTGCTAGGCAAGTAAAATAAAAGGATTTCATAGCATTCTGTCAGACTGGATCTGTGCTTGTCTTATAAAGCTTTGAAACATGTTTCTCAGGATCTTAGAAATTCTCTGAAAGGTCACTGATGCCAATAGAAATAGCCAAAAATTAGATTCTTCACTTTGCTTGGTGGAAAGAGTGTGCTAGATGGGGTTTACCAGCCAAAAGAAGAAAACAGTAGTCTGAAAGGCTGTAAACCACAATAAGTAGGGGGTCATAGAAATCAGTGTGGGCAGGGTCTAAAATTAGTGGGTTTTATTGTTTGTAATTAGTTCATAGAAAGGACAATGATGAAAGATAATAGGTAAGTCTAAAAGACATATTAAAGACCAATATTAAGTTACAGAGTAAAGAAATACAAGCTGAAATTGAAACTGTAGTGAAAAATATTAAGACAATATCAGAAAGCCCAAGGTACATAACAAGATGCAACTAACAGAAAATAGCAAGCATATAGTTTTCTGTGTGAAAATCCTCAGTCAGGCCACTTGTGTCTTTTTAATAAAATCAGCTTGATCCGTAAGGGTCTATGATGAGGATATTTCAGAATAAAAAGAAGGAGAAAGCCTGAGACACTAAAAGTGTGATACTAGACTTAAATAGGAAGAGTCAGGCTTGGCTGTTGTGGTAGCTGATGCATGCCCATGGTACAAAAAAGCATTTCTAGAATATTATAACATGAAAAATTAAAAAGCTTATGTGAATTTAATGGCTTCATTTTTCTAATGCACGCTACTCATAAAACTTGCAAGTAATGTTTTCCTGCGCCTTGGGGGATATAATGTAATGCAGAAAAAAAGTCTTGGTAATGCCACTTGGAGCTAAGCTTTCTTTTACTGCACAAATGTGATCTGTGGCAACAATCCCTTGGGAATGAGCTGCAGCAACATCACCCTGGTGAAATATGGGCTGAATGCTACTGTGGTCCCATCAACTTGTCAAAAAAAACATAACCTCCACCGTACTACGTTATCATTCAGCACTGTGTGAGTCAGCTTTAGTAATGCTAATTTGGATTTATTTGTGGTCCCAATATCTGAGAATCTTGGGGAGGAATTAAAGGGCAGAGGCACAACAAAACAAGCAATTTGGAGATTCTTTTTGTGCAGGAAAATGTTGGTGATTTCAGTCTTGTGGTTGTTCCTTATCTAATAAGGGATACAAGATGCTTTTCTCTAGAAAACTATGTATTCCTGAGATTACTTCTGAGACCAAATTGTGATAGACTAGATCTGGTGTACTAAGTAAGTTCTGCTGCAATTATTGATATTCTTTCATGTCTGACAAATACAAGAAATCCTTTTCTCTCTCATAAGACAGAGGCCTGTGGGTAGCAAGAAATTATCTTTCTGATGGGCAATTCACAAAAGCTTTTTGAGAAATAAGCATGGGTAAACTGTAGAACCTTCCCCATGAATTGCAAACAAAAGTGCTTCATGATAGGTAGCCAGTGGTCTTAATTCAGATACTTCCTTCCTTATGTTCTATTTTCCTTCCTAAAGGAAAAAACCCTAGATTTTATAACTTAAAAAAGGGCAATTCTAACATGAAATCCAAAAGACCTGACCAGTATAAGTTTTATCAATAGAATCAAATAGTCTGTATGATCCCAAGTAATTCCAAGTTCAGGTTAAAATAAAAGAATGGATCATCAAAATAATGTATAAAATATAAAGTGTAGAAATGCTCAGGTAAAGCAATCTGTACTCATAGCTGGGTAATAGCAACACCAGGAAGAATAAATTGAGGCAATCAGACTGTGCTTAGCAAAGGCATTTATCTCAATAAGACAGCCTAGCCGTCTATAACAAACTGCTTCATCTAATCAGTGACCACACAAATGCAGCAGTTCTGGCTGTAGCCAGTACGACTCCACAAATTCATTATTTTGAGTGTGCTGAAAATAAAAGTCACACTTCATTACAGCTCCAGATGCCCCATTTATTTTCTTGCTTTTCAGAATGTGATAATGCCGTAGTTTCTAGACAGCCATTAAGAGGGAGAAGCTTTACAGGCTGTATGTTATTTCTTGTCCTAGGAATAGCTTTACTGATAGGTTAGTAAATAGAAATATCAAATGGATTCTGCTGTGGTCCAAAGCAGCTTGCTAAGTAGCATGATCAGGTATGTGCATGAGGGAAAGCTAGTGTGATTATTCAGAGCACAAGGACCTCCCATCCCAGTGAACATCACAAATAGCTCCACTGAAAACCTTGCTGTTGAGTTGGATACTCAGCAGTTGATGCATTTGCTTTAGTGGTTTGTTTTACAAAATTTGGTCCAAGTGACTTTTAAAATGTTAAATAGGAAGCTTGTAGTAGCTCCGAATGCCAGAAACTTGGCTTCAAATCCATTCTGCTATTTCAGACTATTGTTACACTTCTAAGCATGAAGACCATTTTTTCCAGTACAACCAAATACAGGAAAATGGATTAGGAACTGAATTTCCCTCACCGACAAGACACTGGACCCATTTTTTTTTTGGAGTTCAGGTTGTGTTAACATTGTAACTTGTGCGTCCTTAATAGATTAAACTAAGTGCTTTCCACAGGTTGCATCCCTTCTGAAAGTGGCTGATGTTTAAGGTTCAGGGACTGCTTAGGGCTCTTCTGCCCTATATATTTTCAGGGAAAAAAAAAAAAAAGGTGTGCTGTGACAAATGTTTCCTTTGATCCCAAGACACTTAAACAACAGTTCTAATTGCAATGCATACAGAAACCTGTGAGGACCTGAATCACTGCAGGCTTGTAGCAGTGAGTGGTACTGCTGTCATACTGTCAGACACGATGGGCTCCCTCCCACTGATACACTCAAGGATTTGACGTGAAAGTCACAAAGACAAGGGCTGAGGAAGTGTGTAGGTCTTTCTCAGTACAGAATACCTGCACCATTTCAGCATCATGGAAGTGTTTGTTGGAGCTCATCTAGTCTGACCTTCCTTTTGAAACAGGGATACTGCCAATGCCAGGTCAGCAGTGGCTTTGTTTAGCCAAGTTTTAAAAATCTCCAAGGACAGAGGTGCCTGTCTGAGCAGCTGTTCTGGTGCTGCATCACCTTCCTAGTAAAAAAGGGCATTTTGTAATACCTAATTTGAGCTCTAAAAGCTGAGATACGTGGCTGTTGCCCCTCATTGTATCTCCTGGCAAGACTGAGAAAAGTTGTGTTCTGCTGCCTTTGTAATTGCCCTTCAGATAGCTGCAGGCAGCTATTGGGCTGCTCCTTGGCCACCGAGAGCTTCTTCCACCATGAAACTAATTTTAATTATAAATAAAATGCTAATCTAAGCCTCTTACTCCTTCAACATACACATTTATGCATGACTTATTAAATGGGGAGTAGTGTTACTCTTAACTGGAATTAGTTTGTATGTTGTTTAATGATGTTCACCAAACCAGCTATATGGGTGAAAATATGAGCTATTATTGTCTGTCCTGATTACCTTCACAGGAGTTCACAGCTTGTAAGTTTGGTTTGAAGTTGGAGCAGCAGTAAGTTGGTGAAGACTGTGGGAAGGCCATAGATTTTCTGTGGGTTAGTTGCTCTGTAGGAGCTTCTGGTATGGGCAAGCCCTGGGAATTCAGAAATCACTGCAAGTTCTATGCTCTGGTATTTTAAAACCAGGGAAATAGTGTATAAATATATAGTAGCCATGTCTACTTCCACATGGCAGAAGGGAAGGTATCTGCAGTCTGAAAAGAGAGGTCTCAGGATAATCCCAAAATCCTTAGGACAGTTTAAAGGCCGATTTTCACACTGGGGTTTATCTTTCTATGTCCTTCATGTTACTTAATCCCTCCTGCTTGTGCAAAGAGAATAAATGAGCTATTACAGGGATTTGTTACCTTCCAGTTTTGTGCCCTCTCCATTAAAAATTTTTCAGTTTTCATCTTCCATAGTTCATATACCCCTTATGTGCAAAATGAAGTTACTTCTATTTTACCATAGCCTGAGATTTCATTTATGCCTTCTCAAGCAGTTTTTCTCACAGAAAGATGAGTATCCTTGTCTTGTCACTTAACTGTAGGGGGGGAAGCTGACACTGAAGGAATTCTGCAGCTGTGATAATTATCCACTATTTTCTCACTTGTGAAATGCAAAGTATGAGTGGCACCTGATCAGACTAGGATATGTGCCACAAACCTAATTTTAGCTCAACTAGCAATAATTTGTGAAAATGTATGCATCTATGTATATCTATGATGTATATGCATGTATGTGTAGCAAATGTTATGTAAGAGAAAGCAAAGTGCTCTTGGTTCTTAAAGCAAAATGTGCTTCTATCACATTGTAGATGTGAGATCTTTGCAGTATAAACCACCACCCTAACATTGTGCTGACTGGATTTAAAAAAACAAACCATTAATACTCAGTTTTCTTCTAGGTTCTTAAACCGAGAGGATAAATTTTTGAAAGGAGGGGAACACCCAGCAGCTGTTCTTCCTGTCTTGGGCAAACCCAGCCTCTTTGCTGTGGTTGCTAAGAGGAATCTTTGAAAATCCTGTTTATTTTGTGGCTGTTCAGCAATTTTAAGAATCTGTCTTTGAACAGATAAGTGGACAGAGATAACTGGGCTGTCTGACCTCACTGTATTCTATTTATTCATGATATTTACTGTACTGCAGCACTCTTCATGACTAACATCTGAGTCTAATGGCAAAGCATTGGTGTATGTGGTGGTGTAGTGATGTTCAGACATCTTTTGTGAAGGCTTCTCAAGGTGGAAGATCTAGCAAAAAAATGCATGCACTGTGCTTTTCCTGCAGCTTGGTGATATCCACTGGCCCCACTCCCTGCCAGCTCAGCTCCCCCTCGTGTGCCTCTTCGGGATAATGCTGAGTCTTTTCCCATGTTGCTCGTCTCCTTTCCTGGCACGCTCTGCCTCAGTAATTAGATCTCAGCCGTTTATTTGTGACATCCCAGTTTGATGCCACAGAACTGGAGAAAGTGCTAGCTTGTGAAAAAGGAGGAGGATTAGAGGAGCTCACTTACCAAAGCACTAAGTGGATGGTGTTATCGTGAATCCCTTAACACAATGAACAGATTAGTTTAAACAGTGTAAATTTCACAAGGCACTTAATTTTGTTTTGTCTTGCCTTGATTCCATTGCACAATACCTCCTTCACGCCGTCTGCACCGTGCTTAACTTGCAACCATGCCTTTGCTGTTGTTACTAATGACAATAAATACCTTGGAAAACAGAAAAATATTGATGCGAATTCTAGGCTTCTCTTGTTTTGGCTGAATAATGTTGTCCTGCAAAGCTTCATTTCCTAATGAACCACATTATGGAGCTTTTTCATGGGATTCAACTTTTAAATTTTATCTCTGGTGCCTGCAAAGGGAACTTTAGTGGTCAAACGCATCTAAAAGGTTCTTCCTGCCAACCAAAAAAGAATGGACCATTGCACTCATCTGCTCTGCAGCGTTTTTCAGAAGTGATCAAAGTAATGAGGTTGGTGAAGGTGCCAGATTGTGAAGAAGAGTGGGGACCCAAGGCTGTGGTGGGGCTGTGGTGTAGCTGTCCCTGCAGGTTCTGTGTCACATGCAGACATGGAAGTTTGCTGTTTGGCCAACAGTAGCATTTGGCTGGGACACTGAGCTGGAGTTCTGGAGTTGTGGAGGGAATTCCCACCTTGTTGTGGGTTCCCACGCAGCATCAGAAAAGACTCTTGGTCTCTGTGCCTTGTTTTTCCAACTGTGTAATGAGGATGGTTCTTTGGCACATGTTTATCTGTTTATTCTATTTATGCTTCATTTTTGTATCTAGAAATGTCCGATTATTTGTGAATGCAGTGCCTGCAGCCCTGAAGCAGTACTGAATTAGGTCTTAGATGACTACAAAATTTATCAAAGCAGTAAATTAGAATTCATCCAGTCAGTTCTTTTAGTCAGCTTTATAACTCAAAGAAATAAGTGCACACCATGTAAGGCATGTTCCTTGTGTTACAAATCAGTGGTCAGGCTTTTTTTTTCCTTTTTTTCTCCCCTTTAAAAAGGTATCTGATGAAAAAAACCCCTCTAACATTTGCTTTCCGTAGTTTGAAGGAATAGTATTAGGAAATGTCTACCTTGCCAATAATGATGTTATTTCCTAACTAACTATTTCTTTTGAGGTCACTGTGGTGTAATAAATAAAGGCTCATGGAACAACAAACAGCATTCTGCCTGGCTGTGGAGGGCTACAGCTAAAGGCTGATGCTTCTAATTACAGTGGCTTTCAGAGATGGGACTTTTTCATCTGGGTCTACCTGATGGCTTTCATTGCCTTTTAAAATGGCTCAGACTACATGGGATATTCTACTATAATGCTCTCTTTAAGGTCATATACAGTGCAATATTAAAAAAATACTAAAAAGCATTTGTTTTTTCTTGCTGTGTGTCGTGGCATGCGAGGCTGGGTTTTAAAAGGAGCATCTTTAAATCTGCAGTAATGATGATTCTGTATGTGCAGTGAGTGAAAATTGTTTAGTTCTCTGGAAGTGCTCAGGCTGCTATACTGAGCTTCAGTTCAGACCTCAGTATTTGCTAATGGTGAATTGGTCTAACACTTATCTGCTGATGCTGTTCATGAAATCACGAAGGTTTTGTGGTCAGCTGTGGCTCTCTCCTGGTGACAATTCTCTGGTTATAAAAATATCAGGCTGAGAATTCACCTGCATCTCGATGGTAAGGTTATTAATGCTTCAGTGCATGAGACTTTGAAGCACTTTGAAGTTTGCTGTCAATGATATGTCTTGGCAAATGGACAGCGATCACTGTTACTGGAGTGGGTGAAAAGCTGGGACTTCTCATGTCAAAAAATGAAATCTTAGTCCTCAGGCATATGAGCAAAGTTGAATTTTACAGTAGCTCTTTTCATAGTGCTCTTTGCTTCTTCCAGGTACATAAATGGAGCAATATTCTGCAAATAAACTCATTTTTAAGAACTTTTTTTGGTGCTCAAAGAATTTTTTGTAATTCCACGATGAATTTTCCACTTTTGTGGTTTCGGGGAAATGGCTGTCTGCTTCCTTCATGTCTCTTGAGCGATCACTGGGTTTATATGCTAGTGAGTACTATGGGGGAAAGAAAATCTCCTTAGCAGGCTAAAGTCAAGACACTGCTCTGTTATAAAGTCTGCTGTAATCTGCCCTAGGCAAAAAGCAAGTTGATGCATCTGTCCCGCTGCCAGAATGATCTGTAGGATGTTGAATATCGAGACATTGTTTAGATCTGTCCTGTTTAGGCCTATTAACTTGAGTGTCTGTTCTTAATTAGAGTAGTACTTGGGCAGCAGTGGGCAGGAACATGAAGTGAGGCAGATAGAAAGCAGCAAGTGTAAAATACAGCAGATTCCCAAATGTCTACAATTAATATTTTTAACAAATGCATCGCTGTTTCTTTGTGTTGCTGCCTGCTGTTTTCCCTCCTCTTTCTCAGCATGCTCAATATTTTTCTCCCATCTGTCCCTTGCTCCTTGGCTGCAATGATGGGACAGATGTACTGCCTCCTAAGTCTTCGTCTTGGAGCTTGTATTAAAACAACCTCATTGCTCCATCCCTCTCTAGCAGTACATGTGTGTTCATGTTTCTTTATCATCTCCTCTTCCCCCATTCTCTCTGTGCTGTGTATGGATATATATATGTACAGTAATGTGCTCTCTCTCATGGTCTAAGTTGAAATACTACATACATTAGGTATGAAATATTGATTGCTACATATAGATGTACTTATATGTATGTATTTATAAATATGTATGTGTATATATATGTACATACACATTTATATGTATGTGTACATATAAAAATATGTGTTGATTGCCTTGTACATTTCACTGTAAAAGATTCTTTGTATGTTTTTTTTAATGATGTGAAATAACACGTTCTTTGTCGTAACTGGCCCTTCAAACTCCGTAAGAAAAGCTTTTAAGCAAAAACCCTTTATGTTTTCTTCATGAGATTCTGTTAGGATCAGCTGTGCTTTGAACTGTTAAAAACTGTCATTTCTGCTGGATGTTTTCCTCAGGAGATATTTTGGGTATGTTAAAATAATAGCTAGAGAGAAAAAGTAGCAAGAATAGCATCTGCTGTACTTGGAGGGTCTGAGAACACAGATCTGAGTCCATCCGCTGCAGATCACTGCCTTCCTCTCCTGATGTGCAGGCTGCCATGTGAAAAGTTCATGGTGCAGACTACTGCTGGAGGAGGGAGGAAGCAAATGTTATTGTTAGTGGTTTACTGTTTTCTTTTAGCAGAACCAGCCTTGGAAGTTTGTACCAAAATTCCCCCTAGAGCAGATGATTCCACAATTAATTCAGTCTTCCCCCTGCCCCTGTTGCCCCCTCCTCAAGTTAGGAAATACCAGTGCATTCCCTGTGTGTGCAACTCAGTTCTTGTCCCCTCTTGCAAATGCTCCAGGTTGTAGCCTTTGGATTTTAATATCCTTAGCAACAAACTATTTTTTCCCTAAAACACAATTTTGTCTTCAGTGTGTAGGTTAGACCCAGACTAAGAATTGATTTGTCTGTGCTGCTGACACATGCCCAGTACATGGAGCAGACTGAGCACTCCTGAGTTCATCCACATTGCTAGATACTGAAAAAACCCACTTGCTGCTCAGATTCAGAGCTCTCACAAAACATGATAATGGATGTAGTGTAAGTGAAAAGTGCAGCAGGGTAGTAAGGAGCTGTTTGTTCTCTAAGCCCTTATTGGATAGAGCAAGAAGTGTTGACCTTAGAATTGCAGCAAGATTCAGATTAGGCTTTTAGCAAAACCCTCCAAAGGCAAAGACAGTGAAGGGCTGAGATAATCTGTGTTCAGAGACCATACATTTTTGGAATTCTTTAGCAGATTAGATAAATGTCTGTCAAGGACCAAGTATTGATTCATATTTGAATGTTGCACTTTTCAATACAACAAATCAAAGTTTCCTTTGTAGAAAAGCTCAGCTGGAGATCAGTGATGTTGAAGTGAGCTGGCATGAAAGCAGCCCTGCTTGTGCCTACTGCATCCAGCTGGGTTGGAGGAAAGATTGGGTTTATACTAAGGCACAATGCAAGAACTTCATCCCCAGTACAGCTCCAGAGCTTTATCTAAGCCCGTCTGCCAACATGCTCACATGCAAGTGCTGCAATGGCAGGAGAGTCAGGCTTGGACCTGTGCTTGATTGATAAGTCTTTTTATACATTTTAGGGTTACTCTGGCTGCTGTAAATCTGTATTTTCTAAAGTCTGATAGTTTGGTTGCAAACATTCAATATTTTTTCAATATGTGCTTCCACATAGCTGGCAAAGTTTGATATTCTGTAGTATTTGCACAATATTCTTCCCAGACAGTTCTGCTAATTTCAGATCATGCTGCTGAGTCCAGTGGATGTAACTAAAGCGTAAGGTTTTGTCCAACAGCAATTAAAGATGTAAAGTAACCATAATCCCAATCATGAGGCATGCTTTTAAAATAACAAGCAACCATGATTAGTTTAACCCTTTTTTATTTTGAAATTTATTTGTTGTATTGCCTTTTTTATTGCTGACAGTGAGGAAGATGCTTTCTGTAATAATATATTTATCTTATTTCTTAAGATGGAGAGGGGAAAATGAGTCAGTAAATGTGAAGGACAATTTTGTGTCTCCAAGTCTTACCCTGGCATTGCTTTTAAACCAACTTTACTTTGAGTTTCTAGCTGCAGGTGTAAATTAGCCAGGGATTCCCACAGCCCACAGCGTAGCTGTGTGAAAGAAGCCAAATTCCAGTCCAAGTCTGCAGTCTTTCCATGTGAGTCTGCCTTCTTTTGGGATGCTCTGGAGACACCACAATATGTGTGTACAAACTGAAGGCTGGAAAACTGACTGTGGAAGCAGAAAAATATTCATTTTGGTTTGTATTTGTTAGTATACTTTAGTACTCAGGCACTTAACTGAAAAATAATAGCAGGTAAACCAAACGTTGGGCGAAAGAGCTGAAAGATATTATCTGTTTTAAAAGAAAATCATACAGTAGGCAGAAGTACAGGGCATGAAATGAAAATACAGTTTTGTCAACTGTTCTTTGAATATTTTTCTCTTAAGCCCAGCTCTGAGAGTGATGTGGTACTGTAAGAACTTGTGGCTTCTTGAAAACCTATGTGTCTGAAGGCTGAAAATCCAGAAAGAAAACAAAAAGAATGGCAAATGTTGATTTTATAATGTGAGATTATTTTTAGGCTTGTTCTCATTACGTTTTAGGGAACCTGCCCTGTTGTATTTTGTGTCCTTGAATAAACTGAGCATTTTGAAGATACTGTAAAAGTGAATGTGGTGAAAAGCAATGGATTTTGAAATAGAAAATGTTGGTTGTAAGTCAGAAGATGCATTACTGGCAAAGTGTGTATATTGCTGCACAGTTAAACAGTGCAGGAGCTTCATTTCAGCAAGGACTGTATATATCTGAGCCATAAAGAAAGGCATACTTAAAATACTGTTGTGAGGACGAGAGGCTAAAGGTATTCTTTCATGTCTTAAAGGAGGCTGAGACCCCTCTTAGCTGGCAATTTCAAGGGTTAATTAGGAGTTCAGGTTTTAGGCCATTCATTACAGGTTTCAAAATGATTTCCTTCGTTTCTCCACCTGTCATGTACACAACTGCTTGGTTAGACACTTAGCATGGTAAGTGCATGCATACTTCCCTGTTACAGCCTGTGAAGTTGTGCTATACATTGTGGGCAGGATGGTTCCCAGATCCAGACCTTTACCACTGGCAGCAGCTCCTTTGTGGGTTGAACTGGCAGGGGTGACCTAACTGAGACCATGAGCTGGGGAGAGCCTTGTTCACGTGCTGAAAGGGTCTGCTGAGGCTGCAGGATTTCCCACCCCACTTCTCTGATGGATTCTCTCTCGCAGGCAGGAATGGCATCTCCTGAAAATCCCGAGCAGTTGATCATTGCCCTGGAACCCGAGGCTGCCTCCATCTACTGCCGAAAGCTCCGCCTGCACCAGATGATAGACCTCAGTAGTAGGGCACCTGTCAATGGCTACAGCCCCAGTGACACTATTGGAACAGGATTTACACAGGGTACTTCTCTTCATTCACATTTTAGATTCTTATGCCTAACTTTACATTGTCCATGAGGGCTGTTTTCGTACCGTTTCTTGTTGTCCTTGTTCTCTTGAAATGTTTCAGGCTACCATCAGTTTGCTTCTATCAACTGTTTTGCTGTTTGCTGTAGTTGGACTAGTTTGGACATTGATCCAGCAGACATCACAGAATGGCTTGGGTTGGAAAGGACCTTAAAGACTGCCTAGTTCCCAACCCTCTGCTGTGGACAGGGACATATTCCAATAGACCAGATTGCTCAGAGCCCCATCCAACATGGCTTTGAACACTTTCAGGGATGGGGCAGCCACAGGTTCTCTGGGCAACCTGTGCCAGGGCCTCACCACACTCACAGTAAAGGATTTCTTCCTCGAATTTTAGCATGCAGGTAGCTTCCTTGCCTTGCCTTTATTTGGATGTTGTGGGAGTACTTTAGTATTTCACTGCAGTATTTTTCTGCCTTAAATTAAGTCAGTACTTCATGTTGGATCATTTCTTTCATTTAATTTGTTGGAAAGAATTATATGTTTGATGAGATGCATTATTGAAGCTCTGTTAAATAACTGGATCTGCCATGAAACTATTAGTCTGAGGTGTTTCAGAGTTTTGGCAGATGCTTTTTGATGTCATTTTTATGAAATATCATTAATGACTTTGAACACTCATTGGAACAAGTGGTATTGGAATTTAGCAATGAATTTATCTGCTCACAGAAGACCAGCTACATAGGCCACTTGTGATTTATTGACCTGGGATCTGTTGCTGGTGTCAGTGTTTGAAGATTGACTTACAGTGAGGGACAGGGATTGGACCACAGTCTAAGTCACTTGCCAAAAGATCCTCCATCATGAGAGCTTTTTGAGCTTGGTATCCTACTGAAATTGGAAGGAAATAGGAGGCAAAAAAAAAATTGAAAATGAAGCAGCAGTAAGATTTGATTGCTCCATAATGCACATATTTCCCATCTCTGTGAAGTGTAACAGTTGCCCTGATATTGATGGTAGTGTGACAGTCTATGCCAGAAGGAATTTTTCAGAAGAATCTGTATTTCCTCACATTTGCTAGGTCAAAACAGTAGAGGTAAATGGAAGATTAGGCTAGTAAAGCTATTCCTGCACTTACCAGAGCATATTTTTGTTTTCAGTTAGGCAGTCACTACATCATTCTCCCCAGTCCATGCCTCTCCTTGCCAGCACTTGTCAGATGTGTTCAGTGTTTGGAGGCCCACACAGAGTACAGGACACAATCTGTTTTCAGGATACAATCCCTTCAGGGGCCCCTCGGCTTCTGTACCCCTTGTTTGTGTCCTGAACCATTCCAATTGCATGTGATTTTACATGGGCTCACTTTCAGACAACACAGGGATTTGCCTCTGGGAAAATAATAAAAGAGTTTCTCTGGTTAAGGTTTTTCAAAAAAAAAACAGATTCTGGGCAGAATCTGTCAGATCATGGATTTCTACTAGTGGGCTTTTTCTTGGATAGGGTTACTACTCTCCTTCTTGACTTTGTATGGTAAAAGCTATTGGAGATGAGAAAGGTTTCATGTCAAAATTAATGAAAACAAAGTTTGGAGTGAATTAATTTGGGGTTAGAATTAAAATTTCATAAAGGCATGGCAGGCACCCAAGACAAGCTGAGAACAGATTAAGGAGAAAAACCCTTTAAATATAAACAGAGAGAAGCACTCCAAGGACCATATTATTCCTGTGAAGTCAAAACAAAAATGTTACTGTTCATAGTAGCCAGGATAGGCTTAGTTCAGTTGTAGTTAAAGACTGGCTCCTGTGTTCACTTCTAGCCCATAGGAGTGAATGAAAGGACTGCCATTGACTTCTGTGGGCTCTGTGTCAGGCCCTTGCTTGGATCTAGTGCTTGTTCTGTCATGGAATGCTCCACCACGAGAGCTCCCACCTTGCTGCCAAGTCAGTGCAGTGAGGATGGTGTGGCTTGTCTGCATCGTGGAGTCTTTTTGGGGAGGGTGCAGGAGCAAGTGGAGCTGCTGCTGTTTTCTGGTGGTAGGCACCATAGAAACAGGAAGCAAAATGCATTCTGTGATTTGCATGCTGATATTTTCAGAAAGAATTTTCACACATGACAGTATGCTTCTTTTGTGTAGAGTTGTACACTACACAAGAATGCCTTTGAAGGTGAGTGAAGGTTGCACAGGGAATGTGGGGGTTTTGATCATTCAGTTGCATAGGTTGATTTAGAAGCAGAATAGCTTTCTCTTCATAGGCTGTTCTGCATCTTCTAAATGTCTAAGTAGCAGTTGAGTCTTTAACTGATTGCTATAATAGTTTTGCTAGATTACACTTATTTTTGAATTTATATGTGTTTTAAATATTGTGAGGGTCAGACCTGGTGATCACTCTGTGCTTAAGAAGATACTAATCTGAGCAGCAGTGCTTTTGGCTGCTAGTTTTGAGGCGGACTGACATCCTGAAAGGCAGTGCCTGCTGACAGAAGCTGTGATGAGCACAGCTGGCTGCCAGCCCACCCTTAAAAAACACAAGTCAGACCTGTTTATAGCTTTCTTATTAGGTTATTAGTATATAGGATTAGTTTGTATTATTTTTATTATGTAATATATACTACTTCTATTATAGAATCAAGGAAGATCAGTGTGGTTGAAAAGCATTCTTCCTTCTTCCTAGGAATGCCATTCTAATGTTTCTGATTCCAATGCAGTAATTCTTGTTCATTTGTTTTGTTAAGAAGTAGCACATACAGACCTGTCAGACTGCTTGCACTTGTTTCCTGCAGCTTATGATACCAAGTTCTTCATGCTTTCTTATACTCACTGATTTTTTCTCTGTCCATCACCAGCTAAGGAACACGTGCGTTATAAACGGCAGAGCCGTACCTTCATGGTGGAGAATGTCATAGGAGAGATCTGGTCTGAACTGGAGGAAGGTAGTGTCCTTTCTTGAATGAACTCTGCTCTCACTGGTTTCATATTGTGGGCAGTTATTGGGTTTCCCACAAATGTGGTGTGCACTGCACTGTTCTCACAGTGATTATAAATAGGAAAAGAAAAAAATACAGGTTCATGTGCTGCTCTTAGTTGCTAACACTGAACTGCAATGCTGTATTCGCCAGCAAAATATGGTTTATTAAGGAGGTGGTAAAAAGCAAGCCAGGTTTTAAAATGCATCCATTATATTTTCCTCAGAACAGGCCTTTTAAGTAGGTCCTAGTATTAATTTGGTAGCCCAGTAGAATGTACATGAGCAGCACAAGCAGTCCCCATTAATCTACTTTTCAGCTGTGCTAAATCAATAGCTTTTAACGTCTGACTTTTATATTTGTTATCAATCATTGCCTTATTTTTACTAGCAAAGGTCAAGTCTTCAGCACAGACATTCCTGGCTTTCTGTAGGTCGTTGTCTCGTGGTGTTAGTGCCCCTGAGGAGCTCTCATTGCAGTGTGCTGTGGTGGTAACAATAATGTAAATAGCATTGCCCTCTCCCTTTGGAAAACCAGGGGACCGCTACATCGTTGTGGACAGTGGAGGAGGCACAGTGGATATGACTGTCCATCAGATCAGGCTCCCTGAAGGACACCTTAAGGAGCTGTACAAAGCAACAGGTAATGTCACTTCAATTGCTTTCTTCATGTAATTATATTGTATGTTATATATTTATGTAATATTTTGACTTGTTAGTGAAAGACATTTATACCTTTATTACATTTTACTACAGTTCTTCCTGAAATAAGACCAGCATTTAAAATTAATATAACCCAGCTGCCAATCAGCAGACATGGGTGAATCACTTAATGCATCTGATGCTGTTGGGTGGCAAACCTCACACTGGGAGAGTAAGAAACTGCCATCTACTTTGTTATTCACTCCCCCTCAGGCCAGGACCTCCTGCCATGGTCCTGGTCTGACTTCTGCTAGTAGAATCATCATCTTCCTGTCCTTTGAGAGGGGTCACTTGTGTATTACAGTGAGGATGGTCTCCCATCCCCTGGGAAAATGCACAATGATTGGTCCCACACAAAAGTGTAACATCCAATTCCTTTAGTGGTATTCCCTTCTTGAACTCCACATCCCCTTGGAGTTTGTCCTGTGGCTGAGCTGTTAAGCATATGAGTCAGAGTGCTTTTTCTGCTCTGTCTCTATACCAAATTAATCTTCATCTGCATGGTTCATCACTGAACCTTCTCAGTGTTGGTGTCTCTATGATTACCTCAGGAGTGTCTACTCCTAAATACGAGTCCAGCCTACACTTTCTCATGTGTGGATAAGAAGGCAGTTTCCTCTGCTTCCAATAAAAATGTTTCTGATTTGTAGTGTTAGTTGTACTTTGGCTATGATGATAGAGGAGTAAAAGTGAGGCAAAGATAAGATCATGTTTTGTATTAGAGCAGCTGTTACATTTAGGAAAGACACCTCTTTCTGGAGACCTTCTGCGATGACATTCCTAATAGTGTATGTGAGCAACTAGAAATGCCATAAGCAGTTCAGGATATTAAAGCTGTGTTTTGTTTATGGTACAGGTGGACCATATGGTTCTCTAGGTGTGGACTATGAATTTGAGAAGCTCCTGTGTAAAATATTTGGAGAAGATTTTATTGAGCAGTTTAAAATCAAGCGTCCTGCTGCCTGGGTGGATCTGATGATAGCGTTTGAGTCCCGCAAACGGGCAGCAGCCCCAGACAGGACCAACCCACTGAACATCACTCTGCCCTTCTCCTTCATTGACTATTACAAGAAGTTTCGAGGCCACAGCGTAGAACACGCCTTGAGGAAAAGCAAGTGAGTAGACAACTGAAACCAATTGGATGCAGAATTAACTACTGGTAGCAAAGAGAAATAATTAAAATATTCTAGTTACATGCAGGCTGAAAGAAAATAATGTAAAAATGTAATGTAAGGATGGGAAAATGGGATTGCCTCCAGTGCAATTTCCAGAATGAGAAGTCCTGATCAATCTCTTGCCAAAGCTTTCCTGTACAAGGCTTTTCAGGTATTGCTTTTGATGGCTTTTTTTAAGCCATCACTGCATCACTTTCTTGACTCTGACTGTATATTGTGCATTCCTTTCATGTTAATTAGGAACATCAGGTCAAATGCAGAATTTATTGCCTAAAAGTTAGAACCTTAATTTTTATTGGCCTGGGCCCTGGAACAAATCCAAGACCATGCGATGTGTAAATATGTTCATGGCTTGAGGAAAGTTATTAGCAGTATCAGATCACTGGTGAAAATATGTACTACATAAAGCATAAAGCTCTGCAAGGGAAAAGCGAAGTGAAGGCTGGCTTTTGCCTCATCTAGTATTTTATCAATTAGATAATTTCCTCGATAGGTAGGGAGACATAATCCCCTCCAGAGATTTTAATTAACGATTTTCAATATCAAAAAGTCACCCTAAATGACAAGATCATGGGCTGCTATAGGAAGGAAAGTGAGAAGAAAGTAGAAATGAGCATTTTGCATCTTTTCAAATTATACACTACAGGAAACCTGGAGATTAATGGCTTAAAAGAGAAAAAACATGAGAGCCTGTGAATCTGAGGCAGAGTGCTTGGGACCTGAGAGGGCAAGATTTGATATTTACTTGTCTGTACCTTGGGTTTTGTGGGTCCCTTCCAACTCAGCATATTCTGTGATGCTGTGAATGTAGCATGCAGGCAGGAACTCCTGCATCTCTTTCAAGAGTTATTGGTAAATGTACTGTGAGCCTAAATGACTTGGAATGCAGCTAAGAGTCACTTTCTAAATGAGCATGAGGTTCTGAAATCATTAAAAATTTCTGGAAATATTTCCCCTCATGAGACCATCTCCTTTTTATTAATAGTCTTCATGATGAATCTTAGAGGGAATGCTAAAAGTTCCCTTCAAATGAAATGAAATTAATTGGATAACAGGGTAGAAAGTAAAAAGGTTGACATATAATGTGCATTAGAGAAAGAGAGGTACTGAGCTATATAGATGTGTATCAGTGATGGAATAACCTAATGCCTGTATTCACTTGATAAATGTTATGCCTCATTAAAAATGTTGTGCTCTCTTCTGCTTCCTGAGGCTTCCAGACGTGCTTGTTTTCCTTGTGTGTTTCCAGTGGCTTTGGCCTGCCACTGCTGTAATCTAAATGTTGCCCTTCTGGGGATGAATCAGCGCTGGGTTGACTGCCAGCTGTTTCAGGAAGCATTTGAGCATTGCTAATGCTGCAGAAGGCAATCAGGCAAAGAAAACAACAATTAGACAAGCAAAAATAATAATTCTCTCTTGAAATTCTACGTTGCTGCAGTTGGTATGGGGCTAGGGTGAAATGGGGCACTTTCTTCCAAGCAAAATGCACACAGATCCTGTAAACTCATTTATTAGTATGTCTGGTGATTGTTTTACAGCTCAGCTGTAATGTTTTAATGTTTCTTTTCTTGCTGTTTTTTTCCAGTGTGGACTTTGTGAAGTGGTCCTCCCAGGGAATGCTGAGGATGAGCCCTGATGCAATGAATGCCCTTTTCAAACCTACAATTGACCAGATTGTGCAGCACCTTAGTACGTGTCTGTGGGTAATTCCACTTACTGGAGGAGCTGAAACTGAAGCTTTTCTTACCTGTTTCAAAGCAGGAACTGTAATAAAGCCCACATCCTAGTATGCACCAATTGCAGACAAGAAATTTAGGTCTGAAATTTGCAGTTGTCTCCAAATAACAAAAATGAGGGATACTTAGTTCTGGTACTACTGATTCAGTCCTATTACTGCCTAAGCTTCGATTCTTCCAGGGCTGCAGGCATTCAAAAGGCTAAAATGCACTGAAAAACCTAGATCCTGCTTTTCTTTTTCCTGTTTCAGGCAACAACTTAATAATGCCAGAGATGTAACTAGTTTCTGATTATTCCTGCTATTGACACCTCTAATTAATTTCTCCCCAGTGAAAGGTCGCATTTGTTCATGACCATCCAAATCACTGACATCTCTTAAATGCAAATAGTAAAGGATGCATCATGGTGAAAGTACTTCTAGGCATGGCTTAAGCAGCACTGAATTTATTTATCCAGTAATTGAAAGTGACATGGGCTTATTGGGAAAATTATTATTTAAGGTCTTTGTAGTGGAAGATTGGGTTCGTATCATATAGAGCATAATGTACGTACTGAGCAAAGTGTTTCTGTTCTACCCGTTACAAAGCACTAATTGAATCATATTTGGAATGGAATATCCAGCTTTCCTCGCTATATATGAGGGATTATTAGGTAAATCTCAGAGGTCACAACTTGGTAAGACAACTGAACAGTTTATATGCGAGCAGGGATGGAGAGACCTAGAATTACAACAGTTGTAACTGTTAACAGGTAACTCAGTCATGCTGCCTCAGTTATTTGAACTAAGTGTGAGCCTAGAACTGAACTGCATGATTTTCTTGACAGTAGGGGATGTGGGCTTAAGCTAAGAAGGAACATGTGTAAAAATGTAAGGAGGTATTATTTTACAGATGGTATTTATTGCGGTTAAGATGTGAGGGTTAGAAATAATAAGTGAATTTAAAATGGAGTGACTTATTTGGGATGCAATAATGGATGTGTGAATCAGCTAGGTTTGAGAATGTGTCACTGATGCTTGAGGTGGCAAGATGTTTTCCTGCTACCCACAGTGTGACTGGCAGGATTTTGTTGCAAGAAATGTATGTCTCCCTTTACTGGTAGAAGCTAAATAAAAACTTTGTTTTGATTGGCACTTGAGAAATAGTGTATGCTTTGAGGTAAGTGAATTCATAGTGAAATAGAGTATAGTAGACTACAGAAGTGGGAGTAGTGAATGCTGAGAGTGGCAGTGTGGGCATAGATGTGGCAGTTTCAGATCTTGTGCATGTGCATGGAACATTCCGTGCACTCAGACATCGGGATTTTCACTTGCATTGCCTTGTCACAGTGCATTTTTCCTTGTTGAATGGGCTCTGTTTCTGTTTAGGTGAAGTGTTTGACAAGCCAGAAGTGGCCAACGTCAAGTTCCTGTTCCTGGTGGGTGGCTTTGCCGAATCCCCCTTGCTGCAACAAGCCGTGCAGACCGCTTTCGGTTCGAGGTGTCGAGTCATCATTCCTCAGGACGTGGGTCTCACCATCCTCAAAGGAGCTGTTCTCTTTGGCCTAGACCCCGCCGTCATCAAAGTGCGGCGCTCGCCGCTCACCTATGGCGTCGGCGTGCTCAACCGGTTCGTGGAGGGGAAGCACCCGCCGGAGAAGCTTCTGGTCAAAGACGGCACACGCTGGTGCACTGATGTCTTTGACAAATTCATCTCAGCTGACCAGTCTGTAGCCCTGGGAGAAACTGTGACGCGCAGTTACACGCCTGCCAAACCCTCCCAGCTGGTAATAGTGATCAATATCTATAGCTCAGAACAAGACAACGTTAGCTTCATCACCGAAGCTGGGGTGAAGAAGTGTGGCACGCTCCGCTTGGATCTCACGGGAACTGACACCTCGGTGCCGAACCGGCGGGAGATCAAAACACTTATGCAGTTTGGGGACACTGAAATCAAAGCCATGGCCATTGATGTTGCGACCTCGAAAAGTGTCAAAGTTGGTATTGATTTCTTAAACTACTAACGGCCCTTTCCCCCACCACAGCCTGTTTGTGAGACTGATCTTCCACTGTTGCATTTTTTGACTTTCATACATCATGTCATCAACTTGAATTTCAGCAGGCTATATGAGAACAGCTAGTAAGGTGGGGTAATGCCATGGTTTGTGTCCTTTGATGACCAAAGGCTGGATTTTGAAAGACCCTTAAAAAGTTGTGGGAGCAAAAGTTCCAGAGGTAGTAAAAGTTCCCAAGTTACTCAAGCATGCTTAAAGATCCACCTGTGTTAAGTATACACTGATTATTGTTGGATCCGAAAGGTTAGTTAAAAAGATACAAAATTGTAATCTCTTTGCCTTGTTCTTCTACTTCCTCCTGAGAAAAACTCACTAACCCATGTGGTTGTTGTAGGGGTTGTGTTTGTGTGGGATATGTGTTTAAACAGCACCATCCTCTGGCAATGGGAACAAATTAGTAGTCTCTTGTATTCTTTTGATTTTGCCCAGTGCTTTCAGAATTCAAAGTGGTGAAAATCAATGACTCAAAGAAATGGGAACTGAATTTCTTAAGTTCTGAGAAAAGAAAATCCTCAGAAGTCGTTAAAATTAGATTTAGGAAATAAATATATGTATTTGGGACCGTAATATTGATTGCTCCAGTTTCAAAACAAGGCCTTTAATTGTTGAAGCTCTCAGAGCAAGCTGTTAGATTAATTAGCTAGCATTACCCTCATTATAATTAAAAAGATTATTAAGAGCAAAGCTATTTCCCATTTGGGTGTTTTCAACTTATTTTTATTAGTCTCTCTCTGAGACCACTGAGTCACAGAATAGTTGAGGTTGCACTGGACATCCATTGACTGTCTGGTGCCACCTCTCAACTCTGAGCAGTATCAGCCACTACAGGTTGCTTTGTTAATTCTGAATATCTCCAAAATGGAGATGCCTAAACTCTGGGCAACTCATTTGACAACCCTCACTGCAAAAAATTTTTTTCTTGCATTTTAAGGGAATTTCTAGAGTTTCAATTTGTTTGCATTGCCTCTTTCTTGTTCCTTCACTGGATGCCTCTGAGAAATCTGGCTCCGTCTTTACTGTCTGCTATGAGGCATTTGTTCACATTCCTAACAAGCCCTGAGCCTTCTAGAGCCTAACAGCCCCAGCTCTCTCAGCCTCTCCTCACATGAAAGGTACCCCAATCCCTTCATCACCTTCATGCTGGTCTCAGTCCAGCGTGTCCGTGTCTCTCTCGTACTGAGAAGCACAGGACGGGACCCGGCACTCCAGATGTGGTCTCACCAGGGCTGAATAAAGGGGAATAATCACTTTCCTCGACCTGCTGACAGTGCTCCAGGAGACTGTTGGCATTCTTTGTTGCAAGGGCACATTGCTGGCTCACGCTCAACCTTGTGTCTGCCAAGACCCCGAGGTCTTTTGCTGCTGCCAAGCTGCTTCCGAGTCCGCAGCATGTCCTGGTGCGTGGGGTTGTTCCTCCCCAGCTTCAGGACTTCCCACTTGCCTTCACTGAACTTTGAGGTTCCTGTCTGCACTTTCCTCCTGTCTGTCCAAGTCCCTCTGATTTATCAAGCACTTCTCCAAGTGATTATATTTTCTTTTCCTGTTAATTCCTATGTTGAGATTTGGAAGTACAGCTAGATGATGGCTGTCCAGGAATATTTAAGTGACCTAAAAGAACATTCAGATCAAGAGTACCATAATATATTTTGTGTAGCAAACATTTTAATCGAGTAAAATACATTGCTGTGTTGAGTTGAATGGCCAATAAAGTGGAAGGCAGAAGCCAATGGAATGAAACTACAAATAGCATTAACTAAACCATTCCTTACATGGCTATGAGCACAGAACTCTAACGCAGGAGAAATGCATGGTAGCATCTTGTATTCCAAATAACAACTTTCTGGAAACATTTTCTTAAGCATGTTCACCTGGAATATTTCTTTTGCAACTGGAATAGTTTTTATTTTGCAAAATGCTGCAGGTGGAAAACTTCTGAAACCTACATTCTCTACCTGCCACGAACTGACAACTTCAGATCCAAATCCTGTTCCAAATTAGCTGACTTGCTGCCACGTAATATCATCCTAAAATGCTGACACTTTCATAGCATTTATACAGAGCTGCCCAATTACCTGCTGGAATTCATTATATTTTTGAAACCAGGAAATGTTACGATTAATCTAAACCTTCCTTTTTTATAAGTTGAGCATGAGTTAAATCCATTACTGACACTTTTGGGAGATTAAAGCTTAATCAGTTATTTCACTAATTTATGTTCCAATCCTGCACTTAAGCTCTCTGTGTTTACCCTGCAGTTTTGCCACAGTAAAGAGCTGCAGGACTGATCCACTGCATTTTGTCATTGAGTTTTCTGTCTCCCGCAGAATTCCCTGGTTGAAAGGGAAATGTGTTCTGCATTCAGCTTTAAAAAAAAATAAATAAAGGACTAAGGAGAATGCTAGTCACAGTATCCAGCTGGATACTTTCTATAATTACAAAGTGTGCTTGCTAGCAGTCGATTTCCTGCTGCCTGCTAAATGCTTTAAAAGCTAAATACTGGGATTTTTTTGTGTGTTGCTTTCCACGGTTTACAAACAAGAGAAACTTTAAGATGAGTTATGAACAATATAATTTTATGTATATACAATATTTAAATATTGTACAGACTCTTTCTTTCTACAGTGCTATTTTCTTGTATAAAAATGCTCTTTGCCTCTGTTGATTTCATTCAGCTGTTAATTTTAAATAACATAGTTTCTCAATCAGCTTCTGTAATTATAGGCTTTTAAAGATGGTAAGATATGAAATGTAAAAGGCTGATCTTATAATAACAGGAAAGAAATGTTGGTGTGTCAGAGAATACAACATTCTTCCTGCAATGCAAGTCATACCAGTTAAGCACATTACACAGATGCACTAGTATGTTGCTGGGGTTTTCATTTCTTTGTTTCAGGTGGTGACCATTCCATCTCCAGCAGTTCATCATAATAATGGATGAATCCTCCTGTAAAACCGAGTTCAAAATTAGTTTGTACAATCTGGGTATACAGTTTCTTCACTAGCTTTTTGGGTTTTAATTAGGATCTTCTCTAGTTTAAACTGAACCAAACCAAAAAAACCCAACAAAAACAACAGCAAACACAAAACTACCTTCTAAAGTCAGGCAACACTCGTGTACTGTAGCTGCAGGTAAGACCCAGTCTCTGTTTACCAATTCCACCTACCAAATGACAAAATTCTTAGAGAAAAATAGGCTTTGATGTCTTTGCATGCAATGTTAACCTGAATCGGTCCAGTTGTGCACAGATTTGTTTTCAGTGGCCTTAACACAGAATTTGGTCTAATAACTGGCTGCCACCCCATCTTCTCCCCTGGAAGAGGAGCTGACCTGCACGATCAGGTGGCCCACGGTGTTTGTGCTGTTTTCAGCCTGTCTGCAGGGAAGTTTCTGAAGCACAGCTCCCTGCACAGCAGTGATTCTCTGCCCTTTGTATTCACCTTTTGCAAGATCCCATCTGGATCCAGGCAGGGGCTTGTTGCTGAAATTACTGTAGCTGTAAAATGTAGTTTGCATATTTTTGCACTTCCTCCTTCAGTCTGATGAGAGAGCACTGCCAGGCTTATCTTTGCAGAGCACTGCACTATGGAAGAAACTCCCAGCTGTCTTTGTTGCCCTCTTTGAAAATGGAAAATTAGCTTGTCTTTCTGAGGAATTAGAATTGTAAGTAGAATATTATGCTGTGGTCTGTAGACTATAACCCAGTTAAACAACTTTACATTGTAAGAGGCATGCAGGTGCCCGTTTGGATAAGGGATGGTAGGCGGTACAATTAATATGAAATTTGCTAGGAAATGAGTAAATTTTAGAATCATAGTTGTGATACTTTTGCAGGAGGTTCCCTGCAGAGCATTTTTTTGGTAGGGGTTTCAGATGACATTGTGCAAGTTAACCTTGAAAATACAAGGCCTGCTGTCCATTGGGAAAGCAGAAGGTCTTGGCAGAAATTTTGTTCTAAGCAACAACTTGCAAGTTTGGGTCCAAGTTACTGAACTCCGAGCTAAAGTTTAGCAGCTAATTGTGATGGAATGATTAATTGTGCTAGAGTATGATAAATGTGCAGTGATGGTTAGGACAGTTTGCATTGGTATGAATATACCAATATTTATATACAGGAGTTTTAATGCATTATTATGAGAAGGCTAATTATATATTGCAGAGATTTAATTGCCAAGATAAGCTGCATATTTATGATATGAAGTGGCTTAAGCGGATGAATAGTATAAAAGTTGTTGGGCATAACGTCACAGATACTCACCTGCTTGAAATAGTCTTAAACTATATTATAAAACCAACCATTGTGGTCTTGTTCACCTCTGTGCAAGATAAATTCAGATTTCACTGATGTTTGGAGCTGTTCACAACTTGTCTGGATTGTATCTTGAGTGTTTGTGTGTCTTCAATCATGTCAAATAAAATATCTTAAAACTAATTTTTCTTTTTGAGTGTCACTATATTCCTAAAAAAATGCCTGTAAAAAGAAACCCAAGTTATTATGAATGTGAAAAAGGCCAAGTGGTTTTACTTGCATTTGGGTGCTCCCTCATGTGTGTAACTGAGCAGAACTGACACCAGCCGTATGTGCTGCTTACGAGATTTTTTGCCAGCTTTTTAGATATGTGAACACCTAAGATTTGACTCTTTGCCAGGGGCTTGCAGGCCACACACAGAGTCTGCAACAAGAGGCTGCTGCCTTTTCAGTTCCCTTGTGTACTCCACTGACTGCTGGTGGTCACTCAGGTTGCTGTAGCTCTGAGTAGGGTGTCTGCTGGAGTTCAGACACAGTGACTTGGGGTGATACCAACCCCAGATCAGGTATTTTCTATGATGGTGCTCTCAGAGAGCCAGAAATTATATAAAATTTAATGAGGAGAACTGTAATCTTTTAGGTCTTGTATTAAAAGCTGTTTTATTGTTAAAATTGTATTATCAGGCCAATAGCCAGGTATGTTTGCATGAGAACGTACCTCTTCATAGATCTAGCAATGTTTAGTAAGGTCCAGCTGCACTGAAAAAACCCTTGCATAACGATTTGTGCAATATTCTATTTTTCTGCTGACAGCTGTGGGCCATGTCCCTCTAAAACTGAGCATTGTTTCACTGGCTGTGGAGATGATTCAGTGGCATATGTGACCTTAGTCTACAATGCTGCTCAGATGCAGAGAGTGAACTGGGATACGTAGCAGCCACTACACCCCAACTTCCAGCTATTTGCTGCAATGAAGATGTTTTACAAGTGCTTTATGACTATAATTATCAACACCATCCTAATAGGCGAGGTACTGTATTTAACTTGTAATGAACTTGATTTCAGCTAAACATTCAATTAATGTTACTAGTACAATGGGAAATATAATTACAGTCTTCAGAGGCACATTAAGAACCAAATTTTGCTTTCAGTGTTCTAGCACGTTGCTGAAGTTTCCAGTGGAGTTTCATGTATGTGAATTCACAATATGGTCCTTTCACTGGACTTTTCTAAATCTTCAGATTTTCTCATGAGTGTGTTTGTATTTAAAGGTACAGCCCCATCTTGATAGGAGGGATTATGTATAAATTGTTGGTTCTTGTTTTGCCAGGGCATGAAGGGCAGCACTAGAGACGCAGACACCAACTTTGAAGAGTAAACGTATATTAACTACATTGCAGAACATCAAAGAAATAAAAAAGAAGCAAAGAAGTCAATTTGGATCATCTGCTGTCAAACAGAGCCAGCCATCTTCTTCCATAGCCTTGACCAGTCTCTAAATAGAGAAAGATACATTCATATCTCATTAATGAGCAGATACTAATCTTCACTAATAAGCAAATACCAGTATATCTTACTAACAAGCGTACATGTTTACACAGGTGTAGTCTTATCATATTACGTATTTAGCTAAGGATTATACAGAATTTTGGCTAATAAGCAGATACATGGCTAAATATAACATTAGGTGGGAAGGTTCATCTAGAGGTCGACTCTGGCTCAGGGCCTGTTGGTCAGGCCTCAGCACTTCAGCCCTTACTGAAAATTGCAGAGGTTGTTTTCCTGTGAATAGCTATGGAATAAAACAACTTATACAACAACCTCCCTGAGAGCAGCATCCAGCTTCTTTCAGCTTCTGAATAGGTGCATTAGACAGACATCTGTTTTAAGGATAGCAGATGCAGAGTTCCTTTACTCAGTGCAAGAGCTGCTTGATTTTCAAGACATGCAGCCTGGATAAATTTGTCAGACATGCAGATGCTTTATGTAACTGGGATTTAGGGCTGTTATTTGCCAATTTCATTAGGTACTGACAGTGGAAAGCTTGTACTTACTTCTTTTAGGAATAAATTCTGTTTCATTAGTTCTCATTCATGCCTTGCTGTGTTCTAACACACAAATATTTTTGTGGTGGAACTGATGCAGAGTCACAATAATGTATTGTCCTTTATTTCCTTCAAATTAGAGACCTGAATGTGGGTATTCAAACAAAGCAAGAAGTTTCACTACAGCCTGTGCAGTTTCAGAGATGCAAAGATCAGCTTCTTGCAGCACAAACTCTTGTGCCATCCTTAAGCCATATATTAAGTCAGTTAATTGCAAATATTTTTCTGCAAACCAAGACATTCTGTCTCTTTGGTTAACATACAGTTGAGTAGGTGCTGGCTGTAATTTTAAAGTGGTACTTATTTCCTCATTTTCAGAGGGAAAAGTTTAGTAGATGCCATATGCCAGGAGCTCTGGCTTTGTGCCCAGAGCAGAAGGTGCTGAACTCGGACATGGTGGTCACTGCCATGTGATGGCAAAAAAATTAAGGACTTGGTAGATTGCAGCCACCGTGATCCTTCTGTCAGTGTCCACAGGTGAGCTGACACAACCATGGAGAAATGAAAAGTATGATATAAGCTCACTGTGGGAATACTGTGTGCTGCAGCAGAGCCAAGACATAAAAGGAGGACGAGACCAGAGTGTAAGGAAACCAAAGGAATCAGTGTGTAACCAGGATTTTGATGTGCCAGGACAGAGGCAGTGGGGTGTGCTCCAGCAGTAGGGAGATCAGGGAAGGTTTCAAAACAGGAGTGCTGAGATTGAGAGCCGTGAACGCAGTTTGTTAAACCACAGTAATCTAAGGAATTAGAAAGGTGACTCTCCCTTTCCTAAGGGCAACAAGGAGCATTTCCTTCCCTTTGAGGAATAAACTCTGCACCTCTAGTAGGAACTTCCGTCTGCCATCAGCTGATAAGAGCAGACACAGACTGAATATATCCTCTTCCTTTGTAGTACAAAGAGCAACCTCAGTGCTGCCCTGATGCTTCCCACACACAAACACCCTGCCTGCCATGCCCGTGTATTTGCTAATACACACAGGGTTGTGGGTAAAGCACTGCAGTTCAGGGTATTGTTCAGAGGGTCTACTTTTCATCTAGTGATGGATTTATATTCTCAGTCCATGTCCCCTCACCAACACCAACCTAGATGACTCCTGACTGCTCAAAATGAGTGGAATTGAAAGAAGTTAGCTGTGAGCAGAGCAGAATCCAGCAGAAAAGATGCTCGTCCTATGTGATACATGCAGGCGTTCTTGTATCTAAGTGTGTTTTTCCACAAACAACATGCAGCATCCTTTTGCAGATAGTTTTCTCCCTGTGTTCCTTGTGTAAGCAGAGGTCTCAGATGGCAGTACTGTGTGCAGGGTGTAGGGAACACACAGCTAGCTGCCTTGACTGTGGAAAAGTCCTTAGCAAGTAGAATGCAGTGGTCAGGAGGATAGATGTTTTGTCAGCTCAGGATAACAAGGGCAGTGTTTCAGTCTGATAATTGTGTAAGGCAGTTAAAGTATCAGGTGACGTGACTGAGGGTGCTCCAAAAAAAACATTTAAATTACTGTTGTAGTTGTTTCGTCTTATGGTGAAACACATGAGACTGAACATCAAGAAGTGCCACACACTTATCAAGAATGCTGCAGAACGGAGGGGATGTTGACAAACTGCACCGATCACATCCCACAGAAGCATTTTTCATTTCTCTGCTTCAGTCAGATACCATACAATGTACAGTATATATATTTTTTCCCCTTTTTACTTTATCTTTGTGCAGATCCATCCAGTATTTTTGCTGACTGCAACTGCAGCTCTGTCAGAGCATCACAGCAGATCCATGTAGCTGGAAAGGACCTCAGGCATCAATCATATCTCACTGTCCTGCTGCAAAACAGTATTAGTTCTGCCTAAACTACTCCTAATTTGTGTTTAGTCTGGTTTTAAACCTTCTGATGCTGCAATGGTGCTGCCTGCTTGGGCAGTTGATTTGTGTTTCACTGTCCTCAGCTATCTTAAGTCTTATATAATGTCAGCTTTGACTCTCTCTGGTGCCCTACCCCTAGAGAACATGGGAACATTTCATCCCACTCCTGCTCTGACAGCTTTTGACATATCTGAAGCCTAGTCTCATGCATGCCCTGAATCTAATTCTTTAATTAAACCCCAGGTCTTTCAATCACATTTTATAGACCTGTGATCTTTTTTTATGGCTCTTTTGGCAGCTTTGAGGATTAGGCAGTGGATACTTGTTTCTTGCAGATAAGCATCTTATTGCTGGAAGGAGATTTGGAAACTGATGCCAAAGTTGTTCTGTGTGGTCTCACATGGAGGGTTTGTGTTGGGTACACCCCACTACAGAACAGCCCTGGTGAAGCATCCACAAACAATGAAGTGTGATGTGGGCACTTGAGGCACGTTGTGGTTTTGACTTTTGCAAACACTGATTAAAGGCCTTCTTGTGTGCAAGCTGAAGGGTGCGTTTGAACCTTAGGAACTTGTTCCAGTAGTTAATGTTATATTAGCTGGGTGTGTTTTTGATGAATTGCACTTATGAGGTAACCGCAAATCACAGTTATGACAGACTGTGAGTTTTGCACTCACTTTGCTCTTAGAATTGACATTGTTAAAGCATTTTCCTTAAATTGCTATACTGTGGAAGTTCTGATAAACTACTTACACCTTGCTGACCTGAAGTGCATTGGGCTTTTCAGCCACGTGAAAAATGCTGCAATGAAAAACTACAAAGGGGGTGAGAAATCTCTATCTTCATGAATGACTCGCTGGAGAAATTTAGGCAGGATACACTGAGCTTTTTACTGTGAGTTTAAAATGCAAGAAAATACTCCCACCACAGAAAATCGGGCTCCATGCTGAGGTTGAAGGCTAATTTAATCTGGTAGTCACCCCTACTTTTGATTAGGTAGGTCAGCACCTCTGGTCTTTAAGTCTCCCTTACACCCCCCTGTCATTAAAACCTCTAGTTCTTCTATGTGGCTGTTATGGGACATTCTGTCCTTTAGAAAAAGAAGATCTAAATAAAGAGTGTTGGAAGACAGTGCTTTAGACACAGTCACTTAATAGCTTTATTTTACTCAAAATTGATGGGTGTGGAAGAATCACATGCCCTCTTGGTAGATTCCCAATGCTCCATCACCTAAAACTATGTGACTGGTGTGATGCCAACAGTGAATGATAAACCTTCTGTCTCACTCTTTTCTCTCTACATAACCAATAGAGAAAGAGAATGTCTGTAAACAAGCAAACAGCTCCACTGTAGTGCAAACTCTGCATACAAGACTTGTTTCATCTGCCCTATTTTACTCCTCCACTGGAGAAATAGAGCACTTTTCACACTGTCTCCATATCCCAAATCCTTCACTTGAACAAAGATGAGGGAATTGGCATGAGCATCTTTGTGTGCCCAGACAACCCTAAAAGATCTGCCCCGTAGATGTGCAGAGTCTGAGGATACAGTCCTGGTAGGGAGTGACGGAACAGCTGGACCTGTTCTGGATACCAAAGCAAAGCAAAAACAACTGGTGAAACTCCTCAAATTTGTTGAACCTTCTGGGGGCTTTTTCTGCGTTAAGTTATATTCATCTTCCCAGAGTACTATTAGCATATTCACCTACATTGAAATAATTAATTTCCTTGTTATACGCCAACTCTTAATTTTTTGTTCTTTCAGAATTATTGAAATTTGTGACAAGAGGTAGTGATACGAGGAAATGCTTGGTTTCTGGTTTGTTAATCAATTCCATAATATCTCATTCTTCACAATTGCTTTATTTAATAGCACCAATTTCTGCTTTCAGGTCTTGACTTCCCTGTTAAGCATTTAAGTTTCAGAATTTTTTTTAATCTTTTAACCTTTATCCCTTTGATTTTTTTTTTTCTCAGCCTATAATTTATTATACAGTCTCCTGTCAGAGGAGGAGGTAGACTAGGTGATTTTTACTGTATTGCAAATTATAATTATTATCGTTATTTGCATTAGTAATGGATTCATTCTTATCACTGCAAACAATTCCATTATCTGATCAGACAGTTATCTTCACACTGTCCGTGATCATATCTTTTCATTAGGCACCTCTTTCTCTGTGGGTCAAAAGGAGAATTATTCTTTAGTGCAGTCACTTTTCTCTTCACTCTTAACGTTTTCCTTGCATCAAAAGAAGTTTTTAATCCCCAGCAAGGGTCTGTTGCAACAAAAATATGCTCCTTCCTGCTGCTGTGCTGCCATCCCTTCAGACCCGGCAAGGGATGGCACAGTGATGCCAAGAGCCCTTCAATGCCCTTTCTGTCACAGGCACTGCGAGAGGGTTTGTACTTCAGGTTCAGTGGGAGGGACCAAGAGGCTGATTTTTGTGACCCAGCAAAGATATTTTTATGCCTTTTGGAATTAAAGCAAAGGCCTGAGGATCTGCAGTCCCTCTTTAATGATGGGGAGAAGCCTCCTTTCCCAAACTCTCCGTGTGCTCTGTGCGAGATGCAGGTTTGGAGATTGCAGAATGAGGGTGCGCAGGGAGCAAACACAACTTCCTCTCTGACTCCCACTGAGTTACTGGGGCTCTGCAGGGGTGTAAAGAGGACAGACACACTGCAAGCAAAGGGGAGATGAGAAAGGCTGGAGAGAGATGTGAGGTGAGGCCACAGACCCCCCTTGAGGGACTGAGAGCACCTTGGTGAGAGCTGTGGGTGGTGGAGAACTCCTTCACACTTCTCTCCTGATCACTCTTGTTCCCTCATCAAATGCCAGGTGGTTGGTGTTTGAATGAGGAATTAAGGGCAGTACAGAAAATGTTGTCAGCCTAAACCAAGGGTCTGTTTCATTTCTTGTTAAGCAGTTCCTGTGGAAGTTTCTGTGGTCCAACTCAGGCTGTGGCCAGAAACAGTGCATTGTGTAGAAGGAGGGGATGGATTCTGCTCCTCCATCGTCTCACACAGGACATGCCTACTCTGTGTTTTGCATCCCACGGAGCTAAGGTGATGAGTACATTCCTCCTTCATGAAGAACCCCTTCCGAGTGAGAAATGGCACTGCACTCAAGGGAGCCCTCCCTCTCCAGGGAGCATAATCAGGACTCCCAGGGGAATCCAGCCTCTGGAACTGCACACCCCAAACTGAGGCACCCAAGCCACCAGTAATGTTCTTTGCTGTTATTTTTCATGAGAGTGAATCTTATGTCCTATAAGTTGTATGAAAAAATTAATAATAGAAATTATTATGTGAAGAAGTGCTTTACTGTGGAGGTTTCATCCCCCTTTTTTCCCCTTCACCTCCCTAATTGGTGAGATGTGAAGCCATTATCTACTTAATGCAATTAAAGGTAAGATTTTTCATAGGTTATGTGCCACAAGAATAATTCCATGGGCCACAGCACAAAAAGGGACTTGAATGGAGCTTTTGTCTTTGGGTCTCCCATAATGTATGTCTTCAAGGTGCCAGCAAGTGCAGTAACCATTCAATTGTTATTGTGTAATTGAATACAACATTTAGACTAATTTAAAGTACTTTGCTTCTTGCTTCTGTTTGTATATAGGCACAGTTTAGAAGTGAGTGTCATGTAGGTCACTATTAGTGTTTTTTTCCTTCAGGGCAGTGGAACATCACGTCGACCCCTCCCTTTCTTCCCCTGCCCTCTGCTTAAACCTCCTGTTTTGACCAATTAAGAAAGGGGATACATTTTACCCTCTCCTTGTCTTCAAATTTGAGTGGGCTTGCAGAGGAAAAAATGGGTATCTGAATTTAGATAATTTATTTGGCAAAAGAGCGTATTTTCTTCGAGTAAATATTCCTTTTGACAAACAAACTGTTCCCCGTTTATATCAGTAACAAGATATTGACTAATTTAGCCTTGTTTCTCCACGATTAATTACAACCATACATAGTATATATTTCTGAAGTACGAGGGTGTGGCAAAACAGTTTGAGATTTACACTCAGATTAGGGAAAAACGAGCCTTCAGGGCATAAACCTCATAAAATTGCTATTTGCAACCTCTGAGGACACATCCCAGGAAGGTATGGAAATAAATACACGTACATAACACTGTCATCTGTGGCTAGGTGATGAAAGCTCTAATATGACAAACTAGATTAAAAAAACCCTCAAGAGATTCAGGAAGGAGAATTCATCAATGCCAAATTAAGATACACTCGAATATTTCTTGAAAGATAGAACCTCATTATCCTACTGATTTATGGGGCAAAGTAATGACTGTGGACAGCATTGTCTAAAGACAACAATGAGTGCTGGTATATCTCAGTAATAATTAGAGCCACATGAAATCTTCAATTTATTTTTTTTTATTATTCTCAGATGATTTGTAATATAGGAGGAAAATGCATTACACATGGTAATCTAAAATGTAATGAAAATACGTGGCCCAAGTTGTTCCCATATTTAAAATTCTGATGGCAATGCTGCCCACCAACAAAATAATAGTAATTTCTGGCAGGAATTATAAAACCTAAACTACAGCAAAAAGCGTTTTTCACCAAATTACTCACACTATATCCACAATTACAGCCCATTTGTTTTCTTTTGCTGATAACAAAAGATACATTTTAAGATCCTCGCTGTGCTACTCTTCCTTTAATAAATAAAGTGAGCTTTTCAAAAGCTACAAAATGATGCAGACAAAAATCAAAACATTTCTGCATTTAAGGATTCAATCAAAGACTTGCCATGAATGGTGTGATATTAAAGTTTTTAAAAAAATAATCAATTTAGTGTGTATTTTTGAACATGATTTGTCACAAATAGCATTTCCAATAGATAAGAATGATTATATGGTAAAGAGCGTAATTTATATATCTCAAGTGTTCTGCTTTTGTCACCGACATCGTTAAGGAATTTGACACGTTTGCAGGAGAACAATATATGTCAACTGAAATATATACCAATTAGCCATAAATGGGACACTGAAATGAATGATGCATGTGCACGCTATACTTACAAGTAATAACATGTGGTTTAAAGTCGCTTGCGTTTTCAAACAAGAATTCTTTTTATGTTGTCATTTAAAAAATCTAATATTTCAAAAGGTCAGGAATAAATAGCACCATTAGCATTAAAAGCTAGCTAAAGGGAAAGTAATTTGTTGTTCATTTAACATTGCATTTTATGTAATAGCTTTGTAAAGTGTTCTGGGGGGGGGTGGGGAGAGATTTTGCTCTGCTAAAACAAGATGACGGCAGCTCCAGTTCATTATTAAAAGGAGATTTTTTATTATGCTGTTGTCAACTTTAACGTCTTGATTCTGTTAGGTGTTTGTTAAAATTACATGGGCTGCTGAAGTGGCTATGGCAAGGGATAATGCCGGGAATATCGCAACTGTCAAAACAATTGTGTAGGCAAGAATCTGCTTATACTAAGGTAAGGGAACAAAAGACAAAGGAGAAACTCTTCTGCAGTGTTAGGAAGTTAATAACCCTGTTGAGGTTTCCTCAGCAGGAGGCACCCAGATCAGGAAGCCAGATTCTGGAAGAGACAAACAGTGAGGGCAGAAGGAAGCAGGGGATGTCAAAGGGGTGTGGGGTACATGAAAACCCAGCATCAGGTGCTCCTGTGTCTATGGCTGTGTGAAAGCCTGTCACCATTTGTCCCCTGGGGAGGGTATGTGTGTTCCTCCAAGGACTGGATGACGTGACGGAAATGTGAAAGCCTCTAGAGAGAGCCCTGTGGCTGGATCCTCCTCTTCCTCCCCAGCTGCAGCCATAGGGAGCCAGGAAAGGCTTTGCAGGAGCAATGCAGCCTGATGCAGGACAAACAATTCACATCCTTGAATTTACTAAGCCTGACTGTAAGCCTGACCACATATGAAGAACACTGGAGCCAAACTAAGTGCCAGGTTATTAGCATCCTCCTGGACAGTGTAGGCTGGGAGGAAAACACACAAAGAGAACTCTGCTGTGTGCTTGCTGCACTTACTGCTGTCATGAGGAGCTGCACAGGGAGAGAAGAAGTGTAACAAGGGGAATAATCAATACCATCAGGGTAAGAATCATCCATTCTTTCCTTCTGAGGGAAGTTGGACGAGAAATTGGCTTAGCATTTGAATACCCCACATATCTATGACAGTATATATATATATATATGCATATATATATAAAAAAACATATATATATATATATACACCCTATTAGCCTACCCGGGGTAAGGTTCCAGGGACTCAGAGATCCTGCAGACCAAAATTTGGCTCATATTGTGCTCCCGAGGCAGAACAATTGGGTAGAATCATAGAATAGTTTGGGTTGGAATCAACCTTTAAAGGTCATCTATGCCACCCCACCTTGAAATGAGCAGGTACAGCTTCAACTAGACCAGGGTGCTCAGAGCCCTGTCCAGCCTGGCTTTGAATGTTTCCAGGCATGGGGCATCAACCACCTCTCAGGCCAACCTGTGCTGGAGTTTTACCACTCATAATAACAGAAACTTCTTCCTCGTAGCTAATCTAAACCAAACAGTGCCTTTTAATCTGAGCAAGAAGCACAACTGCAATTTAGAAAGCTTTTAAACATAAAAGCAATCCTGCACATCTCTGACTAAAACTGAAATTGCTGGAGGATATTGTCTTTGGTTGTGTTAAAGCAAGGAACACTTTGGCTTTTACATAAGGAACTTGCTCCAGCTCAGAGCATGCCCACAGGTTGCTAATCTTCAGTGATGATGGGTCCTTTTCTCTTCTTTACAGCCCCTAACTCCCTCTGAGAGCTGGCAGAATGCACTGAATAAGAAAAAAACCTAATTTTTTTCTATATTAGAAGAGTAGTGCTCCAACACAGAATAAATGGGTTTCAACCTCCAGCACTGCACAGGGAATCTAAAGCTTTGCTGAGGGGTTAATGTCCTTCAGGACAAGATGTTCTGAGGGAGGGAGTGTCAACCAGAGAGGCAGAAAGAGCAGAGTGCCCCAGTCTGGGAAACCTCAGGAGAAACTACAGGACAGACAAAGTCCCTGTGACTGGTAGATCTGTGTAGTGGTAGATCTTTCAGGAGACAAGGTTGCTCAAAGACCCCATCCAACACAGCCTTGAACACTTCCAAGGACTGGGCAGGTTATAAGCTCAGTTCAGCACTAACACCCCAAAACACATTCCCAATTCTCCATCATGTTCAATGGTTCTTTCACAGGTAATTAAAATTAAACTTCTGTCCTCATTTTGTAACCACTCACCCTCCCCACACATATCACCAGTGTTACAACTGCACACTCCAGTGTCTTCTGTATGAGTAGCTTTTATTGGTAGCAAGGTTTGGGGCATCCATATGTGCTGTTAACAAGCAGTAAGAGTTTGCAGAACATCCTCTCTCACTTTCTCGGACCCACAGAAACGGTATCTGAAGATAAAATAAACACAAGCACCTTGAGTTGTCAGCATCTGTTGAGATTATATTTGTTTTAATGTAAGTCAACCTGATTTGGCATTTGACACGACTGAACAGAACAAACCTTGAGCCTCTAAGTTTGAAATATTACTGCTGGGGAAAGAATTGATAGAGTGTACTCATTCTGCTTCACTGTCCACCTTCCTTTAATTTTACAGGGGTTTTTGGTTATTTTTCCCCCTAGATTTTGTGTTACCATCACTATGTAGATGGCCACAACTACTTGTGCAGAGGCCACGAGTCAGTAGAAGATTGAGTCCTACCTACAGGAATGCACTTTGCCAACAATGTGCTTTGGTGAATCCAAACTACAGCTGGACTCAGGACCTCTGCTTTAAGGTAAGTTGAAGTAGTGCTGGCCTGTAATCAGTTCACTCTGCCTGAAACTGTTTCTGCCTCCCATGTTGTCCTTCAAGTGATGGAATTTTAACCATGCATTTGTATATGGGTCTAAAACTTATGCTGCATCTCCCATTCTAGATAGCAAATCACAGGGTGGATAAAATAAAATACCTCATCAAGCAAATGGGGGACATTATTATTAAAAGTCCAGGAAAATTAGTAAAACTGGATCAGTAAATCGTACTTTGTAATCTGAACATCCAAGCCATATTCCATGAAGTCTAGAGCAATCAGCTTTAGCCTCTTTCCCTCAACTTTATAGACATCCTTTAAGTGCAGGATGCAATTATTAGTGCTCCTCATTGGAAGGGTGGGCTTATTGTCACCATCCTCTTTTGTCAATCCTGACCTCAAGGATCATCAGCATCAAGGGAACACTTCTGCTGGTCCCAGCTGACAGAATCTGACACAGAAATAAGCAGTTCTTGTGGAGCTTGGCAAGAATGATGCTGACAATCTGAGCCAGCACTCATTGCTCTCACCCAGAGAGTACACAGGAAGCTTACTCTTCTAAAGCCTGGAAAGATTTTGTTCTTTCAAGTTATTTAAGGCCAAGGGTTGAAGTAGTAAATTGAACTATGGATGAACGGTGTCTTGAAAGGAAGGAATAAAAGGTTTTCTTGGGAGTCTTTTCCTTTCAATGCTTTAAATAGCTTTTGTTGTGAAAAGGCTTTCACTCCACTTATAATTTTGCCACCTATCTTCTCAAGTAACTTTCAAGATTTTCACAGTGGGTATACTTACGTCGTTCCATTTTGTCCAGATTCTACTGTGATAGTTGAAGCTCCCAGTTTAGGAAAAGTTGGATTGATCCAGTTGTTGTTCCAAAGAAATTTAACCTTTGTCACTTTTCCAACATTAACTTCTGCATCAATGTAGGCTGTGTAAGTGTTGTCTGGTTTGAGGGTTCCCCTGTGAAAAATAACATTTTATGGATGTGAGGTATGCCAGCATTTACTATTAGTTACCAGTCCTGCCAATGGCTTGGCTGTGATAGCAAGTGAGTAGAAAGTTAGCAGAGAGACAATATTTATCATATAATATGGTAACAACATTTCTGCCAATTTTATGGCTTGATTTATCCCCAATCAGTGTTTTTCAGAGGCAGGTGGGGCTGATATGCTGCAGTCACACTTCACAGTGAGAACTTGGAGGACAATCCTCGTGGAGATGGTAGAGCTCACTCCATGTTGCTTATGTAGGCAAGGGGACTTTTTTGGCACATAAATGAAATTTTCATTTAATGTTAGTTAATTTATATGATACAAGTGTTGGATATGTTTGGGATGGGCAGAAGGATTATCTAGTAGTTGCTCAGCCAGGATCTCTAGCATTCTAGAAGAGAAGTTTCTTTTCTATTGAATTATTAACTTACTTGGTGATCTGGTACTGCTTTGTGTTCCCGCCACTGCCATACAGGGCAACATTTACATATCCTTTTATTTTACTCTTTCCAGAGAGGGTCACAGATATTTTGTACCTCCAAACTACACAGAAGAAATAGAGTAAGTTAGATTGTACCAAGGGAGAAACAGTCTCTAAAATATCAAATGCTGGTTTGTTTTTTTTTTCCTTCCCCCTGTCTGTACACTGTAGTTGAAAGCAGAAAATACAAAACACCAGTGAGTCAGACCTGTCATTATGCTCTTATGAGATCAACATGAGAAATGATAGATATTTGAGAGAAAAATGAGAAAACTAGTCCATACCACAGTAAACACAATACAGATCTTAGCATTTGACTATGAAGGATTTAATATACAGTGATGTTGGAAAGAAGGTGGTGTTAGAATCAATACAGAATCTAAGCAATGTAAAAGAATTCTGAACCTCAAGGAAAATAATTTTTGTGGGTATTTTCTTTTAGTGTGCAATTAGTGAAAGCAGCTTGAGAAGATTCTGACGTGCGTTTGCAAAGGTGAAGGAAGAACTGTGTTTTGAGAGTTGACATTTAGGAGAACTGAGGTTGTGAGTGAGGTCATTTGGCCCATCCAGTTCTGAAACGAGGCCAGCTGTGATTGGCTTGCTCTTTGTTAAATGGAGTTTGGAACATCTCCAAAGGTGGAGATTTCCCATCTTCTCTGGACCTTTGTTCCTGCATTTAACCACTGTCACTGTTGCTGCAATTTTCATACAACTTAATAAAGAATTCCCTTGCTGCAACTTGTGTGCTTTGCCCCTCCTTCCTTCTCCTTGCAGCGTGTAGTGCAATCCACTAAACATGTCAGTGACCTCCACTAGACTCTATGGTTTCTCAACAACTTTTTTGGTATTGAAGGGCCCCAAACTGGGCAGTAATGCTGGAGCAAAAGAGGAAAAAGCATGAAAAACTGAAGAGCCTTTGCACTGGGATGAGATCTCTTCATCTGTTAAAACTGATTGTAAAGAAGGAAAATTAAATATTTTTTTACAAGGAGTAGGGAGAATGGAAGGAATCAAAACTCACGAGGGAAATCCCTGGCCTCTCCAGTATTCAGGTAAAGTTTCAGGAATTCCCCTTTAATTTTGTCTTTGAATTTATCTGCATAGTGACCCATATTTGGGCATCCCTCTTTCGGGCATGGGAAACAGTTTCCCTAGTGAAAACAAACAAATCCATTAGTATCATTATCCAGCCGACCAAGAAAAAAAAAATTAGTCATATTTTTAATATCTCCACCTAACTGGCCCTGTATCACAGCAACAGATTTCAAGTAACCCTTTCTGTGACTTGAGAAAGATCACGTAAACTTGCCAACTTTCTCAAAGGCTCTGAATTTTCAGGGCTCTGTTTTCTCTTGGGCCTTTTAGCTCAATCCAGCCACACCAGTGACAACCTTGAGTACTCCTGAAGTGGAGCAGGGAGGACAGGCGTCCTTCCCAGCAACTGGTGAGAAAGAAGGATGTCTCCTTGTAGCTTCAGGTTGGGTCAAGAGAGGCTTTGTCTTGAAAACAAACCTCATTTTTGCCATGAAAGCAGCTTTCTGGTATGGTGACAGAAGCAGGTAGTCACCTTCTCCCGAGGCAATCTGAGAAGTGTGATCTCTGTCACCTGCTCAGGACACGTAAAGGTCAATCTAAGCACTGTGTAAGTTTATACCTCAGTCTGTGCTGCTTGTAGGATATGATGAGCCTGTTAGGTCTCTACTGCTCTTGTGCTGTAATTCTCTGTGTCCCAATGTGGGGCAGGGAAGGGCTTCCTGACCTTGGTCCATCAACCATTGCTTTGTCCCTGGGGCCGTCTTCAGGCACCAAAGTACTTTGACCATGGACTGACCCCATCAGGTTATCACATGTTATTTTACTTCTTGTTGTCTTAAAAATAAGAAACTTAAGCTGGGTTTGAAAGCTAACCTGCTACAGTGTTGGGATTCCAGCCCTTGCTGCTTGATAAGTACATTTGGCCATTGCAGGGACAGCCTGTCCTCCTTCCCTCTTTCCCAGTTTGATGCAGAGGAGCAGGACTGGGGAAGCCACACAAGCTCCAGTAGTGCCTCAGGGCTGCCACGTCACATCCCTGTTCTGTTATGCCTTTTCCTACTTTGACCCAGGCCATCTGAACAAGCTGTAATACCTTAGGAGTCTCTTACAGATGCATTTGTTGGGTGCAAGCTAACATAAATAAATGACATTTCAGGTGCATAGATAAAAGCTACTACTTTCAATATGGTGCATCTTGAGGGTCTGAGAAATACTTACTGATTGGAAAAGATTATATGAAGCACAAGCATAGCCTAAAAATCCATCAGGGTAGATGATACTGTCCGAGTAATACTTGTAACTCCGCAAATGATTGCAAGCCACAAAGTCCCGAGTTCCTGTGAAAAGATGCTCCCAGGTTAGTTCCTCCTTTCTGTCACCCTTCTAGGAAAGAGACCAGCACAGCCCTTGCCATGGCATTGGGATGCATCATTCCTCCTCAAATCCTCATCACAATCCTTGGAGTATCAAACATAAGGTTGGAGACTTCTGATGAGTTGATGCCCTAAGGAATGTCACTGGCTCAACAGGTATAAAAAGCAAACTTGAAATGCTTTGTGGGGACTGACTGTGCAGCTCAGCCCAGCCCCTGGCCCCCCAAAATCAGTAATTCAAGCAATCTGACCGAGTTTCACAATAGAAATGAGAACTGCGTGAAGCAGGTCTTTTGTAGGCAACAGTTGCATTACCATAACAAAAGAAAACCAAATGAAAAGTATTTAGCAGTGAACTTCCTAGGGCAATGCTGATTTGCTCCAGCTGAGGACTTCAAAACAAAATTGTTATTATTTGGGGGGTGCTTAAGAAAGGGAGACTCTTAAGATTAAAATAATGAATATATTATTTTCCTTTGTGTTGCCTTTATTTTCCTATCTTTAGGTTAAAAAGAAGATCATACACGATGCAGTTATTTCTTTGTGCTTTAATTCCCTGCCATTAAAAACAAGTTTACTCCATCAAGAAAAGAAAAAAAAAAAAAAGGGAGGGGAAGAAAGGAAAAGTAATGCCTCCAGCTGCATTGAATAAAAGCTGGAGTAAAAAGGCTAGTTACCTCAAATCAGTTCACAGCTTCCCAGAATTTAAGGTGTTTGCAGGAGTGTAAGAAAGAGCCCAGATAATATACTGAAAAATGTTCACAACAGAAATCTTTGGGGTTTTTTTTAATTTTTTTTTTAACATTATGTGTAATTGAATTTTATAGACACAGAAATGTTCTAACACTGAGAGACTTTAATAAAGCCATATAAACCAACAAAGAACAGTGTGTTTGAGCAGCTAGGGGCCAATCCTCTTTTTTTTAGCTGGCTAAAAATAGACATTGCTTCAGTGCAACTCAGATTGTAATCAGTAACTTAAAAAATACTTCAATTATTTGTTCTATCTCAGAATTTCAGCTGAAGATACACTAACAGGAGTAGCTGTGAACATCCTTGCCC